>CM074455.1:312500-392500 GCA_037101425.1 Elopichthys bambusa
GACATCGAGCCACGGTCACGCGCTTTCACTTTCTGAGTTTCTGAGTCTAAAAATAACAGCAATGGCGAGTCCTCATCAGAATCATAGATTACTTTTGATAAAAAAAAACAACTGCATAAATATACTGCAAAGGAAGATCTGTTATGGTATTATTCATTGTACTGCAGATTTAAATGTCAAAAAAATGTATTTTAATGTGATTTAAGGCAATATACTCCCGGTGAACAGGGTAAAAAAATGAACTAATATTGATCATATACTTTGATTGCATTAAGAATTGCAAACATTTTTTGTGTTACAATGCTTTTTCGATGTATTGTTTGCATTTGCAAATTAGGCATTTTCGTTTAGAATATGCATACATTTCCAGAACAGAAATCTGAACACTGGATGAAGCCAGGTTCAGCACTTGTTGACATTTTAGAGTTAAAGGTTTTTACAGAAGGGATTTTGGATTTCTCGAATTAACATTTAATAATTCAGAAAAAACTGTCAACAGACAGAAAAAAAAGAATTTTCGCCTTGTTTTTAGGAATAAAATGCTGTATAAAATCAGTTAGATGACATATGAACAAACCCCTCAGTAAAAACCTTCAGAATATAGATAGGAATAATACTGTAAGTTTTGATGTTTGTAAGTGCTGCTGAAGTGGAGAAAAAACTCATTTTGTGAAAACAGCCTTTAAAGATATGTACTGAAATCTACAGACGCAAACAGATAAAGTCAAATTAAACAAACACTTAATATGTTTATTGTTTGTTTGTTTGTTTTCCTTCTACTAGTCTGAAACAACATGCTATGAAAAGCCAAAATCTCAAAATTGATTTTTCAAAATATTTGCCTGTAGTGTCTATTAAAGTTAAAAACCTGCTAATAATAGTTTAATAGTGATGTTAATGTTAGATAATGAAGTTCTTAAAGCTGACCAGCATATCTGTTAATGCTCTTCAAGAGAATCTGAACACTCTCTTACCATCTGAATCATTTCAACATCACAGTTCAGCTTGTTTCTTCAGCTCGCAACTGAACTGAACCTTTCAAGAGCTTCTCGTCCAGCCTTCTGATGACTGAGTCTTTGTGGAGTTTGTAAAGTTTCAGCTCAGAGGTCCGAAAAATGAACTTCCACTCATGTATGCACACGTCGGCACTGGTGTGATGAGGAAAAGCTGCTCTTGTGAACATTTTAATCTTTTTTTGTGCTTCTCTTCACAGAACTGAGGCTTTATTCCAACACTTCACCAGTCAGATGTTCTTCATGTTCACGCTTTATATTCCAGATTATGAGCAAGTAGGTTTGTGCAAAACATAAGTACATACTTTCCAACATGATTACGTGATGCGTGGCGCAACACAAGACGAGCGTTTGTGGTAAAAAAGTATATAAATTTTTATTTTTATAGAAAATGGCCGATGGTTTCTCTAGATAAGACTCTTATATATCGTGTAGAGCTCTTTGAAGCTGAAACTGACATTTGGACCCGCTGAACCCCAGTGAAGTCCACTATATGGAGAACAATCCTGGATCCTTAATTTATTTTCCACTGAAGAAAGAAAGACATGAACATCTTGGATGACATGCGGGTGAGTAAATTATCAGGAAATTTTTAATTCTGAAGTCAACTAATCCTTTAAAGTCCCCCAGTGGTGAAAATCAAGTTTTTAATGTTGTTTATATGTCTATGTGGTCTTTAAGACAAACCATGTGCAAATTCATCAGTCAACACCATTGCGGAGTATTTTCTCTTTAAAACTGCAGTGAAAAAAAAAGACGTTTTTGACGTCACAAACTACATTGTAACCAATCACATCAACGTGTGGGCGGGCTTTAGCATATCATTAACTATGACAAGGGAGTCATGTAACATAATAGCAACACATCATTAGCTGTTTGATAATGTAGTAAAGCAAAAGGCTAATCATACCGTTATGTGTACGACGTTGTAAAAAGCAATGCCATTGTACGGCGTTTATCTCAATAAGCTGAGTGAGTGGATCTCGTCTGAGCACGTGTGAGTGAGTGGAGGCGGGGCTAATTAGCATATTCATAGATCCACGTATACTGAATGAAGCAAGGGTGTAGGGTTACATTCAAGCTATTTTAAGGCATGAAGAAATTGTTTTCACGGGAAAAAATGGGATGAAATTATTGACTACTTTAAAATTCATTCAGTTTATGAGAAGGACAGTAAAATATCTATATTTCTCATAAATATGAAGGACTACGCTAATGAAGAACACCGTCTGTGACACGTCGGTGAATGTTCTGATATTAAGTTCATATGTATATGAACAGCATCTCAGTGCGTTCAGTGTGTTCTCTCTTCATTAGCATCTTCACATTTCATATTATACTTCGTTTTTTTGTTGTTTAGTCATAAATAATTCATGTTCGTGCATGTGTCTCTGTGGGTGATGGAATATTTCACTTGAAATCGCTGCACTGCAAATATTTTGAAATGCTGAACTTTTGAGAAACTTCAGGCTCGGGAGCGGCGCACGGCTCAGAGGGGTTTATTTATTCATGTTCAGTCTGTGAGTCGAAAACTGTGTACAAGAAACTTTCCTAATATTGTATTAAACAAGGACAAAAGTCAGAAGTTCATCTGTAATACAGCGTCCAGACCGAGATTCATGCTTTGCTTGAAAAAGAAACATTTGCAAAGAAACTCTAATTAAACTGAAAAATCCAGCTCTTCTTACTGATTCTTATTCATTCTTACTTTTACTTGATGAAAATCAGTGCAGATTTGACAGCAGAAAGACACAAGCTGTAGGAGGACGTTTGTACAATTACACTACAAGACTTTTTACTTGATAAAACAGCCTAAACTATGAAGAAAGCATTGAGTTTTGATCATAGAGGCCTTAGAAATGTGCTGATATGATGCAGGAGGAGAATAGTTATTTTGGGCCAGAGCTACTGCTGGTCAACCAGATAATGACCAACTTAAGCTGGATTGGGGCTGTTATCAAACCAAAGTGGCTGTGGCGATTCTTACAGTCCGACTATCTGTTTCCTCCAGCTGCAGGTGAATGTGTGACGCGGTGACCGCATGAACGTCCGACACACATTGGCCATTAGGAAGCACAAACCCCTCGGGCTGAACATGGAGATGCAGGTCTGCTTCCTCCAAACAGACAGCAGTTTAAAGAGACTGGAGAAACTGGGAAACATTTCCTGTCTATCTCAGTGGGTTTGTGGGTAATTTGTGTCGCTTGGTGGGACTCAGTCAGAGGTTGATTCGTTGAGCGCTGTTAGCTAGTAGCCATTAGCGCACACAGCGGTAAAGCCATCCGCGCTGTGAGTGTGTGTGTGTGTGACATCTGTTTGAGTGTTTTCCGAGTGATTGATTGATTGAAAGCACACACGTCTGTGAGTTTGTTTTCCAAGGAAGGAATCTTTAGCTAACAGCTCTGTTATTTGGGATTGACGGCTCGATCACTGTCTTCTTGCTATTGACATTTTTTGGGCCAGCCCATGATTTACATCACACTGGTTTCCTTAACAAAAACCCAGTGTAATTTTTCCATTAGTTTTCGATAAAAGTCTGTGACCGACAAAATGATTCTTACATGTTTTGCTTCACAAATAAACACAAACGAAAATGTCACAATTATGACTTAGTATGTCATAATTTTGACTTTTTATGTCCTTATTCCAGATTTTTAATGGCATAATTATGACTTTTTTTTAAAAGTCATTTCGATTTGCTATTTCATAATTTCAACTTTTTATTATTATTTTGACTTTTTATTTTCACTTTTTGTCACAATTATGTCTTAGTATGCCATCATTTTGACTTATGTCATTGTTTCAGATTTTTAATGGCATAACTATGACTTTTTAAGTCATCATTTTGATTTTGTATTTCATAATTTCGACTTTCTGTTATTATACTGACTTTGTCATAATTGACTTGTCATCATCTAAAATTTTGACTTTTATGTCTTTATTTCAGATTGCATAATTATGATTTTTTTAAGTCATCATTTCAATTTAGCATTTCATAATTTCAACTTTTTTGTTACTTTGACTTTTTATGTCATAATTGACTCAGTATGTTATCATTTTAAATTGTTGTCATAATTTCAATTTAGTATGTCATAATTTCCATTTTTAATCTCATAATTGACTGTCAACTTTTTGTCTCATAATTATGACTCGGTATTTCATAATTATGACTTATTTTGACCTTTTTTTATGTAATTTTTGTATGACTTTTCAATGGCATAATTATGACTTCTTAAGTTATATTTTGACTTAATATTTCATAATTTTGACTTTTTATGTCATGATTGTTTGTTGCTATGTGGCAGAAATGAGCTCCGTGTCCTGCTGTGAGCGGTGCTGAAATGTTCTCACATCTATATTGAGACGCTGAAAGTGCTTTTGTTGGTTGTTTTCATGCTCTCGACTATAAGCTGCTGACGGCGGCAAGCATGCGTGATGTCAGACGCGTTTCGTCTGCTCTGAAGTTCATCTGTGACGGAGGATGAGCCGCTGAAGCCTGTGGAGCGTCTGATGTTTGTAGGTCACAGATGATCGTGTTTTACAGATGTTTTCAGGAGGGATTTAAACAACCTCAGCAGCACGTTTGATTATTATTTTATCTTGTTTATTGGAGAACGCATTCAGCAGCAGAAATACTATATAATTTGCTTTATGCGACAGCTCTTTCTGACATTTTCACACAGACATCGAGTCAATATTACTGTTTACTTCTGTCAAACAGTGTCATGTTAACACGAGTAAACTGACTCTATTTACTGTCTTAGTGTGACCATGAATGTGCTTCTTGTTCTTTTATATACACCAATCAGGCATAACATTATGACCACCTTCCTAATATTGTGTTGCTGCCAAAACAGCCCTGACCCGTCGAGGCATGGACTCCTCTGAAGGTGTGCTGTGGTATCTGGCACCAAGATGTTAGCAGCAGATCCTTTAAGTCCTGTAAGTTGTGAGGTGGAGCCTCCATGGATCAGACTTGTTTGTTCAGCACATCCCACAGATGCTCAATTAGATTGAGATCTGGGGAATTTGGAGGCCAAGTCAACACCTCAAACTCTTCAAACCATTCCTGAACCATTTGTGCTTTGTGGCAGGAGCATTATCCACAGCCACCAGGGAATACCGTTTCCATGAAAGGGTGCACATGGTCTGCAACAATGCTTAGGTAGGTGGTACGTGTCAAAGTAACATCCGCATGGATGGCAGGACCCAAGGTTTCCCAGCAGAACATTGCCCAAAGCATCACACTGCCTCCGCCTTCTTCCCATAGTGCATCCTGGTGCCATGTGTTCCCCAGGTAAGCGACGCACACGCATCCGGCCATGCACGTGATTCATCAGACCAGACCTTCTTCCATCGCTCCGTGGTCTCCGTTGGCTGTTTCGGCGGTGGACAGGGGTCAGCATGGGCTATGCAGCTCCATACGCAACAAACTGCGATGTTTGTTTCTCATGTTTTGCCTGCAGGGTGTTTAAGTAAAATTAAAGCCAGCAAATCCAATAATTCTCTCCCAAAGGGAATGGACTAATCGTCAGCTGATGGGAGCTTCTTTACTTTAACTGTGTCTGTGTGTGTGTGTGTGTGTGTCTGTGTGTGATGTTGAGCTCCAGGGCCAATCACTGAACAATTACCGCTGGTAAATTCTGTAGCACCTCTCGTCGTCTGACACAATCACACCTGCTGTGACGGACACGCTGATGTTCTTCAGCTCATCGTGTGGATGTTTCATTAAGACACTTACAGGCAAACCGATTTCAATCCGTATCTTTAAAGGCGGTATCATGTGCATTAGTGTCAACTCTGTTTTATTAGTAGTACAGATTTATACAATCAGCCATAAAACTGAATCACCTTTATCAGTTATTGCTGTTGGCTAAAGCGTGCACAGTACTCATATTTCATGGATCATAAAATGTATGTATGGATGTGTGTGCAGTCTCTGCAGATTGGTGACCTACTTTGCTTTTTGCATTTTATGTTGAAAAGCTTCTGATCAATTCCAGTGTGAACTGCTTCTCCCCAACCAGTAATAACAGTTTAAGACTAAAAACCACTTAAAATCACTATGCATTATTGTGCAGCCTGACACAAAAGAGCCTTATTGTCTCAGCTCTGACTCCTCCCACTCACGTAGCCACACCCCCTCTCATGCATATCGCATCATTATTCATAGGCTGAGATGCTGAAGGGGGCGTGTCCGCGTCTCAGAGAGAGAGAGAGAGAGCGCGCGAGCGAGCCGCTGCTGTCAGATGCCAGAGGCTGCGCGCGTGCATGCGGGTCCGCGCGGCGACACACGGATGAGAGGGAGATCCGCGAGCCGCCGCGGGGAGAGCGAGACGGCTGCCGTATCCCTGAGCACGAGGATGGGCTGCAATCTGTGTAGTTTACAGAAGAGAGAGGAGCACTACAAACTACTGTACGAGATCTCACAGGTGAGACACGCGACACGTCACTTACCTGAGACAGACGGACAGGTTCAGAGGTCTGTGTGGCGCTCAGAGAGTTTCTCATGTGGCAGTGAAGTACCCTGCTTTCTGGACTTGGTACTATGGTAATACCATGTTTGTATCATGACAGTAGCGCTGTTTTTTTTTTGACATGTTCCATGGTTTTATACTTTTTTTTTCTTCTTCTTCTTGATAATACGATGTATATTTGATTATGGTGGTTGTTTTTCACATTGTTATTTTTTTCATGATTTTTTCCCACAGTAATACCATGTATTTTTGGTCATGGTGCTTACTGTGGTTGTTTTCCACATAATACCATAGTTTTTGGACATGCATCATGTTTTTACAGTGTTTTTTCACATAATACATTTTGCTCACAGTTATTACTGTGGTTGGATATAGTACCATGCTTTTCCCCACATAATACCATCATTTTTGGACATGGTTTTACACTGGATTTTAATGATAATTCAATTCCTTTTTTGATAATGGCTTTTTAGTTGTTTTTCAGTCAATACCATAGTTTTACACTGGTTCTTCACACATTATATTTTGGACATTTGACCATGGTAATACCATGTAATATTTTGCCATATACCATAGTTTTTGGACATGCATCATGTTTTTACAGTGTTTTTTTTACATAATACCATAGTTTTTGGACATGTATCATGTTTTTACAGTGTTTTCCCCATAATACCATAGTTTTTGGACATGCATCATGTTTTTACAGTGTTTTCCCCATAATACCATAGTTTTTGGACATGCATCATGTTTTTACAGTGTTTTCCCCATAATACCATAGTTTTTGGACATGCATCATGGTTTTACACTATTTTTTCCATGATAATACTATGTATTTTTGCTCATAGTGCTTACTTTGGTTGTTTTTCCTTAGTTTTTGACATTTACCATGGTAATGCCATTTTGAGGCTTGGCATTCTGGTTGTTGAACACTATAATGGTGCAATAATATCATGCTGTTTTGGACATCTACCATGGTAATACCATGTAATATTTTGCCATATACCATAGTTTTTGGACATGCATCATGTTTTTACAGTGTTTTCCACATAATACCATAGTTTTTGGACATGTATCATGTTTTTACAGTGTTTTCCCCATAATACCATAGTTTTTGGACATGCATCATGTTTTTACAGTGTTTTCCCCATAATACCATAGTTTTTGGACATGTATCATGTTTTTACAGTGTTTTCCACATAATACCATAGTTTTTGGACATGTATCATGTTTTTACAGTGTTTTCCACATAATACCATAGTTTTTGGACATGTATCATGTTTTTACAGTGTTTTCCACATAATACCATAGTTTTTGGACATGTATCATGTTTTTACAGTGTTTTTCACATAATACCCCACATAATACCATCATTTTTGGACATGGTTTTACACTGGATTTTATTGATAATTCAATTCCTTTTTTGATAAATGGCTTTTTAGTTGTTTTTCAGTCAATACCATAGTTTTACACTGGTTCTTCACACATTATATTTTGGACATTTTAAATTGTTTTGCTACATGATAATACCATACTATATTTGGTCATGCTGCTTACTGTGGTTTTCCATATTATACCATACTTTTTGAATATTTACCTTAATTTTACAATGTTTTTTGCACTTAATACCATAGTTTTTGGACATGCATCATGTTTTTACAGTGTTTTTTCACATAATACCATAGTTTTTGGACATGTATCATGTTTTTACAGTGTTTTCCA
Source organism: Elopichthys bambusa (assembly GCA_037101425.1). Lineage (NCBI taxonomy): Eukaryota > Metazoa > Chordata > Actinopteri > Cypriniformes > Xenocyprididae > Elopichthys > Elopichthys bambusa. The sequence goes on from CM074455.1 coordinate 320,710, forward strand.
CATAATACCATAGTTTTTGGACATGTATCATGTTTTTACAGTGTTTTCCACATAATACCATAGTTTTTGGACATGCATCATGGTTTTACACTATTTTTTCCATGATAATACTATGTATTTTTGCTCATAGTGCTTACTTTGGTTGTTTTTCCTTAGTTTTTGACATTTACCATGGTAATGCCATTTTGAGGCTTGGCATTCTGGTTGTCGAACACTATAATGGTGCAATAATATCATGCAATACCATGTAATATTTTGCCATATTTTGGAATGAATATACCATGGTAGTTTCATACTAGCTATTTATTGGAGTACATTTATAAGCTTTTTGTACCAAATGAATATATGAAAGTACCATGGGAAAACCATCATAGTAGTTTTGTAGAATGAGTTTTGTTGTACAGTGGATGTCCCTTATTGTACATTTACGATTTCCTTGATGATGAACAATCAAATAAGTGACCAATGTTGAGCAGAAGGACGATCTTCTCCTGTAGTTCCTGATTGATTCTCTGCTGAGTGTTTCATTAACTCTTATGATGCTGAAGGGCTTTAATGGCCTCCGTTTCGTACACACACACTCGTCACATTCACGGCGGTCTCATTAGCGCTCGTAGAAAATGATTCCGGGTCTTAATAAAACGTGAAATGTTCCGCTGTGTGTGTGACGGGAGATTCACTCGGTTAATTGCCGCCGTTGTTCTGTAACGAGGAGTTTTGACGAATCTCCTCTGGCTGGATGGTTTTAATCAGGCCGAAGAAGATCAAGCTTCTGTAGGTCACGATTTTGCTCTTCAGCATCACCAACAACACTAAATTAATAGAATTAATCCACAATAAAATGTTTAACAACATTAACGTTTTTGCCATCGCTGGAGTTGGTTGTGGTTTCTTCCCAATATGTTGTGGGTTTTTCCACTGATGTTCATTCTTCTGCTTCTGAACGTGGTCTTCTGCTGGATCAGATCTGGAGTTTATTGATGTGTATCTGATCTGTGTGTGTTTGATAACAGAAGTTGGCCTCCTGTGAGAAGACACCGTCACATAAGTGAATATTTGGTGTTTCAAAGCGCAAGCTGAAAGTGTGTCAGTGTGTCGCTCATCTCTCATTCACTTCAGTAGCCAGCTTCAACCTTTAAGGTTCTTGTATTTCTTTCTGACTCTTACACAAGCTTTGCTGCTGTTCCTTTAAGACCTAATGGTGTAATTCTGGCGCTCCTGAACATCTGCCATTGAGATGAATGGGAATGCTAACGGATAGAGACTCCAGGTGTTATACTGACCTCCTTTTTACTTCATAAAGGGCATTGCAGTGCATTCTGGGATTGCTTTGTGATGGACACAGGTGATTCCTCCTTAGAAAGTGTCTGAAACATGGTGTATATGTATAGTAATTCAACGAGACACATCTATAATGAAGTGAATGTTATTATACAGTGTTTGTGTGCGATGTTTCAGGAGAAGTCAGATTCAATGGTGTGTGTCGTTCTCCGCTCTAATTAGTCCTTCTACAGATGCGTGTGCAACACATCACTGCACAGGAAGTGACATTTCCATCCTCGCCGGTGTTTGTGTGCGTACGCTGCACTGTTTAATTGTCTGCTGATGGTCTATAAGCCCCATAATGCCGAGCCAGTGTCTCCAGAGACTTGAGGTTAAACATGCCTTCAGTTTATTCTGCCGTGCATGTGTTGAAGACAGACATGCTGAACTGGTGAGACATTTTCCACCATTTGAGCTTCCTTTCCTGGAATATTTTCCATTTCGCTCAAATAACGTAGGAACGGTTCAGTGAATCATTTGGTGGTTGGTTCATTCAGATCTAGTTGATTCTAATGACTCGTTCAGTAGTGTTGACAAACATCCCTGCGCATCATTTTAATATTTTATATATAGAAAACTTTGACGTTTTTCTAGTTGCACTATAGGCTGTAGCAGTTGTTATCACTGTTATGAGTGTGAGTCTCTATTAAAGTGGTGGTTGATTTATGATTTGACTTTTTTAACTTTAGTTAGCGTGTAATGTTGCTGTTTGAGCATAAACAACATCTGCAAACGGCTGGTAGGGACTACAACAAGCTTCTTCTCAGGTTAGTGACATCACAAACCCTAAAATTTACATAACTTACAATTTTCCCCCCGCCCCCGAGAACATGCAACAAAGGGGGCGGAGCCATGTTGGGCTGCTTTAGAGAAGAGGAAGAGTTGTTGTAGTCGAGTGTTGTTGACATGCCGTCATTTTACTCCGGATACGCTTCACAAACGAGGGTCAATTCAACACAAAAGATGAACATGACGGCACATGCTAGTGGATGAGTTGAATCAACATAAATTTATCCACTAACCATTCAGAAACGTCTAAAAGTTGTAACTTCTTCCTGAGTCTCTCCATCAGTGTTTGAACAATGTAAGGCTGAACACTTTCCTCATTTTGGCTGCGTGAGATTCTCCAGCTTTGTTGTTGTTGAGCGACCGAAGCGTGAGCTGTTAAAGCTCCGCCCTCTTCTGGAAAGGGGGCCGGGAGCAGCAGCTCATTTGCATTTAAAGGGACACACACAAAAACGGCGTGTTTTTGCTCACACCCAAATAGGGGCAAATTTGACAAGCTATAATAAATGATCTGTGGGGTATTTTTTCACACATTCTAGAGAGACTTATATTACATCTTGTGAAAGGGGCGTTATAGGTCCTCTTTAAATGATTTTAAAATCCATATACTGTGCATTTGTCAAGCGCTACTGGGAAAATCAGAGAAATGCATTGTTTGTCATGTGTGGGACATTTGGAGCTCAATAGTAACTTCATGAAGTGTGTGTGTGTGTTTCTGAACATGTGAAGTGGACAGGTGTGTTTGATAAATGAGTTTCATCTCTGCTGGGATGTGTGTGTGTGTGTGTGTGAGAGAGAGAGAGAGAGAGAGAGAGAATGGCCTGAGGCCCCGTGACCGGACTGGACGCTTCAAATGTCCCAATCCATCTCTCTGTCCAGCCGCTTCTCGCTGACTGATGGCCCACAAACATCACAGCTGGAAGCAGGAACAAAAGAGGAGAAAAATGAGCTGTTTGATTGATCTCGTGTCTACAGCTGCCAGATTACCTGCAGAAACACAGAGAGAGCCAGAGGTCCTCTGAATCCCACGGATGGAGGAATTCTGGCTCTCCTGATTGTTTCTCGGAGCCTCTTTTACTTTGAATAGCAAGGAAACCTGTTTGGAAACAGACATTGTTTGTGCATTAAATAATAGTCATACGGCTTATATATTCTGATATAGTGAGACAGCTCAAACAGCTCAATTTTATTCAGAGACTCAAACTGAGCAATTTGCTTCAGATTTTGATATTTAAATGAAATTCTGATGTAAATGATGAGATCTTTTATAACAGTATAGTGGATACTGACATAAAATGCAATGTTTTGATCATTTAGAGACCTTAGAAAAGGCTTTATATGGTTAAAAGAGAGAATAATAATGTTGTATTCCTCATTCTGAATCCGGTGGGATTGTGTTTATACATCAGCCTGGTTATCCGTAAGCCTCCAGAAAGGCAGTTGCTCCGATGGAAGGCCAGAGACATGAGTGAATGTGTCGGGTTCAGCGGGATCGAGCCTCCGGCTGCTGCTGACGCCGTCATTTTTCCAGCTCATTCCGAGCAGGAATATGAAAAGGGAATGTTTACAGACCCCCAGCAGACTGAAGCTTCGCGGCGGCGTTACATAATCACACGTCTATTAATAATGCATGTGTGAGTGTGTGTGTGTGTGTGTGTGTGTGTCATAAACAGACATCAATCTGCCGTTCACAGATTTTCAGCGTCAAATATTTTGATTAGTAAGATCTGAATATTTGACTGAACATTTTTAACCTTCACCCATCTTAAATCATTTCCCCCTGAATCTGAACAAGCGTCTCAGATCCAGAGCTGGCGCGTCATTTGATTGACAGCTGTCATTTTGTCATCCTCCAGGAGGGTCTGACTCACGCTGATCCTCATAAACACACGTGGATCTGATGTTATTTACTCTGTTATCATCCTCATCTCCATCTGTAGATTGACCTTCAACACGCATGACTTCAGACGCTTTGACCTTTACAGATCCTGATGGGAGGAAAGAGTGTTATCACCTGAGCACAGGTGAACACGTGTCAAGAAAGCTCAGGAGAGACACTGGTTTGAACTGCTGGACTGATGCATTATGGGTAGAAAAACAAGACATTTTAGGCATGATAGATTTGGAGTCATAATGATGTGAATGCGTGTGTTTTGGTTGGTTATTAGCTCTGTTATTCTTCTGTTTGAGGTCATGTGAGATGAGTTAGTGAGTGGCGAGTGTCTGTATAGCGTGATTTCATCTGTAATGTAGTTCACAGCAGTGATCTGCCTCATTTACGTAATGAACTGTTTGGCTTCAGTGTGTTTGTGTGTGAACAGCTTGAGCTTTTGTCTTTGTGTGTGAATGGAAACGCGCATGCTGGCAGTCATGTGACCCGCTCCGTCCCGAACAGAAGGAGAACTGGTTAATTGACTTCATCATTGAGACGAAGCCGTTAGAGAGAGAAACTGGAGCAGATCCACTGCTGGAGGAGGAATGATGGGAAGAAAACATGTGACTCGGTGACGCTTTCAGAACGTTCATCTGTTAGGGTGATTATTATCGCTGACTAAAAACTAAAAACTGTTAAAAAAACATTCTTGTGAACAAAATATTAAAATCTGAAATAAATGATAAAAAACTTTTATTTTAGTTAGTTAGCTACCAAGACGGCATTTCTAATTTCTGTTTAGTTTAAGTTGAAGTATTAAAATAACTAAAACTGTTAAAAAATGTTGTTAATTGAAATAAAATATCATTTTTAATAAAATATGAAAAACGTAGTTGCCGAGGCATTTCTATTTTTTGTTTAGTTTAAGATGAAATTGCTAAAACTAAAATTGAAATAAAAATGTATCTAAAAAATATAAGAAAATATTAATAAAAACTATAATGGTATATTACCAAAATAACACTGTCCAACATGTCATATTCGGACATCTGTTATTAGTTATTATTTTAGTTGTTATAGTATCGTAAAAATACTATAATAGTTTTATTAATATTTCAAATTTGTTTTTTTTCCATTTTTATTTTTTTATCCATTTTTCTTATTTCAGTTTTAGTCTTATTTTTGTACATCAAGTTAAATTAAATGAAAATGAGAGATGTTTCCTTGTCAACTAGCTGAAATAAAATAAGTTTACGTTTTTATATTATTTCAGTACACGTTTATTTCATTTTGAAGTAAGAAATTCTTATTTTTTATGTATTTAGTTTTAGAAACCTGTGCGAAAACAGTCATTATGTTTCGTTTAGTGACACAGAAACTCTGAGATCTCAGGTGTGTTTGTTTGATAACAGACGAGCGCGTCTCTTTCTCCGTCGTTGTGTGGGACTCTGTGGGATTCTCCTGGTTTGTTATTAAGCAGATGGTCCGTGCTGTTAGGTGAGATATCTGCACTTTAATATCCGCTCTGACATTTCCTCAAACGCGGGTGTGATCTGAATAGAGGTGTGTTATCACCTGTTAGCGGCGACTGTCTCCCGTTGGATGTCGGGATACGGTGAACACAAAGCGCCTGTCTCATCCGTGAGAGGCTCGTCCGCGTGTCACGGCCCGGGTCACGGCAGAGACTCTCTGCGGCCGCCCTGATAAGACGGAGGGTGACAGAGGGCATGATGGGACGCGTCTGGCTGGAGAGGATGATAAAGGAGGAAGGACAAAAGCAGAGCTGAATCCATTTACATTTCCAACTCTAACGCATGACAAAAAATATCTGATTTCTCATTTTTATTTACATTGAATTGAATGAAAGTGAGAAATGTTTTCTTGGTAACTAGCTGAAAGTTATTTTGTTTTCATTTTATTTTTTTTACAATAAAAATCAGAAATTGCTAGTAAATTTCAAAGAATTACAAAGAGATGGCAAGTAAAAGTATGTGAAATGTGAAAAACTGAAGTAGTGTTTTCTTGTAAAATATCAACAACAATCTTTATTCGGGTCATTGACGAATAAGGTTTTTAAAAGTTTAAAAACATAATGGAGATATAATTGATTTTGAAGTTTTATTAAGTGTTAACAATGAGATTATGTGGATTTTATGATCATTTAACACTGCTTTTGTCATTTTTTTACAAGATGGACAAAATTTGTCACCAAAAAAGTCATTCGGTTTAACCAAAATTTCGGTTTTACCGCATGACAAACAATGCTAACAGGCTGATATCTAGCTAACTAGCAAAAGGACAATCAAACATTTTATATTTAGCACAAGTTTTTAAAATATTACGACATTTTCCATGTTTTATAGCGGTTGCACCGAATGACCTGACGTTTTGGGACATGCGTATGAACAAGTGAAATTTTTCAGATAGTTAAAAGAGAGTTAGTTACTTTGCTTCATGACCATGTGGTCCTTTGCTGGCGTCTGAATGATGTCACATCCTGTCACATGATATTGACCGCATGACTTTATATTGGTTACTCCGCATGACATCAATGAAATTCATTTTTTCATCTTTCTCATAACAAAGCAACGACTTCTACACATAATTTTAACACCATTTTGCACTATGTTGATATATGATGTTATAAAATCATCCCAGAATAAATAATATATACATTTATTACATTTTAAGATGTTTTAATCACAAATGAAATGGGCCTTTTAATACTTTAAAATACCTTTATATGTAGCAAAATATAATTAAAACCTTTTGTATTCAATAAAAGAGATCTAGTTGTGCTACTTTACATACTCTGGATGTCATATCTTTGTTTTTTTATTATTATTAAGGCCTTTGGACAAAAAAAAATAAAAATAAATAAATAAATAAATAAAATTGACCCAATTACAACACATGGACATTTCATTATGATAGTATTTTTGTAAATATATATATATATGTTTTGTCATAAAATGCAGTAATATCTACATCAGTATTAATAAGCTTAATTTCACTCACTTTTTCTCTATATAATGAACTATGTGACATATAATGAACTTACTTCAACATTAAAAATTAATCACGTAAATACTTGAATACGACTGTTTTGCGATTCAGAAACACCTGTCATGTTTACATACATTTTGTCTTATGAACGTGTGTATGTTTATTTACGTCTAACGAACTGTTCAGTGGAGTGGAATATATACTAAATATCTGCAAAAAAACATTATCGAGATGTCTTCTCAGATAACAGGGAACGTTCTCAGAACGTTCTCTCAAAGTTACGAACAAACGTTCTTCCAGTAACGTTACTAGAACGCTCGTTCAAAGTTATCTGGTCTTTAATAATGTTCTCAAAACATCAGCACAGAAACATTACTTATACCTCATTCATGGATCGTTTTTCTGAAACATTTTAATTGGACGTTAGACAAATGTTTTTTAAATGTTACTAACAACTTTTTAGAGAACATTCAAAAGTAATGTTCCCATAATACTTGCAAAATGGTAAAATAGAGAAAACATTAAGGGAAAACCAAGAAAAAACAATCAAAAAAACCGAAATAACGTTTTCATAACGTTGGCGAAACGTTCTTAGAACATATTTTCGTCAGCTGTGTTTCTGAACGCAGTGACTGAAGTTTTGTTAACGAATGTGAATCGGATTGCGACGAATTATTCGGATTAACGAAATACAATGCGTGTAAAACAGACTTTTCAGTTACTAAATGAAGCTGTGGGCGGGAATCCTGCCCGTTTACTGGCATTTTAATGTTAATTAATATTCATGAGATGAGGTATGTCGATCGATATGTCCGATTTTGACACGAATAGATCAGTTTGTACAGTCAGTTCAGATTTGTTTGTGTGTGTGTGAATAGCTTCCAGTCCTGGACAAAAGGGATTTGGTAATAACGTGTGATATGAGTGATATGAATATGTGCTGAAAGACACACACTTTAATGAGAAGCTTCTCAATGCAGGCAGCACAAAGGCTTCTGGGACTGCGAGCTTTTGTCCGAACGAGATCGATTGTGCTCGGATCAGCTCACATGCGTTAGTAATTAATTCAGATTACAAAATCCATTCAAGCCGCCAATAATATCTGACACACGGGCCGCTTACGACTGAGCTCGTTTGATTCTGGAATCTTTAATAAACGACCCGTTTGTGTCGGATCTCATTTCACCAGGACCAAACGTCCTTCCCGCTTCCCTTGTTCCTCGTCCGGCCCGCAGGAAGAGGAAACGTGCGTTACGGTCGCTGTGGAAACTGGATCTAATCAGTAAACTGTGCCATCACAGCACAGCTGTCAATCACGGGAATGATTGACAGGCAGGGAGCGTTTCTGATTTATTGTCTGGCTGTGGTCATCAACAGTATATTAAATTGAATTTATTCCAGATTATATCACACAATTTACTGGTCTTTTATGTTAATTAATATATTCATGAGGCGAACAGAGGAGGTAGATATGTCAGATATGTCACGACCGCTCTCAGGTCGTGTTTCTCGCGGCCCTCAGAGAGCGAAGTGAGACGCACCTGAGGCTCAGGCGTGATTTAGACGTCTCTACAGGAGAAACGCAGCCGTAATCAATAGCAGAATCAGACACATGATGAGCAGACAGACTCGTCTGCAGATTCATCTCCTCTGGCAGGAGCCGATGTGGACGAAAGGTCAAAACTCTCCAGACGAGATCTGAGCTTCAGGGGTGAGGAAATACCTCCCCGCCTCAGAGGCTCATGGGAAACCTCTGTATCTGCATCCTCCCAGCAGGTCTGACACACCTGCAGGGGATTCTGGGAAAAGAACCGTATAACCCCCACTACATATAAATAGAAATATGAGTTTCCTGCTCCAGACGAGATCAGGGGTCCGGGGGAAAATATAAAAAATAAAAATAAGACTGACTAACTAACCAATGAACTGACCAAATTTGATTAAAATAAATAAAAGTAACAAAATGTGTCAGTATAGATAAATAAAACGATTAAATATATGTATAAATATATGTAAATAATTTTTTTTTAATGTAATATTTAATTAAATATCTATATTATATTTATTTATATTAAGACATTTTGTTATTTATTTTAATCAAATGTATTTATTTAAATCAAATTTTATTTGATTCAATTTTCTATTTATCTATTTTATTTATATGTGTATTTATTTATTTATCTTAATACATTGTGATATTTATTTTAATCAAATTTATTTATTTTTGGTAATTTTTTAAAATTTGATTTACATATTTATTTTTAAATAAATTATATTAAATATTTACATAAATAAATAACAAAATAATTACAATAAATGCATTTGATTAAAATAAATAAATAAATATCTTATTTAATTCTTAAATATAAATTAAAAATATTATAATAAATACCACTATTTTAAATAAATACATTTGATATAAATAAATAACTAAATATCTTAATTTAAATAAATATGATATTAAATATATCAATTTAAAAAATAAATAAAAAAATATTACAATATTGCAGTTGATTAAAATAAATACCAAAATGTATTAAGATAAAATATTTAAATAAATATAAAATTGAATAAAATAAAATTTGTTTTAAATAAATATATTTGATTAAAATAATTAACAAAATGTCTTGATATAAATATAATAAAATTAAATAAATATCAAACAAACAAATACTATAATAAATAGTTATTTAAAATAATTACATTTGACTAAAATAAATACCAAAATGTATTAAGATAAATAAATAAATACATACATACATATATAAATAAAATGATATTTAAACACATAGAAAATTTAATAAAATTACATTTGATTTAAATAAGTAAAATGTATTCAATTAAAAAATATTAAAATTAAATTAAGTAAAATTTGATTTAAATAAATAATACACCTGACAATACAGTTCTATAGTGAATAGAAAAAAGTTTTTTGCAAATTAAACGCATTAATTGGGCCTTTATAGATGTTAGGATGAGGGTCCCTCACATGAGGATGATATTTGGGGTTCCTGATCTAGTGAGTTCATTAGTGACTCAACAGTCAGATAAAGTCACAGAGCGTGATTTCAGCACGTTGCGTCACGTCTCTGCACAGGTATCATGTGAACGTTCACTGGTTTACCAGCTTAATGCAGAGTCACGACACGAGGTATGCTCTATATGTTTGACGTCACATGACATGTGCAGCGAGAAACAGACGAGTCATGTATCACTAAAAATCTGCATATCCAAGCTAGTGTGGCATCGGTTACGACACACATGAGGGTGTTTCTGGGTGAACTGTCTCTTTAAGATTCACACTTGAACAGACGCTTTAAGGCTCATGAAGGTGTAAAACACTAGATGGATTCGGAGCAGATGTCTGCAGCTCATTTACGAGGCTGTCTAATTTTGGAAAGCGTTTGCCCGGGTCCCATGCTGCATCGGCTCCGCGTGTTTCTGGCTCTGTGAATGAATCAACCATCCAGTCCTCAGGCTCTCACGGGTTCCTCAGGGTTTCTCACGTCTCGGACTCCTGCTGAAGATCTCAGGCTCTCGAGGCGTCTGTAGAGATCGTTTACACCGTTAATCATGATGACGTGTTTCTGAGTGAACGTGGACGAGCAGAACGGATCTTCAGAGAGTCATTCGAACTGATTCGTTCGTTTGTGTAATGTCTGAACATTGACTCCCACAGACCCTGATGTGTGTTAAGTAACCACCCGTCTAATCAGGTTACATACGCATGTGTTCTGCGTTTCACAGACGTTCATGTGGAATGAGCGTGAGATGGATGGAGTCTGAGGAGCGTCGCAGGAACTCTTTGTTTACATGGTGTAATTAGTTGTGCATTGTGGGTAATTGCTGCTTTGCTCCAGTCAGATGCGGTTTATTTCCTCCAGCTGAGTTTGTTTATCATCATCAGAGGAACTTTTAGGATCTGTTCCTCAAGACGTTTACGTGTGTCTGTATGCATGTGTGCTTCTAGTACACGATCTGTGAGAGTTTTACTGTATTATTTCTAGATGTACTACAGTGTATAATAAATCCCCAGATATGATCATCCCATCCTAAAGTTTAAACGGCAGTTGAAAAATATTTAGTTTATTTTAAATATTTAGTTTCTATTAAATTAAGTTATTTTTAATCCACTCTAGTACTGTACTGTTAGATGTATTATTTTCTTTTAACTATTTTTATTTACTTGTTTATTTTAATTTAATTAATTATTATAATCTATTTATTTTATCATTTATTTATTATTTTATAAACGTAATTATTTTATTAAAATTTATTTTACAATTATTTAAAAATGTATTTTTTTTTATTTATCTATTTTATTGTTTACTTATTTATTTTAATATAATTTTATATTTTCATGTAATTATTTCAATATAATTGTTTGTTTATTTACTCATTTTAATATAATTGTTTATTTAATTATATATATATACTTTTTTTATTTTATTGTTTACATATTTATACATTTTAATCTAATTTCTATTGTTTACTTATTTATTTTAAGTTTTTATTATTTATGTAGTTATTTTAATATAATATTAATATTTATTATTTCTTTATTTTAATCTATTATTGTTTATTGTAATATCATTTTATGTTTTATTTATTTTAATATAATTTTATATTTTTATGTAATCATTTCAATATAATTGTTTGTTTATTTACTCATTTTAATATAATTGTTTATTTAATTATATATATATATATATACATTTTTATTTATTTTTTTTTTTTAATTTTATTGTTTACATATTTATACATTTTAATCTAATTTCTATTGTTTACTTATTTATTTTAAGTTTTTATTATTTATGTAGTCATTTTTATATAATATTAATATTTATTAATTTATTTCTTTATTTTAATCTATTATTGTTTATTATAATATCATTTTATGTTTTATTTATTTTAATATAATTTTTATTGATTTATTTGCTCTTTAATATAATTATTTATGTATTTATTTCAATATAATTTAGTTATTTACTTTATTTTATTTTTTTTTACATTTTTAAAATGTATTTAATTATTTGAATTTTTTCCCAAATCAATTTTAAACGTTTCCCTTGCGGACCCCAGGCTGTTACATACAGCTCGTCTCTGTTTTCACGGTTAATCAGTGAACTCTAATTTCCCCGTGAGGATCTGCTGACAGAGACGCGGGCGCTGAATTAAACACAGCCCAGCAGCTGATGAACGAGACAGATGGACACACTCACAGAAAGATGGAGGACGCTTCGTAATGAAGCACAACAGGTTTGTTGATGCCGTGAGACGCTGGAGTTTGTTTAGGCTTCGGGCCGAGAACAGCTTCAGTTTAATGGAGCACCATATCTGTGACCTGAAGGCTTATTCTGTTTAACTCAAGCATCTACTGTTGAAGGAGGGACAGAGTCGTATCTACAGACAGAAACTTCAGCAAACCACCCAAAACACCCTAGCAACCACACATAGCAACACTAAAAACACTCTTAGCAACCGCATAATGCCCTGGCAACCACCTAGAACAGCCTAGAACCATGGCAGCGAGATTTCAACAGGTAAACGTCAGGAAATGTAAAACAGTTTGGAATAGTGTACAAGCTTAATACTGCAATCTGTACTGTATACTGCATACTACTTTCCCTGGCTGTTCATGAAACGTATTTTACAATTACAAGAATGGTAGAGAATACTTGTTTAATACTTGAAATACAGACTTAAACTTGCTGAATACTGCAGTCCGTACTACATACTGCATACTACTTTCCCTGTATATTCATGAAACGTATTTTACAATTACAAGAATGGTAGAGAATACTTGTTTAATACTTGAAATACAGACTTAAACTTGCTGAATTCTGCAGTCCGTACTACATACTGCATACTACTTTCCCTGTATATTCATGAAACGTATTTTACAATTACAAGAATGGTAGAGAATACTTGTTTAATACTTGAAATACAGACTTAAACTTGCTGAATTCTGCAGTCCGTACTACATACTGCATACTACTTTCCCTGTATATTCATGAAACGTATTTTACAATTACAAGAATGGTAGAGAATACTTGTTTAATACTTGAAATACAGACTTAAACTTGCTGAATTCTGCAGTCCGTACTACATACTGCATACTACTTTCCCTGTATATTCATGAAACGTATTTTACAATTACAAGAATGGTAGAGAATACTTGTTTAATACTTGAAATACAGACTTAAACTTGCTGAATTCTGCAGTCCGTACTACATACTGCATACTACTTTCCCTGGCTGTTCATGAAACGTATTTTACAATTACAAGAATGGTAGAGAATACTTGTTTAATACTTGAAATACAGACTTAAACTTGCTGAATACTGCAGTCCGTACTACATACTGCATACTACTTTCCCTGGCTGTTCATGAAACGTATTTTACAATTACAAGAATGGTAGAGAATACTTGTTTAATACTTGAAATACAGACTTAAACTTGCTGAATACTGCAGTCCGTACTACATACTGCATACTACTTTCCCTGTATATTCATGAAACGTATTTTACAATTACAAGAATGGTAGAGAATACTTATTTAATACTTGAAATACAGACTTAAACTTGCTGAATACTGCAGTCCGTACTACATACTGCATACTACTTTCCCTGGCTGTTCATGAAACGTATTTTACAATTACAAGAATGGTAGAGAATACTTGTTTAATACTTGAAATACAGACTTAAACTTGCTGAATTCTGCAGTCCGTACTACATACTGCATACTACTTTCCCTGGCTGTTCATGAAACGTATTTTACAATTACAAGAATGGTAGAGAATACTTGTTTAATACTTGAAATACAGACTTAAACTTGCTGAATACTGCAGTCCGTACTACATACTGCATACTACTTTCCCTGGCTGTTCATGAAACGTATTTTACAATTACAAGAATGGTAGAGAATACTTGTTTAATACTTGAAATACAGACTTAAACTTGCTGAATACTGCAGTCCGTACTACATACTGCATACTACTTTCCCTGGCTATTCATGAAACGTATTTTACAATTACAAGAATGGTAGAGAATACTTGTTTAATACTTGAAATACAGACTTAAACTTGCTGAATACTGCAGTCCGTACTACATGCTGCATACTACTTTCCCTGGCTATTCATGAAACGTATTTTACAATTACAAGAATGGTAGAGAATACTTGTTTAATACTTGAAATACAGACTTAAACTTGCTGAATACTGCAGTCCGTACTACATACTGCATACTACTTTCCCTGGCTATTCATGAAACGTATTTTACAATTACAAGAATGGTAGAGAATACTTGTTTAATACTTGAAATACAGACTTAAACTTGCTGAATACTGCAGTCCGTACTACATACTGCATACTACTTTCCCTGTATATTCATGAAACGTATTTTACAATTACAAGAATGGTAGAGAATACTTGTTTAATACTTGAAATACAGACTTAAACTTGCTGAATACTGCAGTCCGTACTACATGCTGCATACTACTTTCCCTGGCTATTCATGAAACGTATTTTACAATTACAAGAATGGTAGAGAATACTTGTTTAATACTTGAAATACAGACTTAAACTTGCTGAATACTGCAGTCCGTACTACATACTGCATACTACTTTCCCTGGCTATTCATGAAACGTATTTTACAATTACAAGAATGGTAGAGAATACTTGTTTAATACTTGAAATACAGACTTAAACTTGCTGAATACTGCAGTCCGTACTACATACTGCATACTACTTTCCCTGTATATTCATGAAACGTATTTTACAATTACAAGAATGGTAGAGAATACTTGTTTAATACTTGAAATACAGACTTAAACTTGCTGAATACTGCAGTCCGTACTACATGCTGCATACTACTTTCCCTGGCTATTCATGAAACGTATTTTACAATTACAAGAATGGTAGAGAATACTTGTTTAATACTTGAAATACAGACTTAAACTTGCTGAATACTGCAGTCCGTACTACATACTGCATACTACTTTCCCTGGCTATTCATGAAACGTATTTTACAATTACAAGAATGGTAGAGAATACTTGTTTAATACTTGAAATACAGACTTAAACTTGCTGAATACTGCAGTCCGTACTACATACTGCATACTACTTTCCCTGGCTATTCATGAAACGTATTTTACAATTACAAGAATGGTAGAGAATACTTGTTTAATACTTGAAATACAGACTTAAACTTGCTGAATACTGCAGTCCGTACTACATACTGCATACTACTTTCCCTGGCTGTTCATGAAACGTATTTTACAATTACAAGAATGGTAGAGAATACTTGTTTAATACTTGAAATACAGACTTAAACTTGCTGAATACTGCAGTCCGTACTACATACTGCATACTACTTTCCCTGGCTGTTCATGAAACGTATTTTACAATTACAAGAATGGTAGAGAATACTTATTTAATACTTGAAATACAGACTTAAACTTGCTGAATTCTGCAGTCCGTACTACATGCTGCATACTACTTTCCCTGGCTATTCATGAAACGTATTTTACAATTACAAGAATGGTAGAGAATACTTGTTTAATACTTGAAATACAGACTTAAACTTGCTGAATACTGCAGTCCGTACTACATACTGCATACTACTTTCCCTGGCTGTTCATGAAACATATTTTACAATTACAAGAATGGTAGAGAATACTTGTTTAATACTTGAAATACAGACTTAAACTTGCTGAATACTGCAGTCCGTACTACATACTGCATACTACTTTCCCTGGCTATTCATGAAACGTATTTTACAATTACAAGAATGGTAGAGAATACTTGTTTAATACTTGAAATACAGACTTAAACTTGCTGAATAGTGCAGTCCGTACTACATACTGCATATTACTTCTCATTATGCAAGTGTCAACAGTAGTATGCTGTACTGTGACCTCGTCACATTGCATGTGAGTGCTGTCCAATCATCCTTGAAATACAAAGTTATTGTGCAAATTGCATATTTTGCATGTTTAATTTAATATGATACATTCCTCACACTATGTATGCAGAAAATTTGCATACTGTGCACAGCAAACATACTACACACTGCAGCTCTTATTTTTCCCCTTCCTTTTCCGTTCACTAATCTTCACTTTATTGGGCGGGAAATAGTTTTAAATTATTTCCTGTTTTACTCCGTCACTCTCTTTCGGTTTTAATCCAATCAAATCCTGACAGATGCAATCTAGTCCTGCCCTTTGTTTTTTTTCCCCACTGAATATTCATTTTCACTTGGGAATATGTTGCATAATCGAAGTGAAGTGTGCTGTGAATGTTTAAGTTAATGTTTGTTTGCTGTAATCTCTGTATTCAGATGGCTGAGTGTGTTTGGTCCGAGGGTGTCAGAAGAGGGATTGAAGCAGAAAATGGTTGAAATTGGTGAAATGTGTCTGGACGCGGTGCTCCCGCAGAGCAGAGTGGCTCCATTAAGGTGAAAAACAGCCGCCGGTGACGTTCAGAGGTGAAGGTCTGCTGTTTAGCTGCTCGTGTCGCCGTGTGAAAGGGACGGTCAGATTTCCCCGGTGGTCCGAATGCTGTTTTATATCCCGTCCGTACGGCCGATCCGTCTGTCAGGGAATGATTTATGAACTCATAACGTCTGTACGGTACCTAGTCATATTTTAGCCTGACACTTATTATTGAAATGAGACATTTAGCCCGTGTGAACGGGAACAGAGAGCCGACGGGACACTGGTTACTCTCGCTCCCCTTCAGGGGCCGGAATTACATTTTTGGGAATTTAATGGCACTTCCCGGCTAAGTGCACGGCTCCATATTGGACTGTGTTTATGAAAATGTAGATTGATTCCCAGCACACAAAGGGCTGAGCCAGTGTTTGTGGAGTATATTAGTCTGTCCGTCTAGGAGACCTTTCTTGTGTGCTGTTGAAATGAATGCAGGTTGTATCATGTGACAAACCACATCTTATTTATTGGTCAAATTTGAGTAAATATTTGAATTGAAATCATACAAATAGCGCAAACCATAATATTGTACCCAGAAATGTATATACTCCACGAAAATAGTTTATTATAGATAAGGTATTACACTTACAATAACGTGTTCAAAATATGAGAAATTGAGAAAATATGAGGTATTCTTCAGTTCACTGTATATTAAATAATAGTATTCTTGTAACATATATTCTTCCAGCTCACCATTGATCAGTTTGATCGAGAGGACACATGGATTCAGATTTAGTTTGATGATCATTGGTCACAGTATATGAAATACTAATTCACTCACTATCAAGCGCTCGGCATCATTTTAAAGCCATTCAAATGTACTTGAAAGATGAGAAGATGGAGAACGGGAGCAGATAGGTTCAGAAACGAGGCGTCAAAACAATCTTTGTCTCCTTTATTTTTGAGCTGCTTGTTTAAAGTGGCTTTCAGTGTGTGTGAGAGAGTAAACCTCAAGTCTTTCCAAGCGCAGCTGCTGTAGATCCATGTGCAAACAGACATAGACGCTCGTTCAGCTTCATCTGTCTGACTTCACCTGCTACCAGAATCACAGTGAAGATCAGCAGCAGCACATTCACCACTCAGCTGAGACTGTGCTTGAAAATACAGGTATATATATATATACAATTCTGATACTGATAATTCTTTATATTCGATAACCGATATATTCATCTTAGATACGTTTTTTTCCCCTTTCCAATCATATTTCAAGCAATTCATAACAATCAGTGTGCATCTAAAGTGTCTCAGCTGAAGGAAATAATCCATTATTTATCGGCTTTTATATATCGACCTAATTTTTTTATCAGACCGATAACATTAAAAATGATCATACATGGGCAGATACCAATAAACGATAATTCTTTATATTTGAAAGCCGATAGCCGATATATTAGCCGATAAATCTAAATCCAAATTTTTATATAATTTTCAGAGCCTGATTACAAAAACAAAATCCATGTCCCAATTACACAATTATAATGTTCTCATTATAATATTATATAGCCTATATGACAAACTTGCGCTGCACATGTTGCACTTTGCATTTTCCTTTTTGAAGTGATTTTAATCATATTTCAAGCAATTTATAACCATCACAGCGAACAGTGCGCATCTAAAGTGTCTCAGCTGAAGGAAATAATCCATTATTTATCGGCTTTAATATATCGGCCAGATTTTCTTATCGGACCGATAACGATAACATTAAAAATGAACATATATCGGCCAATACCTATAACCGATAATTCTTTATATTTGAAAGGAAATAATCCATTATTTATCGGCTTTAATATATCGGCCAAATTTTCTTATCGGACTGATAATGGTAACATTAAAAATGAACATATATCGGCCGATACCTATAACCGATAATTCTTTATATTTGAAAGGAAATAATCCATTATTTATCGGCTTTAATATATCGGCCAAATTTTCTTATCGGACTAATAATGGTAACATTAAAAATGAACATATATCGGCCGATACCTATAACCGATAATTCTTTATATTTGAAAGGAAATAATCCATTATTTATCGGCTTTAATATATCAGCCGATACCAATATGGTGCGCTTATACGGATGCATGATATATCAGTCACCGTATTGGTACTGGCAGATATATGTTCATCTTTAATTTTATCATTATCGGTCCGTTAAGAAAATTTGGCCGATATATTAAAGCCGATAATGGATTATTTCCTTCAGCTGAGACACTTCAGATGCGTGCTGTTCACCATGATGGTTTGGAATTGCTTGAAATATGATAAGAAAGGGACAAAAATAGTATCTATGAATAATATATCGGTTATCGGCTTTCACACTGTACAGACATGTGTGATAAAATTCCTCTTTAAATTCTCTGAAATTCCATATGTGCTTAGTTCATTGTTTATGGTGATATAGAGGGATGAACCTCTGTTGGTGTGAGGTTTAGCAGGTGTTGTCCTCTGTAGGTTCCTCTCCTCATTAGCACTTGTACCGCAGCATCATCAGGACTGATCTGAATGTGGCCGGCCGGCAGATGCCCACTATGGCAGGAATAATTATTATTCACATCCTCAACTGGGATTAATTGCTCCATCTGGCTCTCATTTAAACAATACGGCGGAAACTCCTCCAACACCTCTTTCTCGTTCTTTTAGCGTGGTTTCTTTCATTCATTCAGCACCGCTAATGCCCCAAATCTGCTCGTTTTTCTTGCAGCCTGTCATGAGCCATGGGCGAGATCATTTATCTACCCACGATCCTTTGTTTTCCCGCCTCTCAGTTCCTCCACCAAAACAGAAACTACCAGCATGTTGTTTGACTAAATAATCATGATTATTTGCTGTATGTAAGTGAATCTAATATTATTTTCCGGTGTCTGTCCATTAATTTCCCTTCCATACAGTCTCTAGTGAGCCGCTGGAACAGCAGTATATATACGTCTGTGCTGGTTTGACCGAATTAGACTGTAAATGGTGAGATTCACTGGACTATTTCATCATGATTGTTCTCTCCGTGGGCCAATTACTGAGCTAAACGAAGCCTCTCCTCGTCCGTACGTATGCACGGTTCATTCACATTCAGTCAGCAAACACACGCTTGACTCGCTCCAACAGCGAGTCTGATGAAAGCATCAATATTATATGACGTCAAACAGCGTCTCATCTGCATTGAAACAGTCTCCGTCCCAGCGGCGCACGTTCATCTCTAATTTATAGCGTTAAAGGAGCGCTTGTAATTGCTCTATTATTCAAAAAGCTGCTTTAGCAAGGATTTTCTCTGAAATATATACGATTTGCATAGGGATTTAGGGTGTATATTTAATTTTTTATTTGAAATTATTATGAATGTAGACATTTAAAGGTGAAGTGTTTCATTTCTGCACCACCAAATGGAAAGTAATGACAGTTTACATTAAACACGCCCCCTGTCTGTCATTGGCCGGTTGGCCAGATAGCCCCATCCCACTCTCATTCCATTGGCTGACATGAGCTGCTCAAACAGTTCAGAATCAAAAGTTGTTATTTTCAGAACTCATTTCTGAACTCTTTGAAATAATCCAATAAAACATACATGAATCTAACCAGTACTCGAGATCAAACTCCCATCATTTGGAAACAAACGTCTGATCGCTCTTCACTTTGATGGATTCAGACACTCTCATGTATGATTTACTTTAGATTGAGAGACGCACACCTCTCCAGATCACAACTAAATGATGCTTTGAAAGGTTTCTTAGCGGCAGCCGTCGGATGATATAATGTGTGTCATTAATAGCCAATCAGTGTCCTGTGAGACTCAATCTGCTCAATTCATTCCCTGAGAGTTTAATTACAGATTACTGATGAATAGGCATGCAGTCGCTCTGTTGTTCTGGACTGTATCAGTCTGTGCTTGTGTAAAGAAATAGTTACATGAATGCAGATATTTAGGCCTAAATTATTGCATACACATTTCCATCCATTTGGATTACACAGTTTTAACATAAACAAACTGACAAACACAAAAGGAGACGTTTAGCGGGATGTTCACGCTGCTCTTTTTTCTACAGTGTTTGTGATGAAATCAGTGTGTAAATCATAGTTTCTCGCCGGTTACAGGTGAACGGGAGGGATCTGTCGAGAGCGAGCCATGAGGAGGCGGTTGAAGCTTTCCGTAGCGCCAAAGATCCCATCGTGGTGCAGGTGCTCCGCCGGACGCCTTTACCCCGGGGTCAGGGGTCATGCCAGGACGTCCAGGTGGTGGATGTGTGCACGCAGACGGAAATCACCTTCGAGCACATCATGGCTTTGGCCAAACTCCGTCCTGCCACACCACCTGTGCCGGACATCTGCCCGTTCCTCCTGTCAGACAGGTAAAAACCACATCATGGGGTTTCCTCGAAAACAGTGCAGAAATCTTTCCTAATTCTCTCTTTCTTGTTGTGGAGTTCATCTCTCTGGAGAACCAAAGCAGGAACAAGATAAAGTTTAGCATGAAGAGTATCTGGGTTTCTCCCCTGGAGACAGAGGAACTGCAAAACAAGCTGCGCAGGGGATGCTGGGAAGTTAATTGAAAGCGTCTGAAGCGCAGAGAGGGTGTTAGGGAGGTAATTAATGCTGCACAATGGCCCATTGATAATTCATAGTCTAAAATTTGTCACCCGCTCAAGATCCGTGTTTTGTTTCTAAACTCCCTTCGGTGAGTCTGTGCTGATTCGGATATTTTAAATCCCTTTGTCCTTATGAAGAAAAGCGTTCAGGAATTCTTAGTGGATGTTGTTGCTGTGATGGTTCCTGGAAATATAGATCAGTAAATAATTTAGTCTTATCTGGACTGTTTGCCATTTATGAACCAGCTGACTGGCCTCAACACCACTCCCGGGAGGATTTTATCAGGTTGTGCACGTGAATGCCTTTTCATTTCAGTTCAGTTCGTGAGTTTGCAAACAGGATGCAGAATTGCAATTCAAAATTTTAATCTAAGGAGGTAGAATTAAGAATTTAAATTCAAAGAAATGTGTACTACTGTAATTTTTTTAAATAGAAAAGCAAAGTGTCAACTGTTAATTGAAATGACCTTGAAGTTTGAAGGAGCAGAGATAGATATATAGATAGATAGATATATAGAGCGATGGATGGATGATAGAGCGACAGATAGATAGATGGATGAATAGAGCAATAGATAGATGGATGATAGAGCGATAGATAGATAGATGGATGATAGAGCGATAGATAGATGGATGGATGATAGAGCGACAGATAGATAGATGGATGAATAGAGCAATAGATAGATGGATGATAGAGCAATGGATGGATGATAGAGCGATAGATGGATGGATGATAGAGCGATAGATAGATAGATGGATGATAGAGCGATAGATAGATGGATGAATAGAGCAATAGATAGATGGATGATAGAGCAATGGATGGATGATAGAGCGATAGATGGATGGATGGATGATAGAGCGATAGATAGATAGATGGATGATAGAGCGATAGATAGATGGATGAATAGAGCAATAGATAGATGGATGATAGAGCGATAGATAGATGGATGGATGAATAGAGCAATAGATAGATGGATGATAGAGCAATGGATGGATGATAGAGCGATAGATAGATGGATGGATGATAGAGCGATAGATAGATAGATGGATGATAGAGCGATAGATAGATGGATGAATAGAGCAATAGATAGATGGATGATAGAGCGATAGATAGATGGATGGATGAATAGAGCAATAGATAGATGGATGATAGAGCGATAGATAGATAGATGGATGATAGAGCGATAGATAGATGGATGGATGATAGAGCGACAGATAGATAGATGGATGAATAGAGCAATAGATAGATGGATGATAGAGCGATAGATAGATGGATGGATGAATAGAGCAATAGATAGATGGATGATAGAGCGATAGATAGATGGATGATAGAGCGATAGATAGATGGATGGATGATAGAGCGACAGATAGATAGATGGATGAATAGAGCAATAGATAGATGGATGATAGAGCAATGGATGGATGATAGAGCGATAGATAGATGGATGATGATAGAGCGATAGATAGATAGATGGATGATAGAGCGATAGATAGATGGATGAATAGAGCAATAGATAGATGGATGATAGAGCAATGGATGGATGATAGAGCGATAGATAGATGGATGGATGATAGAGCGATAGATAGATAGATGGATGATAGAGCGATAGATAGATGGATGAATAGAGCAATAGATAGATGGATGATAGAGCGATAGATAGATGGATGGATGAATAGAGCAATAGATAGATGGATGATAGAGCGATAGATAGATAGATGGATGATAGAGCGATAGATAGATGGATGGATGATAGAGCGACAGATAGATAGATGGATGAATAGAGCAATAGATAGATGGATGATAGAGCGATAGATAGATGGATGGATGATAGAGCGATAGATGGATGAATAGAGCAATAGATAGATGGATGATAGAGCGATAGATAGATGGATGGATGAATAGAGCAATAGATAGATGGATGATAGAGCGATAGATAGATGGATGGATGATAGAGCGACAGATAGATAGATGGATGAATAGAGCGATAGATAGATGGATGATGATAGAGCGATAGATAGATAGATGGATGATAGAGCGATAGATAGATGGATGATAGAGCGATAGATAGATGGATGGATGAAAAGAGCAATAGATAGATGGATGATAGAGCGATAGATAGATGGATTAATAGAGCAATAGATAGATGGATGATAGAGTGATGGATGGATGAATGGATGGATAGAGCGATAGATAGATAGATTGGTTGATTGATTGATAGATAGATGGATGATAGAGTGATAGTGTGATAGATGGATGGATGGATGATGGATACAGAGATGATGGGTTGATAGAGCGATGGATGGATGGGTGGATGGATGATCGATGGATTTAGTGATAAATGAATTGATAGAGCGATGGATGGATGGAGCGATGGATGGATGGATGGAATGATAGATGGATGATGGATGGAGCGATGGATGGATGGATGGGTTGAGCGATAAATGGATGGATAGAGAGATGGATGGATGATGGATTGAGTGATAAATGGATGGATGGATGGATGATAGAGCGATGGATGGTAGAGTGATAGATGGATAGCGCAAAAGATGGATGGATGAATGGATTGATAGCGATGGATGGGTGGATGGGTTTAGTGATAAATGGATGGATGGATGGATAGAGAGATGGATTGATGGAATGAGCGATAAATGGATGGATGGATGGATGGATGGATGGATAGAGCGATGGATGGTAGAGTGATAGATGGATAGAGCAAAAGATGGATGGATGATAGATGGATTGAGTGATAAATGGATTGATTAAGTGATAAATAGATGGATGAAATGACGGATGGATGGATAGAGCGATGGATGGATGGATGGATGGATGGATGAATGGATTGATAGAGCAATGGATGGGTGAGTAAATGGATAGAGCGATAGATGATAGATGGATGGATGGAGCAATAGATGGATGGATGAGTGATAGATGGATGATGGATGGAGCGATGGATGATGGATGGATGGATGGATGGATAGAGATGAATGGATGGATGGGTTGAGCGATAAATGGATGGATGGATAGATGGATGGTAGAGTGATAGATGGATGGAGCAAAAGATGGATGGATGAATGGATTGATAGAGCGATGGATGGGTGGATGGATGATAGATGGATTGAGCGATAAATGGATTGATTAAGTGATAAATAGATGGATGAAATGACGGATGGATGGATGGATTGAGTGATAAATGGATGGATGGAGTGACGGATGGATGGATAGAGAGATGGATGGATGGATGAATGGATTGATAGAGCGATGGATGGATGGATGGATAGAGAGATGGATGGATGGATGGATAGAGCGATAGATGGATGGATGGATAGAGAGATGGATGGATGGATGGATGGATAGAGAGATGGATGGATGGATGGATAGAGCGATAGATGGATGGATGGATAGAGAGATGATGGATGGTAGAGTGATAGATGGATAGAGCAAAAGATGTATATTTTTTGTTATATTTCAGCATATTTACTAAATGAACGTTTGTACAGCAGGATGGAACAACACTTCGTTTCCCAGAATGCATCAGCTGTGTTGAATTTCACTTCAGCATATTCCCATTACAGTCAATCCGGTTCAAGTTCTCCTCCACTGGATCTGAATCCAAACGAGTGAATCAGATCAGTTCGGCATCGGCTCGTTTTACAGACACAAGAAATGCTGCTCCCGCCGGGTCCCAGAGCGGATCGTAAACCGCTTGATTGTACCAGAGAAGCGGATCTGAAACACAGAGACTTATGAATGATGATCACGCACCACAGAATAAAGAATAATAAAGATAACAGAAACCTTGAGGGCAGCAGATGTGATTTATGAAGACGAATTAGACACGGAGCCGCTCTCTCGTCACATTATCAGCAGCTGCACATGACAGGAGATTCATTCCATGAACACGCGTGTGCGGAGACGCTCAATTCAATTCCCATCTCTACTGAAGATGCATTGTGTGTGTTTGTGACTCTGCTGACATCTGCAATCTCTGCTCTCGTTCCTCACCGGCCTCTTGTGCTTCCCTACATGAGGAAACCGAAGTGTTACTGTACTAAATATTTGTGTTAATGTTGTGATGAAGCACAATCAGCATTTGTATAGAGTTAAAGCTGATGTTAATGAGGTCATGTGATTCTTCTCTGCAGCTGTCACTCTCTGCACACGATGGATCAGGAATACTTCGAGGGCAGCGAGTATCTCTCCAACATGGCGGCAGACGCTGAGAGGACAGATGACTTTGAGTACGAGGTGAGACTTTCTCCCGACGCTCTCCTCCATTAATAACGGCTGACACGCCGTCCGTTATAATGGACCCGTCCCGATCCGAGGAGCCGTCCCGCCCGTAATAGAGTCTGAGTCTGTCCCGCAGGCTGACAGATGATGCTCGGATCGCTCACCGAACCCACGGCGCTGATGATTTCACTCTTTACAAGAGTTTTCCAGCCTTAATATTTTCAGCCATTTTGTTTCTCCAGTAAATGCATCTTGATTTCAGAAAACAAGAGCGTAAAACTGTAGGCTGTTAATGCGATCCAAACTACAGTTTTGATGACTTTCATCCTGTTGAGCAGCTTCATTTGTCACTGTCAGATGATGTCAGATTGACAGATGATGTCATCAGCCTCCTCAATATGATGAACACGTAATCACAGAGTCATTTTAGGGCAGAGGCATTGTGGGAAGGAGCATTGTGTGTCTGTATTTTAACTAATAAAATATATAGCTTGAATGCAACGTGAGTCACTTTGGATAAAAGCATCTTGCAAATGTATGTTCGCTGAGG
Organism: Elopichthys bambusa; assembly: GCA_037101425.1. Taxonomy (NCBI): domain Eukaryota; kingdom Metazoa; phylum Chordata; class Actinopteri; order Cypriniformes; family Xenocyprididae; genus Elopichthys; species Elopichthys bambusa. The sequence goes on from CM074455.1 coordinate 346,539, forward strand.
TCGTGTTCTCCTCGCGGGAGACTCGCGCGTGTATTTGTGTTCTCTGTCTGTGGCCATTAACGCAGAGCAAATGTAATATATTAGACGGCGTCGTGCACGCTTCATTCTCGAGCGCTAATGCTATTACAACCCGTGCGCTTGTGATTTCATGCTTGGGGAAGTGAACGCAGGACTGAGTTACCGCCACTTAACACGCGCCTGTAAAATATCCTCACGCGGCGGAGAGAGAGCTGAGTGCGCAGGAGTGACGCTCATTATTCAGATACAGAGAGGAACAATACGTCTGTCAATGACAAACACTCATTCTGAAACTTCAGAAAACACTCAGACTGGGTTTAGTTCATCTCGATTGTCACTGTATTTTGATGTTAAATAATTGTTTTTATGAAGAACGTGATGTCTGCCCATGCTGAAGCTGCTGCTGCCGTGAAGCATGTGTGTTTTGGTTACCAAGGCGTTGCTATGTGATTGCTAGGATTCACTTGGTGGTTACTAGGGTCTAGAGAGTTGCTATGCTGTTCTGAATGGTTGCTATGGTGTTCTGGGTGGTTCCTTAGGAAGTAGTCATGCAGTGCTTATAGTGCTCTGATAGGTTGCCAGGGTGCTGCCCACAGTTGATATGGTGTTCTGGGTAGTTGCTAGGGAGTTGCTATGCAGTTGATGCTTGATAGAAAATTGCTATGGTGTTCTAGGTGGTTTCTTAGGAAGTAGCCATGCAGTTGTAATAGTGCTCTGGTTGGTTACCAGGCAGTTGCTATGCGGTTGATATGGTGTTCTGGGTAGTTGCTATGGAGTTGCCATGCTGATCTGAGTGGTTGCTACTAGGAAGTTGCTATGGTGTTCTAGGTTGTTCCTTAGGAATTAGCCATGCAGTGGTTATAGTGCTCTGATTGGTTGCCAGGGAGTTGCTATGCAGTTGATTTGGTGTTCTGGGTAGTTGCTAGGGAGTTGCCATGCAGTTTCTATGCTGTTCTAAATGGTGTCTAGGAAGTTGCTATGGTGCTCTAGGTGGTTTCTTAGGAATTAGCCATGCAGTGGTTATAGTGCTCTGATTGGTTGCCAGGGAGTTGCTATGCAGTTGATTTGGTGTTCTGGGTAGTTGCTAGGGAGTTGCCATGCAGTTTCTATGCTGTTCTGAGTGGTTGCTAGGAAGTTGCTATGGTGTTCTAGGTGGTTTCTTAGGAATTAGCCATGCAGTGGTTATAGTGCTCTGATTGGTTGCCAGGGAGTTGCTATGCAGTTGATTTGGTGTTCTGGGTAGTTGCTAGGGAGTTGCCATGCAGTTTCTATGCTGTTCTGAGTGGTTGCTAGGAAGTTGCTATGATGTTCTAGGTTGTTGCCAGGGAGTTGCTATGCAGTTGATTTGGTGTTCTGGGTAGTTGCTAGGGAGTTGCCATGCAGTTTCTATGCTGTTCTGAGTGGTTGCTAGGAAGTTGCTATGGTGTTCTAGGTGGTTCCTTAGGAAGTAGCCATGCAGTGGTTATAGTGCTCTGATTGGTTGCCAGGTAGTTGCTATAGTGCTCTGGTTGGGTGTCAGGAAGTAGCTGTGGTGCTCTAGTTGGTTGCTAGGGGTTTGCCATGCTGTTGCATTTGAGTTGTAGGTTGTTGCTAGGGTGTTCCAGGTATATTCTAGGGTATTCTGGGTGGTTGTTTACTGTCTTTTGTGACAGCTATGCATCGCTCTGTGGTTGATAGGATACTCTTGACTGTTGCTAGGGAGTTGCCATGCAGTTGCTATGGTATTCTGAGTGGCTGTTTACTTGTGTCTATATGTGGTTGATATGATATTTTTGGTTGTTGTTACAGAGTTGCCATGCAGTTGCAGAGGTGGTTGCTTGGAAGTTATGTAGTTTCTATTGTGTTTCTATGTGATTGTTAGGCAGTTGCTATACAGTTACTATGGAGTTCTGGTTGGTTGCCAGGGAGTTGCTATGGTGTCCTGGCTAGTTGCTAATATGGTCTTCTGGGTGGGTGTTTACTGTCATGCGTGATAACTTTGTGTGATTCTCTATATATTCACTTGTTTTTTTCTGGGTTAGATCACATCACTAATATTACAGAGTGAGTGAGTGTTTAAGAGTGTGTGTGTGGATCTCATCAGTGATTTTGCTCTCGACTCCTCCCGAAACACTCAATTAAAGATCTAAGCGCTCATCTGGATGACACAATGAGTCAGACGATAGTTTTCCCTCCGTCGGTCCACTGGTGTGGCTCTAGAGAGTCATTAGCTGGACTCTGAGCCGGCGGCTGCTGGAGGATCTCGGGGGTCTGTGACTCACGGCTGCAGGTGTTGCACGTTTCTCCTCTTTTGTTCTTGAGGTTGTCGTGACACTGAGGCGTGTAATCAGTCAGTCGCTGGACGTCTGTGGATGAAATATGGAATCTCTGACCTCTCCGTGACCCTGAGCGCCAGCCATCCGTGCGTTTCACCTGCTGGGATGTTCGGCACAAAGTCAACGGTGTGTCTGAAATGCACCGCAAAAACAAAACGATTTTCTCACTCAGTATTTTGGTCTTGTTTTCCAGAATAAATATCTAAACAATCTTATTATAAGTTATTAAGTCTTGTTTTCTGAAAAATGTATCAAAATGAAATGAAGAACAAATATGCACCAATAATCTTAATTCAAAGGGAAAACAAGATTATTTTTCTGACCCCGTTGGCAGATATTTGTTTTCGTTTCATTTCATTTTGATGTATTTTCCAGTATTACAAGACTTTATATCTCAAGTAAATGTATCTTGGATTAATGTGAGTAAAAGAACTTGATCACTGACTTCATAAAGAGTGTTTTGTTGGTTTGTTGTCGTCTCTGAGCTCATGTTAAAAATGATTCTTCAGTTTTTACAAACAGAACAGCACATGAATTTTTCATCCCTATCGCAGGGATTCACAGCGACCGCCTGAATGACTGAATAAATGAATGCTCATTAACATAATTACAAACTTATTTACAAAATAAACATCAGCTTTGGTGAAAACAGCGCATAGCGAATGGACTGATTTCCTTGGAAGAGGCTTCAAAGTGTTAATCAATATTTGACGTGTTGGGAAACTGGGAGAAACCGTCACACGGTTGAAGATAATAAGATTTATTTTCGCTCTTATTTTGATTTTTGTTACCATGAAATTTGCTAGCAATTCTTGAGTTCTGTTTTCAGTGCAGTTTTTTTTTACTGATGCACCTTTTTTGACCAAAGACAAAGTCCATATGACTATCAACAACCATTTCTCTTGTGGCTACAGTCTCTTTACGGCGTCTTTGTTCCCTGCAGGAGGTTGAACTGTGTCGGATGAGCAGTCAGGAGAAGCTCGGCCTCACGCTGTGTTACAGGACGGATGATGAGGACGACATCGCCATCTACGTCAGCGAGGTGAGTGTGTTCACACGCGAACATCAGCTCCATGTGTTTAGAGACGCTCCGTCTGCTTTAGACGACAGACATGAAACAACCAGCCGATGATGAGCATAATCAATCGACACACACACAAGGAATTACGGGAGAGCGCAAGGAACCCAAAGCAAACATAAGTTCATCAGAAATGGTGTTTGATTCAGTGCTCCTCTTTACGTGCCTTTGTTTTCCTCACTTTAAAATGAGAAATGTTTGTTTTCATGGTACAGGAAGTGATGAACAATTAGTCATTAGTTTCCACTCAGATGAGTTATAAACCTTAATTAGAGCGACATAAACCCTGTTTATAAACCCTTAAAATCTTTAAAAATGTCTTTGAAAACCTTTTATACTGTTTAGGAGACACCGGGGCTAGTTGTCACACTTCACTCCAGTGAATATTGAAGTCAGTTTCTGTTTATAGACACAAACTTGACTATAGGAACACATGCTTTTGAACATTTACACTGGTATCGAAGGCATTCAAGCCATTTAACACCTTACATCGGGGCATGTTGTCACATATATGGGGTAAGTTGTCACAGTGCTACCTTTAATTTAAACAAAATGTTCATAAAATACAATCTGCAGTAAATAACTCAAAATCTGTAGACTGTGACAACTAGCCCCGGTGTCTATGTACATCTATACAAATGTTACCCTGTGCATATACACACACATATACAGAGTGAGATCTGTGAATGGTGCTTTAGTTTTCTGTCCGTGTGTTTGTGAACAGAGCTGGTGTGTGTTCAGTTCTGGGCTTCATTAGAAGTCGTCTCAGATTCATCAGGTCTCAGCGGCCGTGTGTGCGTTTGAATACAGATCCGTCAGCGCTTACAGGCTTATTAAAATCTCCACTCCATAAAATTGAAGAGCAGAGAGCCGTGGCATCAACGATATTACAGCGCGGCGGTGATGAACGGCGCCGTTATACGGGGAAAGAAAGAAAAGCTGTAACAGAATTATGAGATTCGAGTGAAACACACTGAGAGATTCGCATTCATTCATGCGCTTTATTTTATTAGTTAGTAGATGTTCACAATGATAAATCCTCAGTTAGTGTCAGTCTCAGAACAGTAACAGAGTCACGTTCAAACGGAGGGATTTTGTGATCTAATGAAGACAGATAAACTCGACACTGTGATTGGACGGAGTCTGACAGCCATTGATTGATTGGCTGTTAAGAACGGCCTCCGTAGAGAGCGGCAGAAGTAAAAATACCATTCTTTTTGTCCATAAAGGAATTGATTTTGAACTTTTAAACCATTAAAAACAGACCTACTGTGAGATACGAGGTTATTCATGTACGTTGAAGACATCAGTTCGCATTTAAACCTATTTTGTAAAGAATTGTGTTAAACAGCAGAATTCCTGGGGAAAAACTACATTACCCATGATGCTGTTCAAAAATTCCACCAATCAGAGAGTTGGGGTGAGAACACATGTTCTTCCCCATGTTGTTTTTTGTAATGGTGTGATTCACCTTGTTTTTAAATTAAGACATAGGAAATACCTATGAGGAAAAACAGTGTGAGGATTGGCTGGAGTCTTGACGCATTGGCCAATCAGATTTAAATGATCCAGAGCAGATTCCGGATGACCATCACTAATCTGAACAATGTTTGCTTTCGTTCTCAGATCGAGCCAAACAGCATCGCCGCCCGAGATGGTCGAATCCGAGAAGGAGACCGCATTTTACAGGTAACTTCACCTTTGACTCGTTAAATGTCTGTGTTTCTGCACATCAGCTATTGTCTCGCACCCAGCGGCTCATTAATTTTTAATAGCGGGACATTAGACCTCAGAGGAACGGGCCCGCGGCGGAGAACGAGCTTCTGATGAGACCCGAGGGGAAGATTGACTCACAGACCTTCCTACAGGACCTGAAGGAAAGCAGGGTCCTGTCGGGGTCATTACTCTGATGGAATCTGCTGGCATATTTTTAGCTGCAGTCTGTCAGGAAAACATGCTGGAGGTGTTTCCTAATAAAATCATCCACAAACTCACAAGCTCCAGGATGAATCGTGTTGCTTCTGCGGCGCTGGCGGCAACAGATGAAATCGAAAAACTAAATAGATTCTAGTGAGAGAGATGTTGAGATGTTCTTGTGTGTTGCACTGCAAAAATATTATGTGTTTCTGTCTTGTTTTCCAGCACAAATATCTAAACATTCTTAAATCAAGATACATTTACTGGAGAAGCAACATTACTAAAGATATTCAGTCTTGTTTAATGAAAAATCAAAACAAAACAAATATCTGCCAATGAATATCTGCCAAAAATAAACTTAATTCAAAGAGAAAACAAGATTATTTTTCTGACCACATTAATAGAGTTTTACGGAGCCCTGCATGACATACAGGAAAAAAATCGTGCGCACGACTTACTATTTGCATGTGCACGATTTAGCAAATCAAGGGAACGAAATAGTAAATCGGACGCACAATTTAGCAAATCAAGGGAATGAAATAGTAAATCGCACGCACGATTTAGCAAATCGAGGGAACGAAATAGTAAATCGGACGCACAATTTAGCAAATCAAGGGAATGAAATAGTAACTTGCGTGCACGATTTAGCAAATCAAGGGAATGAAATAGTAAATCGCACGCATGATTTAGCAAATCGAGGGAACGAAATAGTAAATCGCACGCACGATTTAGCAAATCAAGGGAACGAAATAGTAAATCGGACGCACAATTTAGCAAATCAAGGGAACGAAATAGTAAATCGCACGCATGATTTAGCAAATCGAGGGAACGAAATAGTAAATCGCACGCACGATTTAGCAAATCAAGAGAACGAAATAGTAAATCGCACGCACGATTTAGCAAATCAAGGGAACGAAATAGTAAATCGCACGCACGATTTAGCAAATCAAGGGAACGAAATAGTAAATCGCACGCATGATTTAGCAAATCGAGGGAACGAAATAGTAAATCGCACGCACGATTTAGCAAATCGAGGGAATGAAATAGTAAATCGGACGCACAATTTAGCAAATCAAGGGAATGAAATAGTAAATCGCATGCACGATTTAGCAAATCAAGGGAATGAAATAGTAAATCGCATGCACGATTTAGCAAATCGAGAGAACGAAATAGTAATTTGCGTGCACGATTTAGCAAATCGAGAGAACGAAATAGTAAATCGCACGCACGATTTAGCAAATCAAGGGAACTAAATAGTAAATCGCACGCACGATTTAGCAAATCAAGGGAACGAAATAGTAAATCGGACACACAATTTAGCAAATCAAGGGAATGAAATAGTAAATCGGACACACAATTTAGCAAATCAAGGGAACGAAATAGTAAATCGGACACACAATTTAGCAAATCAAGGGAACGAAATAGTAAATCGCACGCACGATTTAGCAAATCAAGGGAACGAAATAGTAAATCGGACACACAATTTAGCAAATCAAGGGAACGAAATAGTAAATCGGACACACAATTTAGCAAATCAAGGGAACGAAATAGTAAATCGCACGCACGATTTAGCAAATCAAGGGAACGAAATAGTAAATCGGACACACAATTTAGCAAATCAAGGGAACGAAATAGTAAATCGCACGCACGATTTAGCAAATCAAGGGAACGAAATAGTAAATCGGACGCACAATTTAGCAAATCAAGGGAATGAAATAGTAAATCGCACGCACGATTTAGCAAATCGAGGGAACGAAATAGTAAATCGGACGCACAATTTAGCAAATCAAGGGAATGAAATAGTAACTTGCGTGCACGATTTAGCAAATCAAGGGAATGAAATAGTAAATCGCACGCATGATTTAGCAAATCGAGGGAACGAAATAGTAAATCGCACGCACGATTTAGCAAATCAAGGGAACGAAATAGTAAATCGGACGCACAATTTAGCAAATCAAGGGAACGAAATAGTAAATCGCACGCATGATTTAGCAAATCGAGGGAACGAAATAGTAAATCGCACGCACGATTTAGCAAATCAAGAGAACGAAATAGTAAATCGCACGCACGATTTAGCAAATCAAGGGAACGAAATAGTAAATCGCACGCACGATTTAGCAAATCAAGGGAACGAAATAGTAAATCGCACGCATGATTTAGCAAATCGAGGGAACGAAATAGTAAATCGCACGCACGATTTAGCAAATCGAGGGAATGAAATAGTAAATCGGACGCACAATTTAGCAAATCAAGGGAATGAAATAGTAAATCGCATGCACGATTTAGCAAATCAAGGGAATGAAATAGTAAATCGCATGCACGATTTAGCAAATCGAGAGAACGAAATAGTAATTTGCGTGCACGATTTAGCAAATCGAGAGAACGAAATAGTAAATCGCACGCACGATTTAGCAAATCAAGGGAACTAAATAGTAAATCGCACGCACGATTTAGCAAATCAAGGGAACGAAATAGTAAATCGGACACACAATTTAGCAAATCAAGGGAATGAAATAGTAAATCGGACACACAATTTAGCAAATCAAGGGAACGAAATAGTAAATCGGACACACAATTTAGCAAATCAAGGGAACGAAATAGTAAATCGCACGCACGATTTAGCAAATCAAGGGAACGAAATAGTAAATCGGACACACAATTTAGCAAATCAAGGGAACGAAATAGTAAATCGGACACACAATTTAGCAAATCAAGGGAACGAAATAGTAAATCGCACGCACGATTTAGCAAATCAAGGGAACGAAATAGTAAATCGGACACACAATTTAGCAAATCAAGGGAACGAAATAGTAAATCGCACGCACGATTTAGCAAATCAAGGGAACGAAATAGTAAATCGCACGCACGATTTAGCAAATCGAGAGAACGAAATAGTAAATCGCACGCACGATTTAGCAAATCGAGAGAACGAAATCGTAATTTGCGTGCACGATTTAGCAAATCAAGGGAACGAAATATTAAATCGCACGCACGATTTAGCAAATCGAGAGAACGAAATAGTAATTTGCGTGCACGATTTAGCAAATTGAGGGGACCAAATTGTAAATCAAGGTGACCAAATAGTAAATCGTGTGCACAATTTAGCAAATCGAGGAAACTAAATAATAAATCGCAAATAATAAATCGATTTAGCAAATCGAGGGAACGAAATTGTAAATCGCGAGCATGGTTACTTGCATTTACTTGTTGTTCTTTCTCACTTAATTTTTATGATATCTTCAGTCATTTTTCTTCTCCAGTAAATGAATGTTTAGATATATGTGCTGGAAAACAAGACAGAAACACTGAGGAAATGTATTTTCATTTTTTGCCGTGTATTTTTTCTAATAAACTATATACTGCTTCTCATTGGCTGATGTGTGTGATTGACAGATCAATGGGCAGGACGTTCAGGACAGACAGGAAGCTGTGGCCTTTCTAACTAATGAAGAAAGCAGGAATATTGTTCTGCTGGTCACCAGGCCGGAAATGCAGGTATGAACACACAAACTTATCTCCAAATTGATTCAGACGGTCAGATGTCCAGCACATTCACATCAACATGTTCGATTTTTGTTGACTTCCAAACAGCAGCCCATAAAAACAAACAGCTTGTTGATATTGTCCGGGTTCAGTCCTCGGGTCACACGAGAAACAACCGTCTCAATTCAGACAGCTTGTGTGAACATTAACGGCTCTAATTAAACACATCCATACAGATGAATGAATGATGTTTGAGGCTCATTCGCTGTGTTTGTTGTGTCCGTCCGCTGACCGCTCCGGTTCATTACGCTGCGCAGAAGTCCTCAAAGATCTGCAGAGAACATTACTTCCCATAATGTGTGTGATGTAGACATCATAAAATGTGACACAAAGTAATGCGTTTCTCACATCACAGCCGTAAAACACAATGAACAGCTGAGTGAATTTAATGAAGAAATGGTCAGCTCATATTTCAGTTGAAAAGAAAGAAATGTAGCCTATTTTTGGGACCATTACCATTTTTCAAGGGAATTTTAATAGATTTTCAAAAGAAATTTACATTTTCATTACAGTACTATGAGAATTTTTGGGTGAAATGTGCTTAATTTTTTTATTTTTTTGCTATATAGTACTGAAATTCATTCTACCTACACTATAAAAATCATGTTCTTCCTCAGTGTTTCTGTTTTATTTTCCAGCACAAATATCTAAACATTCTTAAATCATTTACTGGAGAAACAAAATGATATTAAGTGTTGTTTACTGAAAAATGTAAGATATTAACATATCAAAATTAAGTTTTTGCTTAAAACAAGAACACTGCCAATGACAGTGACAGATATTTGTAAATTTTTCAGTAAAGTTTTTTTTGCCTCTCAAGAAAATGTATCTTGATTTAAGATATTTTTACTGTAAAACAGGACATAAACACTGAGGAAGAACATATACATAATTAAATCGACAACAACGATAAGAATAAAAAATAACAATAGAACAAAACTCTCTGTAAGTATGAGAAGTTTATAACAAATATTCAAGTTTTGAGAAACATCATTCGCAGTGCATCATGGGAGTGATCAGACACTGTTAATTCGGATTCCTGTTTCCATAGTAACAGTGACAGATTGGTGCTTCGGGATAATGAGTTGTGCATTTCTTCACTATAAATCATGTTCGGTTTGTTTAGATGAAGTTGAAATCACACCGACTTCAGGCTTGTACTGAAACAAATATCATCACATAACGTCACAATGCATTTACTGTAGATTTTGGAGTGAAATGAATGGTCTGCAGATGTTTGTTGAGATTCACCCACAGCTGCCGGCGGTTTCTGCTGTTTCAGGAGGAGCCGTGGCTGGATGATGAACACAGCGAATTCTTAGAGGAGCTGAAGATGGAAATGCTGGAGGAACAGAGGAGAGAAGAGGAGGAGGAGATGAACAGAGCGGCCAGAGAGGAGGAAGAGAAGGTGAGACCAACCAGAAAACATCTCGTACTTCATGGGGTTTGAGCTTTTGGAAAACTTTCTTTTGTTCACACTGCAAAAACATTTTGTTTTTCCTCAGTATTAAGAATATCTAAACATTCTTAAATACATTTACTGGAGGAGCAAAATAACTTACTGGAATACAAGACAGAAATACTGAGTAAGAGCATCATTTTTGCAGTGCAAATAAAGACTGATAGAAGAACATTCTGAGTCATTTCTTGTTCCAAATGTGCCAGTTTAACCATTCAAACAAGAGCAGATAAACATGCATTGCTGTAATCCAGTCTTCCAAATGAACACAAAAACTCATTAATGAAGTCTCTGTAGATTCTGGTTCCGCTTGAATAATTCTCACTCAAAATCCCCCTGCAGGCCAAAGGAGCTCCAGAGGAAAACATCACGGCATCCTGCTCCTACAATCACCAGAAGATCAGTCCGCCGGGCGGATCGGAGAAGAACGTCCTCGCTCAGATCCAGAAGAAACTGTCGAGGTGTCTGCGTCAGCGGCGAGAGGCCGCCGGTCAGAGCCACGACGGCTTGGCGTCCGAACGCGGTCTGGAGAAGGACGCTCCCGAAGGAGACCGATATCAGCAGCTGCTGGAGCTCAAGTGTCAGATCCGCAACAGCGGCGAGTACGACCTCTTCTACACGCGCAGCAGCACCATCGAGTGCAGCGGCGTCGAACACGAGCTCCGGCTGCTCAACGAGGAGCTGCGCAGCATTGAGCTGGAGTGCCAGAACATCATGCGGGCGCATCAGCGGCATCCGAAGAAGCTGGCGGACATCAGCGAGCATCCGGAGAAGTCGGACAAGGACAGTTCGAGCGCGTACAACACGGCCGAGAGCTCGCGCAGCACGCCGCTCACGATGGACCGATCACCGGAGCACAGGATGATCAGCCTCACCAACCAGAAGAACCTTCGCGGCTCGTCCGTCAGGAGCGGCAGCCCCGACCACAGCAACCCTTCGGAGTCTCCTGCGGAGGACGAGGGATGCCTGAGGACTCGAATCGCCGCCTTATCGAAAGCGTCCGACGTCCACGCACGACAGTACCAGAGCTACGTGCACCTGGTCCAGCAGCAGTCAGCTGTGGAGTTCGCCCATGGTCTGCTGGGAATGAGTCCGCAGGTTGTCCGGCCTTCCGAACCCAAGATGGAGTGGAAGGTGAAAGTCCGGAGCGACGGAACCAGGTACATCACCAAGCGCCCGGTTCGAGATCGTCTGCTCCGTGAGCGAGCCCTTAAAATCAAGGAGGAACGCAGCGGCGGCATGACGACCGATGATGACGCCATGAGCGAGATGAAGATGGGACGCTACTGGAGCAAGGAGGAGCGCAAACAGCATCTCCTGCGGGCCAAGGAGCAGCGGCGGCGGCGGGAGTTCATGCAGCGGAGCCGCTTGGAAAGTCTGCGGGAGAATCCGCTCAGCAGCGGAGAGGGACGCAAGGAGGTGAGCATCATCGAACTCAGCCAGCGCAAGATGATGAAGAAGCGGAACAAAAAAATTCTGGACAACTGGATGACGATTCAGGAGTTGATGACGCACGGGGAGAAAGCACCAGAAGGATCCAAAGTGCACAACGCCTTCCTGTCGGTTACAACTGTATAGATTCACATGCAAGCTGTCAAACTTTACCATTTACCCATGTGGTACGATCTACTCTTGCCTCGTTCAATGTGGCAATTTTTATGAGAAAAGACCAGAAGAATATTTTTCACACTTTGTTAATGTTTTCTAAGCAATTAAACAAGTTTCATTGCATTTTTTTACGATTTTTGTTACTGTAATATTTCAAGGAAGGTACCTAAAGGAATATTTTCACTCAAAAATTGCTGTCATAACTGACTTATTCAACCCAAATCTGTGACTTTCTAAGCCTCTAAGTGGACATGATGGAAAAAAATATGACTATTCAGTGTTTTTTATTAATACAATAGTTTCAGATGTTTTAAAATTTTGAATTTGCATTCACTCGTTTGCTTACTAAATGTTTGCTTTTGCCCAAGAACATTTTTCATGTTCTTGTCCATGTTTTTGTCCATTAAATTGGGAAAAAAAAAAAAAAAAAGTAAAATTTTGAATTTGAACTTTGCATTCACCCTTTAACTGACTGGTTTCGTACAGTAAAATGTTTCAAAATTTAGAATTTGAACTTTACATTAGCCTGTTATCTCACTACATTTTTCCTTTCGTCCAATAAAATGTTTCAAAATTTAGAATTTGAACTTTACATTAGCCAGTTAACTCACTACATTTTTCCTTTCGTCTAATAAAATGTTTCAAAATTTAGAATTTGAACTTTACATTAGCCAGTTAACTCACTACATTTTTCCTTTCGTCCAATAAAATGTTTCAAAATTTAGAATTTGAACTTTGCATTAGCCAGTTAACTCACTACATTTTTCCTTTCGTCCAATAAAATGTTTCAAAATTTAGAATTTGAACTTTACATTAGCCAGTTAACTCACTACATTTTTCCTTTCGTCTAATAAAATGTTTCAAAATTTAGAATTTGAACTTTACATTAGCCAGTTAACTCACTACATTTTTCCTTTTCGTCCAATAAAATGTTTCAAAATTTAGAATTTGAACTTTACATTAGCCAGTTAACTCACTACATTTTTCCTTTCGTCCAATAAAATGTTTCAAAATTTAGAATTTGAACTTTACATTAGCCAGTTAACTCACTACATTTTTCCTTTCGTCCAATAAAATGTTTCAAAATTTAGAATTTGAACTTTACATTAGCCTGTTAACTCACTACATTTTTCCTTTCGTCCAATAAAATGTTTCAAAATTTAGAATTTGAACTTTGCATTAGCCAGTTATCTCACTACATTTTTCCTTTCGTCCAATAAAATGTTTCAAAATTTAGAATTTGAACTTTGCATTAGCCAGTTAACTCACTACATTTTTCCTTTCGTCCAATAAAATGTTTCAAAATTTAGAATTTGAACTTTACATTAGCCTGTTAACTCACTACATTTTTCCTTTCGTCCAATAAAATGTTTCAAAATTTAGAATTTGAACTTTGCATTAGCCAGTTATCTCACTACATTTTTCCTTTCGTCCAATAAAATGTTTCAAAATTTAGAATTTGAACTTTGCATTAGCCAGTTAACTCACTACATTTTTCCTTTCGTCCAATAAAATGTTTCAAAATTTAGAATTTGAACTTTACATTAGCCTGTTAACTCACTACATTTTTCCTTTCGTTCAATAAAATGTTTCAAAATTTAGAATTTAAACTTTGCATTAGCCAGTTAACTCACTACATTTTTCCTTTCGTCCAATAAAATATTTCAAAATTTAGAATTTGAACTTTACGTTAGCCTGTTAACTCACTACATTTTTCGTTTCGTCCAATAAAATATTTCAAAATTTAGAATTTGAACTTTGCGTTAGCCAGTTAACTCACTACATTTTTCCTTTCGTTCAATAAAATGTTTCAAAATTTAGAATTTAAACTTTGCATTAGCCAGTTAACTCACTACATTTTTCCTTTCGTCCAATAAAATGTTTCAAAATTTAGAATTTAAACTTTGCATTAGCCAGTTAACTCACTACATTTTTCCTTTCGTCCAATAAAATGTTTCAAAATTTAGAATTTAAACTTTGCATTAGCTAGTTAACTCACTACATTTTTCCTTTCGTCCAATAAAATATTTCAAAATTTAGAATTTGAACTTTACGTTAGCCTGTTAACTCACTACATTTTTCGTTTTGTCCAATAAAATATTTCAAAATTTAGAATTTGAACTTTGCATTAGCCTGTTAACTCACTACATTTTTCCTTTCGTCCAATAAAATATTTCAAAATTTAGAATTTGAACTTTGCATTAGCCTGTTAACTCACTACATTTTTCCTTTCGTCCAATAAAATGTTTCAGAATTTAGAATTTGAACTTTACATTAGCCTGTTAACTCACTAAAGTTTTGCTTTTGTCAAATTTTTTTTTTTAATTTTGAATTTGAACTTTGGATTTGTTTGTTTGCTCACTAAAGTTTTGCTTTCGTCCAAAACATTTTTTAAACATTTTGAATTTGAACCGTGCATTAGCCTGTTAACTCACTAAAGTTTGCATTCCCCCAAAACGCTTCGTTTGCTCGCAAAAGTGAATGTAAATGCATTGAAATATATATATTTTTTTCCCTTTGTAACTTTCTCACATGGAAGACAAAAGGTGAATTATTAAAGTGTATCCTTTCCTGTTTTCCATAAAGAAGCATAACATCAGCTTTAACATCGATGACATCTGACCAGTGACTGGAAACCTGGTATATCACATGGTCCACTTTCAGGTTTGGGACAACATGAGGGTGAATAAATGAATTTATTTTTAAGTGAATTATTCCTGTTTTATTTATTTATCATTCCTCACAGGATCTGAAGTATTTTTCAAATAATGTTTACATTTCAGCAAAATGTGAATTATTGTGCAATCTCCTGCCTTTAATCAAGCTTGCTGAGTCTGTTTTTCAGATGTAGGATTTTTATTGTTTGTTTTTTCAACTCTCTGCACCAAACCAGCTCTCGAGGACTCATATCCGGGCCAGCTCTACCTCAGACATACATACACGCTTCCCAAAGTCCATATTAAACCAGCCAATGTTACTGAGAAAATGTTTCAATGCCCAATCCTGATTATTTGACCAGCAACTGTCTATTGGTAATCAAAGTTCAGAAAGGAAGCCTGTTGGCGATGTAGTTCTTCCTGATGTGAAATTAAAAGTGGGAAGTGTCAGGTTGAATCCATGCTTGGGTTATTTGTTTGAGAGGTGCTGGTTAACAGAAAACCAAACATACCAGCATAAATCTAAAAACACGCTTCCTCCGGTTAGAACGCTTTCTAAACAACTGTACGTTTTTTTTAAATCAATTATTTATGATCTAGTCCTGCTCAGTGGACTATATAGTTATTGTCCATTTCACACAGGAGTTTGTTTGTATTCAGTTTTTCTCAGTCTGGTTTTATTTCTATTCATTTGGAGTAACAGTTGTACATTTGAATTGTAAATTTCTGTACTTGTTCTGGCTCAGTGTTCTTAGTCTTATTTGAATAACCTGTAGTCGTCTCTCTTGGCCAGGTGAATGTGTGGTCATTGTGATATTTTGACACTGAATAAATCTTTTCTTCAAAACCCCTGTCGTTATTGTAGCACACGCTCGCTCTTCCAGAAAGAGACCATTCTGTCTATATTAGTTCATGTTTGCATTAACCTCCATAGTGTTCTCATAAAGTTGACAAAACGTTAAGCAGATATTCAAGTTTAAGGTGTGTGTGGAAAATGTCTTGAAAATATCATGATTCCAAAAATATGATTCATTTGCTTTTGGGGTGAACTATGCACTACTGACGATGTGCTTAAACCACAAAAAGACCTACAATAATCTGGACTCCAACCCATTTGGTAGTTTTTCCTGTTCAGAAGCTCAAACACATGATGAAACGAGACTGCAGAGGTTAATGAGTTCATCTTCATTCACTCCAGTGACCTTGGCTTCATTCTTCCACTTCCAGCACTATTACTCCATTCACATCCATCAAGCTCATTTCTACATCATTCAGCTGGTGTGGACTGGTGTAATTAAAGCGATTCAGTGACAGCGCTGGCATTTGTCTCCAGCACCCACAGCATCAGACAGCAGAAATGTCACCCAGATAACGCCACTCAACGCTCCTCGTCCTCCGTTCAGTTCATCAACGCCGCTTCATCGATAACCTTTAGCGGCTCCTGAGCGGACAAAACTCCCTCTCATTATGCGCTCTGAAGAGAGACTCCAATCCCAGCGAAGGCGTCTTTAATAGGCCGGTCGGTATAACGAGTCTGGCGATGTCACTTCATATATTTATGGAGCAGATGATCTTTGATATGCTAATTGAAGTGCGCGTTAATGGGTCTCCGGGATGCCGGACGCCACATTATTTTGGCAGATTATCTGAGCTGATGTCTTCATCAAGCCAAGCGGAGGAACATCTATTTTTATTATGTGAAGCTCTGAGCACAGATTAATATACTAATTCAGCAGCTGTTCTCAATCAAGAGTTCATACAAAAGGGAAGAATCCGTCATTTTCTCCTGTTGTTTTCTCTTCTGCGCATCACAAATGTATGGAAGCACAATTCTGACACGAAACAGTCGAAATCATGACATTAAAAGTGGAAATTATTACATTAAGTCATATTTATGAGGTCAAAATTAGGACACAAAAAGTGGAAATTATTACATATAAACATAGAAAGTGGAAATTAAAACTTAAAAAGTGAAAATGATTATATAAAGTCATAATTATGACAAAAGTGGAAAATATTATGTAAACGTGGAAATTACTACATAATGTCATAATTATGACAAAAGTGGAAGTTATAACAAAAAGTGAAAATGAGTAATAATTATGACAAAAGTGGAAAAAAATTATGCAAAAGTGGAAATTACATATTCATAATTATGACGAGTCAAAATTAGGACAAAAAGTGGAAATTAAAACTTAAAAAGTGGAAATTATTACATAAAGTCATAATTATGAGGTCAAAATTAGGACACAAAGTGGAAATTATTACATATAAACATAGAAAGTGGAAATTAAAACTTAAAAAGTGAAAATTATATAAAGTCATAATCATGACAAAAAGTGGAAAATATTAAGTAAACGTGGAAATTATTACATAATGTCATAGTTATGACAAAAGTGGAAGTTATATAAAATAAAGTGAAAATGAGTCATAATTATGACAAAAGTGGAAAAAAATTATGCAAAAGTGGAAATTACATAGTCATAATTATGACGAGTCAAAAATTTTCATTATAAAAGTGAAAATGATGACCAAGTCAACTATGACATAAAAGTGGAAATTATTACATAAAAAGTGGAAATTATGACAGTCATAATTATGACAAAAGTGGAAATTATTACATAAAAGTGGACATTTTCACATAAAGACAATTATAATGAGTCAAAATTATGACAAAAAGTGGAAATTATTACATAAAAAGTCAATTATGACAAGTCATAATTATGACATAAATCAAAATTTACATACTAGGTCATAATTGTCATACTAATTCATAATTGAGATTAAAAAGTAGAAACTGACCAATCAAAACTGACATACTGAGTCAATTATGAGGTTAAAAATGTGAAATTATGAATTTCTGTCATAATTTCAACTTTCAACTTATGTCAATTTTGACTTTTTAATGTTATAATTATATTTCAAGTCATAATTTCAACTTAGTATATCATAATTATGCGTTTTTGACTATCATAATTTTGACTTTATATCCTAATTCTGATTTACAAAAGGGTGCATCTCAATAAATTAGAATATCATGAAAAAGTTTTTTTTTTCTGTGATTTAATTTAAAAAGTAAAACTTAAATATATTCTAGATTTATTAGAATCAAAAAATCAGTATCTCAAATTACTAGAATATTGAGAATTTCAAGTTCTATTAAATTACCATTGTCAGGGTATAAATACTGGGTTTAGGTCAGTAATCTCAACAGCAGTCATGGGGAAGTCTGCTGACTTGACAGTTGTCCAGAAGACGATCATCAAGACCCTCTACAATGAGGGTAAGCCACAGAGGGTCACTGCTGAAAGAGCTGGCTGTTCACAGAGTGCCAAAGCATATTCATGGAGAGTTGACTGGAAGGAAAAGGTGTACAAGTGAAAGAAATGACCGCAGGCTTGAGAAGATTGTCAGGCGAAGCTGAATTAAGAACTTAGGAGAGCTTCAAAAGGAGTGGACTGGAGCTGGATTCAGTGCTTCAAGAGCCACCACACACAGACGTCTTCAGGAAATGGGCTGCATCTGTCACATTCCACGTACCAAGCCACTTCTGAACCAAAGACAACGTCAGAAGCGTCTTACCTGGGCTAAGGAGAAGAAGAACTGGACTGTTGCTCAGTGGTCCAAAGTCCTCTTTTCAGATGAAAGTAAATTCTGCATTTCATTTGGAGATCAGGGTCCCAGAGTCTGGAGGAAGAAACCATGTTGCTTGAGGTCCAGTGTGAAGTTTCCACAGTCAGTGATGATTTGGGGTGCTGGTGTTGGTCCACTGTGTTTTCTGAGGTCCAAGGTCAACGCAGCCGTATACCAGGAAGTTTTAGAGCACTTCATGCTTCCTTCTGCTGACCAACTTTATGGAGATGCTGATTTCATTTGGCACCTGCCCACACTGCCAAAGGTGCCAAAAGCTGGTTCAATGACCATGGTGTTACTGTGCTTGACTGGCCATCAAACTCACCAGACCTGAACCCTATAGAGAATCAAGAGGAAGATGAGAGACACCAGACCCAATGCCACTATCAAAGCAACTTGGGCTTCCATTACACTCGCCTCCATGCCACGCCACACTGATGCAGTCATTCATGCAAAAAGAGCCCCAACCAAGTATTGAGTGAACATACTTTTCAGAAGCTTTACATTTCTGTTCAAAATATCCTTTTTTTTTTATTGATCTTATGAAGTATTCTCAATTTTTGAGATAGTGAATTGGTGGGTTTTTGTTAAATGTGAGCCATCACAATTAAAAGAACCAAAGACTTAAAGTACTTCAGTCTGTGTGCACTGAATTTATTTAATACACAAGTTCCACACTTTGAGTAGAATTACTGAAATAAATGAACTTTTCCACGACATTCTAATGTATTGAGATGCACCTGTACATGGCAGAAAGAGGCTTCTATACTAACAGATGTTTTTCATAAATAGTCTATTTTTCAAGAAAAAGGTTGAATAAAAGTACTAACAAGGTGTAACAGGACCGTGAGAAGCAGGTCCGCACATGAACTAGTTCACAGTTTCCCCGGAGAAGATGCAGGTGTGCTGGGATCATCATGGGAATTCTAACAGTGTTATAAAGAACATTGATGAAGAATGTGTGTAAACTGGGCTGAAGGCTGTTCCAGCATTACAGATGGAAATCAGCAGCTTGTGCTCTATCGCTCCTTCAAATGCTCTGATACGATAGCTCTTAGACATTCAGCCCTGAACGCAGCCGCTACACTCACGCTACACATGAAGACTGAAGGAAATCCTCTGGATATTTGACTTCTAGAGCATGTAAATGAGGCAGAAGTGCGGCTGCAGCAGGACTGTGAATGTTTGGCTGCGGGCGGCGACTGCTGCTCTCAACACGATTAAACTCATTTCACTAAGTGATAGAATGATCTCATCCACATCTACTAAGACATGAGGTAAACGAATTCACTTATTTACCATAATTACACTCTCAATGTGACCTCAGTAAACACATCAAGAGTATTAATGTTCACGACTAGGGCTATGGAAGCCCATTTCTGCCTCATAAGAGGAAAAATCATGCTTTAGTAAATCATAATTATGAAATGCTGAATTGAAATTATAACATTTAAAAAGTCTAAATTGACATGGTATTCATAATTATAATTTTGAACATCTCATAGATTTGACTTTTTGTCAACTTCTAATTTTTAATCTCATAATTAAGATTTTTTTTGTTATAATTTCTTTTTTTTTGTCATAACATCACATTTTTAATCATACTTTTGACTTTTTATCTCATAACTTCAAATGATTAAATCTCATAATTAGGATTTTGTGTTATAATTTCGACTCGTCATATCTTCAAAATTGTAATCATAATTTTGACTCAATTTTCATCAATTTTCATTTTTTAGTCTCATAATTATGACTTAGTATGTCATACTTTTGACTTTTTATCTCATTTTTGACTTTTTAATCTCATAATTATGACAATGTCAATTTTGACCTTTGATCTCATAGTTTTTATCAACTAATAATTTTTAATCTCAATTATGATTTTGTGTTATAATTTCAACTCGTCATGATAATTTTGACTTTTCATTTTATAATTTCATCATTTTTACAAATTCTCATAATTATGATTAAGTATGCCATAATTTCTACTTTTTATGTTGTAATTTTTACTTTTTAATTTCATACTTTTGACTTTTTGTCATCTTCGAATTTTTAATCTCATAATTATGATTTTGTGTTACAATTTCTACTATCATAACTTCAATTTTTTATCGTAATTTTGACTTTTTATGTCAATTTCAACTTTTATGTCATAATTATGACTTAGCATGTCAATTTTCTTCCATTTTTGCACACTAACAGTCTGAACTCAAAATCAGCATCTATGAAACATGTAAGATTAGACTTTAATGCTTCTTTACTGACCATAAAAGCCCAAAAATCCCTTATCTGAATGAAGATGAACCAACCAGATGGGTCATATACTGTATTAATCTCATTAAAGGAATAATTTCTCTGAAAATTAAATTGACTCGCCCTCGTGTCGCTCTAAACCCGTATGACTTCCTTCTTCTGTTGAACACAAAGGCAGATGTTCAGCAGAATATTAAGAGCTGAACATCCACTTTCATTGATTTTTCTCCATGCAAGGAAAGTGAAGAGTGATTCTGTGATAACATCAATATGATCTGGACATTCATATGCAGTTATTATCACTGAGTCAGAGGAGCGACTGCGAAGAAGGCTCCTTTTAATTCTTATACAACATTATTATTATTATTATTATGGAGGTATTGTTCACATTTTCTCTTCTTTTATCTCTCTGCAATACAATTTATCTGTTTTATTATTTCATTCCATTTCCTTTCATGAGAATATTAAGCAGAGGAGAGTTAATGAAGCTCAGATGTTCTTCATATATCTGCTGCTGTGGGATCAGGGGTCGCTGTTATGACTGATCTGGGATCAGCTGCTCTCGCTGTAATGCTGTTTTGTGCGTCTCATTTCCGTCTCTATTGTCATTCATGACAGAGATGCATTTCTCTTCATGCCTCTCTCTTACACAAAAAGCATCTCAGAAATGATATTTTACTCACGGCATTGTGATGCAAATATATCTCTCACGTTGACAGGTCATGTGACATCCTCAAAAAACCTGAACAAAACAAAAACAAAATATCAAGTCAAATGTATTTGTATACATGTGGTTAATATTGTATATATGCGGTTTTGTTCCGTTATGAGATTTAAATGCTGGTAGTTTTTGTTCTGTTATGAGATTAAAAATTTGGTCGGTTTTGTTTCATTAATAGAGATTTAAACGTTGGTCGGTTTTGTTTCATTAATAGAGATTTAAACGTTGGACGGTTTTGTTTCTGTTATGATTTGCTGGTGTTGGTTGTTGCAAGCACTGAGCGACAACAATAGAAGATCCAAATGCAGTTTTATTTGTAGCACAATCCAAAGTCGTAATCAATTAAACAGGCAGAGGTCAGAGCACAATGAATCAGTCCACACAAACAAACAAATCCAGAGGGTGAGACAGGAACGAGAAAACCAGCAACATAGAAACCAGGGGAAACGCTCAGTAATGCTGTGCAAGACAAGACAGACTTCGCAATAAGACAAACAACTGAACTGAGTATTATAGGGAGCGAGACAAAGGGATAATGAGGTGATGGGAAACAGCTGCACATATTTACACAATGACAGAACAAAGCATTGTGGGAAACCGAGTCCATGATGTGTGCAGTGTAGTGGAAACAGTGCCCTCTGCAGGCATGCAAGGGCACTCGCAGCTGGTGGACGTGACAGTTTCGTTAAGAGATTTAAATGTTGGACGGTTTTGTTCTGTTACGAGATTTGAATATCGTCAGTTTTGTTCCGTTCCGTTAAGAAATTTAAATGTTGGACGGTTTTGTTTCGTTAAGAAATTTAAATGTTGGACGGTTTTGTTCTGTTACGAGATTTAAATGTCAGACGGTTTTGTTTCGTTAAGAAATTTAAATGTTGGACGGTTTTGTTTCGTTAAGAAATTTAAATGGACGGTTTTGTTTCGTTAAGAAATTTAAATGTCAGTCGGTTTTGTTCTGTTACGAGATTTAAATGTTGGACGGTTTTTTTTCGTTAAGAAATTTAAATGTTGGACGGTTTTGTTTCGTTAAGAAATTTAAATGTTGGACGGTTTTGTTTCGTTAAGAAATTTAAATGTTGGACGGTTTTGTTTCGTTAAGAAATTTAAATGTTGGACGGTTTTGTTTCGTTAAGAAATTTAAATGTTGGACGGTTTTGTTTCGTTAAGAAATTTAAATGTTGGACGGTTTTGTTTTGTTAAGAAATTTAAATGTCAGTCGGTTTTGTTTCGTTAAGAAATGTAAATGTTGGACGGTTTTGATCTGTTACGAGATTTAAATGTTGGACGGTTTTGTTCTGTTACGAGATTTAAATGTTGGACGGTTTTGTTTCGTTAAGAAATTTAAATGTTGGACGGTTTTGTTTTGTTAAGAAATTTAAATGTCAGTCGGTTTTGTTTCGTTAAGAAATGTAAATGTTGGACGGTTTTGATCTGTTACGAGATTTAAATGTTGGACGGTTTTGATCTGTTACGAGATTTAAATGTTGGACGGTTTTGATCTGTTACGAGATTTAAATGTTGGACGGTTTTGATCTGTTACGAGATTTAAATGTTGGACGGTTTTGTTCTGTTACGAGATTTAAATGTTGGACGGTTTTGTTTCGTTAAGAAATTTAAATGTTGGACGGTTTTGTTTCGTTAAGAAATTTAAATGTTGGACGGTTTTGTTTTGTTACGAAATTTAAATGTCAGTCGATTTTGTTCCGTTACGAGATTTAAATGTCAGACGGTTTTGTTTCGTTAAGAAATGTAAATGTTGGACGGTTTTGATCTGTTACGAGATTTAAATGTTGGACGGTTTTGTTCTGTTACGAGATTTGAATATCGTCAGTTTTGTTCCGTTAAAAGATTTAAATGTTGGACGGTTTTGTTTCGTTAAGAAATGTTAATGTTGGTCGGTTTTATTCTGTTACGAGATTTAAATGTCAGACGGTTTTGTTTCGTTAAGAAATGTAAATGTTGGACGGTTTTGATCTGTTACGAGATTTAAATGTTGGACGGTTTTGTTCCGTTACGAGATTTGAATATCGTCAGTTTTGTTCCGTTAAAAGATTTAAATGTTGGACGGTTTTGTTCCGTTACAAGATTTTAATATTGGTCGGTTTTGTTTCGTTAAGAAATGTAAATGTTGGACGGTTTTATTTTGTTACGAGATTTAAATGTCAGAAGTTTTTGTTCCGTTACGAGATTTGAATATCGTCAGTTTTGTTCCGTTAAAAGATTTAAATGTTGGACGGTTTTGTTCCATTACGAGATTTGAATATCGTCAGTTTTGTTCCGTTAAAAGATTTAAATGTTGGTCGGTTTTGTTTCCTTAAGAAATTTTAATGTTGGACGGTTTTGTTCTGTTACGAGATTTAAATGTCGGACGTTTTTGTTCCGTTACGAAATTTGAATATCGGTCAGTTTTGTTTCATTAGGAGACTTAAATGTCCGTTGGTTTTGTTCCGTTAAGAGATTTAAATGTCAGTTGGTTTTGTTCCATTAAGAGATTTAAATGTCGGACGTTTTTGTTCCGTTACGAAATTTGAATATTGGTCAGTTTTGTTTCATTAGGAGACTTAAATGTCAGTTGGTTTTGTTCCGTTAAGAGATTTAAATGTCAGTTGGTTTTGTTCCGTTAAGAGATTTAAATGTTGGACAGTTTTGTTCTGTTATGAAATTTAAATATTGGTCTGAATTGATTTTAAGGACATTTTTTTATTTAATAACAAACCATTTAGATACTGTGTTTGATAGCCTGAAGCAAAACTAGTTAGAAACCACTGATCTAAATCAGCTTTAAAGAAACGCTCAGTCAGATCAAGGCGTACAGATAAATCACACTGAAAATATAACAATCAAATCCCGCTGAGGCTGGTGGGGGTTTATGAACACACTCACAGATCTCCTGACCTTCTGTGCTGCAGGTGATCTGGTGGACGTCAGCGGTCATTTGCATGCAGCGCTTTTATAGAGGTTATATTTCAGAGCGTGTGGAAACCCCACGGGAACATGAAAACAAACACGTTATCATGCTAGTTAGTGACAGCTTCAGGAGGTTTCCTCCGCCGCTCGGATCTGTTCACGAGGTGTGAGATTAAAACGGGTCAAACGCCTCAGGCGCAGAAATAGAGCGCGAGGAACGGCAGAAAAAGAGAAGGAGATGACGTCGCGCGGAGCTTTCATGTCAGAAAACACATTTCTGTTTTGTGGTTTGTGAAAGGCTGTGAAATTAACACAACACAGATGAAAACATGCTGACAGTTTTACTGAGACTATTTACTGATGAAACAACAACAACAAGATGATTTGCTGGTCCCAAAGAACATCAAAAAAGACCAGACCAGTTAACCACATTAGTCTGGTTGAAGCTGGTTTTTCAACAAAGTTCTGACACATTTACAATTACTCATTTCATACAATACAACACATATGAGACCATACTGATAGTTTACTTGTAATTAAACTATTGTTGATGACATAAACACAACTTAAACTAGTCTAAGATGGTTTGCTGGTCCCAAATGAGCCCAAAAACCATAATACAGACCAGTCTAACAAGTTTAATCATGTTGGTAGACCAGTTAACCACCTTAGGCTGGTTTTGCAGCAAAGTTGTGAAGCACATACAATATCAGCATGTCAATTTATGTAAAATAATTTTTACCAGATGTTTAGGTTTGCATAGCTGGTCTCTCAATAAACATTAAAATACATTTAAATGATGGTCGGTTTTGTCCATTAGGAGATTTAAATATCGGTCGGTTTTGTCCGTTAGGAGATTTAAATATCGGTCGGTTTTGTTCCATTAAAATATTTAAATATCGGTCGGTTTTGTCCGTTAGAAGATTTAAATATCGGTCAGTTTTGTTCCATTAAAATATTTAAATATCGGTCGGTTTTGTCCGTTAGGAGATTTAAATATCGGTCAGTTTTGTCCGTTAGGAGATTTAAATATCGGTCGGTTTTGTTCTATTAAAATATTTAAATATTGGTCGGTTTTGTCCGTTAGGAGATTTAAATATCGTTCGGTTTTGTCCGCTAGGAGATTTAAATATCGGTCGATTTTGTCTGTTAGGAGATTTAAATATCGGTCGATTTTGTCCGTTAGGAGATTTAAATATCGGTCGATTTTGTTCCATTAAAATATTTAAATATCGGTCGGTTTTGTCCGTTAGGAGATTTAAATATCGGTCGATTTTGTTCCATTAAAATATTTAAATATCGGTTGGTTTTGTCCGTTAGAAGATTTAAATATCGTTCGGTTTTGTCCGTTAGGAGATTTAAATATCGGTCGATTTTGTCCGTTAGAAGATTTAAATATCGGTCGATTTTGTCCGTTAGGAGATTTAAATATCGGTCGGTTTTGTCCGTTAGGAGATTTAAATATCGGTCGATTTTGTTCCATTAAAATATTTAAATATCGGTCGATTTTGTTCCATTACAATATTTAAATATCGGTTAGTTTTGTCCGTTAGGAGATTTAAATATCGGTCGGTTTTGTCCGCTAGGAGATTTAAATATCGGTCGATTTTGTCTGCTAGAAGATTTCAATATCGGTTGGTTTTGTCCGCTAGGAGATTTAAATATCGGTCGGTTTTGTCCGTTAGGAGATTTAAATATCGGTCGGTTTTGTCTGCTAGAAGATTTCAATATCGGTCGGTTTTGTCTGTTAGGAGATTTAAATATGGTCGGTTTTGTCCGCTAAGAGATTTAAATATCGGTCGGTTTTGTCCGTTAGGAGATTTAAATATTGGTCGATTTTGTTCCGTTACAAGATTTAAATGTCAGACGTTTTTGTTCCATTACGAGATTTAAATTTAAGTCGGTTTTGTTCCGTTACAAGATTTAAATGTCACATGGTTTACAGGTACAGACACAAGACTTGATGACAAAAACACAAATTAAAGAGTAGATGGATTGCTGGTCCTAAATGTGCCCAAAAACCATAAAAACTGACCAGCCTATTTGGCCAGGCCAGCTAACCACATTAGGCTGGTTAGTTGCATTTACTAATTTTAACCATTAACACAACACATATGCAAACATACTGATCGTTTACTAGTAATTAAACTGTTCCTGATTACACAAACCATAAACCCAGACTAGTCAAACCAGATGGTAGACCAGCTAACCACCTTTTTTCAACAAAGCTGTGTGGCATTTACAATTACTCATTTTACAGAACACACTATTTGCCAGGTGTTTGGTTACGCGTAGCCGGTTAATCTGCCCAACCGTGCAGTAAACAGGTCGGTTGTTGTTTTTTCCAGCATGTGTGTCGTACATAAAAGCGCTGACGGAGGTAATTCCACCACATCCTGCTGTTATTGTCTCCGATCATCTCCTCCGTCTGTCAGATCAAATCCTCTGTCAGTCTTTCCTGACAGTGAGAGAGATGTTATAGCTCCTGAATCATAGATCAATAGTCACGCTCATATTCTCCATGGGAGGCCATCATAACACAACTCATTAAAATGGGTTACGGTTGCCACCATATGCCGAACACACATACACACACACGTGACGGCGTGGAATCAGGCGTTAGCGGCGCTAAGCATGCCAGGCTGTTCACTGCACACTTTGATGGAGGCCCATCAAATATTGATATGTTCCCAGCTGTCTTTATGCTGCCGTTATTTGACATGTCGCCGGCGTCGTCGCTCTTTTAATAACCTTCCTGTGTTTTGTCTTGTTTGTCCCTTCGAGGTGTCTATAATCTTTTTCCATTATTAATCTGGCAGAACGGAAATGTCACTCCTGGAGGATCTAACTCGCCGTGTTTAATGCGAGCGCTCTCAGCGGGAAGAGATTTAGACTCACTGCGAGTCTCCACACACTCAGGATTTACCATACGAAATCATGACAAACTTCCAGAGAAGAATCAAACGTCTGTTGTGACACTGAAGCCTTCAGAGGAATGATCTGACTACCACAGAAAACTGTTCACACTCGTTCCTTGCGCTTTGTTTTGTTGACACTTAGAATGAAAGTATTTGAATGAAGATTAAAACACAGGTACAGACACGAGACTTAATGACAAAAACACAACCTAAACCAGCCCCTAAATGTGCCCCAAAACCAAAACAGACCAGTTTAATCATGCTAGTAGACCAGCTAGACCAGCTTTAAGCTGGCATATATCAGCATATCATTTTATACTAGTTACCAGTTGTTTACTGGTTAAGTATCTCAATAAACAGACATGGTTTAAAGACACAAGACTGACAAAAACTCAAACCAGTCTAAGATGGTTTGCTGCTCCTAAACTGTAACAAACAGACCAGCCAACTGGGCCAACATAAAGGAGAACATATTGATGGTTTACCAGTAACTGAACCATTTCTGACCACAAAAACACAACTTAAACCAGTCTAAGATGGTGTGTTGGTCTGAAATGTGCCCAAAAACCATAAAAACAGACCAGTCCAACCAGTTTAATCAGGCTGGGAGACAAGCTAACCACCTTGGCTGGTTTAAGATGGTTTTACAACAAAGTTGTGCGGCATATGCAATATCAGCATATCATTTTATAGAACATACTACAAGTAAAGCTCTATAAAAAGGTTTAGCTTTATGGATAGGGGGGGGGATGATGCGATTCATAAGCTTGCAATTCAATTCTGATCTTGATTCAATATCGATTCATTTGGCTAAATATCAGGTACAGTAGGGCCTACATGTTCATTTTCCTCAAATAATGCTGTAAACATAGTCAGGTTAAAATTAACAACTCATTCTTATACGATTAATATAATGTGCTTTATAATAATGTTATTTTTTTAATGATATAATGCGTGACATTGTTCACAAGCTGTTTTCCGCGGTTGAAACACTGACTGAACGATTATGAGACATGATTCATTTCAGTTAGCCGTACTGAATCTTTCAAACATACCTTCTAATGTTATTCATGTTTATTTGGTGCTATAATTAGTAATAAAAGAGGAACACAGATTGGTTCACGTGACGCTTGAACTGAGGCACTACAGCGATCCGTCGCGTCACATTGAAGAGCGCCAAAACGGTATTGTTTAATTTTGTACTAAAACTGACTAAATTTGAAAGCTGAGACTCTGAAGTAACTTGCTTTGTCTTGTCTGTCGGCGTGTTGTCGGTTTCGTCTTTGCTCCACGATGTTTTGCTGATCAGTGTTTATATGTGAATAAAAGCCTAAATGAAATCTGTAGTATATAAAACGATTGTGTCTCAGCAGACGACTTGGATTAAACGGCTCCGTTCATATGGATTTATTTAGCGCCAGAGTTTTGGGTGGAAAGAAATCTCTCAAAATTCATTAAAGTATCTTGATTTGTGTTCATATGTGTTTGGATCAACACAAGGGTGAGTTTTTGGGGTGAACTAACCCTTTAATTTCAGTTTAAAATAAAGCATTATTCTTTATCAGTAGCTGTGGGATATTATTGACCCGTCTCAGGGCTGTTGTGAGTTTCTGAATGAGTTTCAGAGCTGCTTCTGTCTGTAATATCAGGCCGGTTCGGCTGGAGAGAATCGTCAAGCGCTGCAGTTCACCTGCAGCAAAACATCAATAAACAATCGCCTAAAAGACAGACTTCAGGATAATATCGTCTTCACAAGCCCAGACCTCTGAAATACGGGAGCTCAAACGCTGCAATATGAAGATGAATCTGCCTCATTTCACTTTAAAAACGCGAGAGAACGGTGAGTCAGCAAACGGATGAATAAATGGAGTCTTTCTCTAGACCGTTCGACTCGAACGGCTGTTAAAATCCATCAGTGATGGGGTAATTCTGACATAATCGCTTTGTATTTCACAGATGACTGTTTAAACGATACAACACTTGATTTAAATCGATGAGGGAAATACATCTCAGCGTATATGCGTGTGTAAAAGACACGTGACGAGTGTTTGATCAAGATTAATCAGACGAAAATGAGAGAGAGAAGCTGATGCACGAAAAAGTTTAAGAATTTTTGAGTGAATCATAGGAACTGAACGGTTACGATTCTGGTTCCTTAATGATTCTTTTGAAGGTTATTTGAAAGATAAAGCAATATTAGTCCTAATTATACACTAATATTAAACAAAAACAATACAATTTTAACTATATATGAATCTTTCAAGTCTAGTCCATGAGTGAATCATTAGATTGATTCAAACTGAGTTCAAGTGGGAATCGCAAATCATTTTGATTCAGAGAACTGGCTCATTTGTGAGCTTTGCATCAACAATATATAAACTACAAAAGACAGACACAAAAGCTAAATTGCCACCAAAATTTTCAAGCATGATCATCAGAAATGAATCCTGAATCTTTGAGTCTCACATGTTTATTATCAACACTGAAGACTTTGTATTCAGTTAGAGCCTCTGTATGTAATGAAATGACAAGGCAAAGGCCTCTAAAGCTCAATGGTGAAGGATTGAGAACATACAGAGTAAGATAACCAGAGGAACGGCCTTCATCACGCCACAGTCTCTCAGAGGAACCAGAAACACGTCCGACTCGTTCAAGAGAACTGGATTCTCATTCAGGATGGTAAAGAGGAGCAGCCGAGCCGAATACAGCTGAGCAAACCTTCCTGCATACAGAACAGACGTCTCGAGGAATCACAGACTGTTTCAAGCTTCAAAGTCCACGATCTTCAGCTCAGATCCACCGCAGGATAACGATGAGTCTCGACTCAAGACTCTGAGGGTTTTTAATTGGTTCAGCATGACGAAGCTTAAAGTCTTCTGAAGTTGAAGTGGGAACTTCATAATGAAGTCACTTTGGATAAATAAAGAATACAATAAAAGCATGAGCCTGGAGGAACAATGATGTGGGAAAACACTAATCTATGGAAGAGATTTGTAAAGGAGTGGTAAAACTGTGATAAAATAATGGCAGGATTTTAACTGAACTGTGTGTTTTTTCTCTTTAAATGTTCTCCTTCTTTGTTGACATGTTATTATTTGTATTGCAGAAATTGCCAACAGGCTACTGCTAGTCTGCAAATGCCACAGAGGAAAATACATATTTTAGTTTATGATAAAAAGAGCCTCCTGATTGATATTCCGTCTATAGGTTCTTTAACTCATAGCAGCCTGTTCCATTCATTTTCCATTTTGTTAATGGGGTCACGAGAACGACGGGAAAAGACCTTCTATAATCCTCACGAGGACCGCAGGGAATATTTTCAGGCATGTTTGTCAGCCACATTCTCTCAGAAAGGACCTGACAGAAAACATGGCATCATCCAATTATGAGATTTCTCCATTCTGACAGAAGCTTGTACAGGGATGCGAGGAATCTGCGCAGGTTTAGCATTCACGCATAATCTATATGCAAATGCAGAATTATCCCGTCTCTTCCCTCCAGCCTGTCCTTGGGCGGCTCACTTCGGCATAATAGGCAGCATGCTGTTATTAGGCTGACAGAATTGGATAATGATGAACCGTGATCAAATCATTTTAAATTGCATTACAACAAAGCCCCACATTTCCCTAAAGCCCAGACCCGCGGGACAGGAGAATACCGTCCCGCCGTGGGTCGCTCCGCAAAATTAAATCACAGAGATTCTGGATCTATAAGCATGTGGGAGATCCTCAAACTGCAATGCATGATGGGAGCATCAGCATAAAATAAAATAAAATCTTGAATGCAATATAAGTTGTTTCGGATAAAAGCATCTGCCAAATGAATAGAAAAGAATATAATAGAATAGAATAGAATAAAATAAAATGGATAAAAGCATGTTCCAAATGCATAAAATTAAATAAAAAAATAAATTAAATTAAATAATAAAATAAAAATACGGATAAAATCACCTGCCAAATGCATAAAATAAAATAAATAAAATAATAAAATAAAAATATGGATAAAAGCATCTGCCCAATGCATAAAATAAATAAATAATAACATAAAATAATATTTTGAATGTAATATAAGTTGCTTCAGATAAAAGCATCTGCCAAATGAATAAAAATAAAATAAAATAAAATAAACAAAATCTTGAATGCAATATAAGTTTTTTTGGATAAAAACATCTGCCAAATGAATAGAATAGAATAAAATAAAATGGATAAAAGCACGCTCCAAATGCATAAAATAACATAAATAAATAAATTAAATAAAATAATAAAATAAAAATACAGATAAAAGCATCTGCCAAATGAATAAAAATAAAATAAAATAAAATAAATAAAATCTTGAATGCAGTATAAGTTGTTTTGGATAAAAACATCTGCCAAATGAATAGAATAGAATAGAATAGAATAGAATAGAATAGAATAGAATAGAATAGAATGGATAAAAGCACGTTCCAAATGCATAAAATAAAATAATAAAACGGATAAAAGCACGTTCCAAATAAAATAAATAAATAAATAAAATAAAAATACTGATAAAAGCACCTGCCAAATGCATAAAATCAAATAAATAAATAAATAAATAATAACATAAAATAATATTTTGAATGCAATATAAGTTGCTTCAGATAAAAGCATCTGCCAAATGAATAAAAATAAAATAAAATAAATAAAATCTTGAATGCAATATAAGTTTTTTTGGATAAAAACATCTGCCAAATGAATAGAATAGAATAAAATAAATAAAATAAAATGGATAAAAGCACGCTCCAAATGCATAAAATAAAATAAATAAATTGATTAAATAAAATAATAAAATAAAAATACAGATAAAAGCACCTGCCAAATGCATAAAATAAAATAAAATAAAATAAATAAAATAATAAAATAAAAATATGGATAAAAGCATCTGCCCAATGCATAAAATAAATAAATAAATAAATAATAACATAAAATAATATTTTGAAGGCAATATAAGTTGCTTCAGATAAAAGCATCTGCCAAATGAATAAAAATAAAATAAAATAAATAAATAAATAAAATAAAATCTTGAATGCAGTATAAGTTGTTTTGGATAAAAACATCTGCCAAATGAATAGAAAAGAATAGAATAGAATAGAATGGATAAAAGCACGTTCCAAATGCATAAAATAAAATAATAAAACGGATAAAAGCACGTTCCAAATAAAATAAATAAATAAATAAAATAAAAATACTGATAAAAGCACCTGCCAAATGCATAAAATCAAATAAATAAATAAATAAATAATAACATAAAATAATATTTTGAATGCAATATAAGTTGCTTCAGATGAAAGCATCTGCCAAATGAATAAAATAAAATATAAAAAGGTAAAATAATTGTATATCTCAAATGCATTGTGTCACTTCAGAGCATCTGTCAAATGCATAAAATAAATAAAATAAAATAACTGATAGATATATTGCAGAACATGAGCCTGGAGGAACAGTGTTATTATGGGAAAACACTGGAATCTAGGAGGAGAGGTTTTTAGTAAGCGAGAACTTCTCAGGAGAAATCACTTCATAAAAAGCACAGCAATTACAACAACACAACGCTCAGATCTGTGAAGACTTTCATCGCTGAAAGTTCTCAAGATCCTGAACAGGCTGGAGAACATCATCAAATCATCTGGGAGTCGAAGAATCACAGCAAACCTGAACAGCGTCACTTTTATTCCTTCAGTTGTGTTTACACAGAGATTCAGAACAAACACCTCACAAATCTCAGAAAAGAATGAAGGGGAAACATGATGAAAATACAGAAAGTCGAGTCCCGGCGGAGCCAGTTTCAGCTCTTTGAAGTTCTTTCTCTCAAATATCTGCGAGTGCTGAACTGACGCTGTGTTTCTCTGCGACTACACACACAAACTTCACAACATGCCAATGAGTGTGTTAATGAAGGGTTGTGTTTAATGATCTGTTTGTGTGCTGCTGAATGCCACTCATTACTGAGTTTGCGGTAGTTAATTAGTCTGATGGATCAATATTTGTGTTTGACCTCTTCTGACCTCAAACAACAGCAGTACGAGCTCTGGAAATCAAACCATCCTCAAACACACTGAGCTGCAGTTACAGGTGCTTCGTTACAGTCACATGATGAATATCAATGCATGAATTATTGCATTTCATTTGGCCAATATTACTGCTGATGAATTCAAAACACACACTGCAAGACTGATGTTCTTCCTCTGTATTTCTGTCTTGTTTTCCAGCACAAATATCTAATCATTCTTAAAACAAAATGACTGACTTGTGAATTTGTGCTTAAAACAAGAATATCTGCCAATGGAGTCAGAAAAATAATCTTAATTCAAAGGCAAAACAAGATCCCAGCCAACAAAAATATGCTCTATGAATGTTTAAGTAAGATATGAAAACATTATTTCTGAATGTTCAAAACGTCCAGATTTTCAAACGTCTAAAAAACGTTTTTTTTTTTTTTTTCCTTGGTTATGTGAACATAAAGTGAACATTATGTTGTATCATTCTTCAAACATTATGTGAATGTTACTTTTGAATGTTCTCTGAACGTTCATTTAAATAACGTTAGACGAACGTCCAACTAAAACGTTCCATGAACTATGTAAAATAATGTTTTTGTGCTGATGTTTTGAGAACATTATTAAAGATCAGATTAACTTTTATTAACTTTACTGGAAGAACGTTCGTTCATAACGTTGAGAGAACCTTGATAGAAGGTTCTGAGAACGTTCCCTGTTAGCTGGGATTCATTTTCTGAACCCATGTGTTCTTGTTCTAAGCATAAACTTAATTTTGATAATTTTTTGCACAAAACAAGACTTAATATCTTAAGTAATTTTGTTTCTTAAGTAAATGAATATGTAACTGTATACTTTGGAAATTATATGAACATAAGCTTATAAAACAGACATAACTTAATATTTTGCAACTAAAATCAAATTGCATCTCGTCAGTAACTTCTCATTAATAAGAGAATGCGCAGTTTTTAATGTTACCATGTTTTTATTACTACATTCCCCCCCCTTTTGTTTTATTAAAAAATTCAGAATTTCTTTGAAATTTAAAATTTTGAAAGAACTACAGCAAAAACAAGTATAATGCAAAAAATATATATATTTTTTATCATTATTTATGAGAAATTTTATTTGAATATATAATTTGATGAAATTTATAAGAACATATAAAATGAGAATTACCAGTGTAAATTCCTTTGAACTTAAAACTCATGATTGAATGTGTATTTTGACAGTCTTAACACATATCCAAAGTTGATTTTTTGCCCTAAACATTATGTATTTTTTTTAGAAATGTCTATGTACTTCTTCCAGAGGACCTGAATGCAATAGAAGAGTTAAGAATGTTTAGATATTTGAACTGGAAAACAAGACTGAGGAAAAACATCATTTTTCTGCAGAAAACTCAGAAGTTTTAGAAAAGATCTCAATAATTATTCTGATTTGCTCAAAGATCTCAAAACTCAACTCAAATGATATGAGCTGATATTTTATAGATCTATAGACTCAAATCTATAGATTCATCTAAATCCCAGTGGATGAATAACAGTAATTATGAACAAACACACAGAAGATAATCAATCTATCTGTGACTTTATTGTTCACACTGCACTTTAGAAATAATTGGCCGTCCGTCATCGAGGGCAAACGGCCCTGTGGATATCTTTATTAAGATCATTAAACAGATATATCTATAATATGACAGATCGTTTGCTAGTGTAATTATCCTCCGAACATCACGACCGTAAACAAGCGGCAGAGATGAAAACATAGACCTGTAACCTCTGAAAACACTCATGTTTAGAGCCGTTCACTCGTCACGTCACTCACATCTGAAGGGTTTCAGTGCAAAAACTGGATCAAAATCAAGCTGCTTGCAGTATTTCTTTTCTCTAGTCCTTTGTGGAGAAAGTTCCTGTAAAACACAAGAATTATGCTTTACATAAAATTCATGAGCTGTTATTGACCCATATTCTTCATTTTTCAGATTGTGCGCTTATGAATGTTTAAACAGATGATTAAAATTTCAGATCCAAAAGCTTCTGGACAAAAGAAAAAGTCTGTAGATTCAGCAAAAAGATTCATCGCTTTAAAGTACAAAATATGTGCAAAATTAAGCAACATTGTGATTATTTAGCATATTCCATTTGATTCATTTCATTGAATCGTGTTCATTTCAAAGAATCAATTCAAAACTGAATCAAAATTCTTCACACACAAATATCGGCACAAATATCTAAACATTCTCAAATCAAGATACATTTACTGGAGAAGCAAAATGACTGAAAAATGTTTGTTTTTCCTTTGAATTAAGTTTATTTTGGCAGATATTTGTTCTTGTTTTAAGCACAAACTCGCTTCATTTTGATGATTTTCTCAGTAAACAAGACTCAATATCTTCAGTCATTTTGCTTCTCCAGAATGTTTAGATACTTGTACTGAAAACAAGACAGAAACACTGAGGAAGAACATAATTTTTTGCAATGTGGATGACTCCTCCAGAGGTCCGTCGGTTCAACCAGAGCATTTGATTTTAAACACAACATTCGCTCCCTGAAGACGAGCCGTTTAAACGTCGTCTGAGTTTTCTTAACCCTTCAGTGTTTGGTCCGCAGGGACCGTTGAAGGAAAACATGTTTCCATTCTCTTGGGGAATTTGGTGAAAGAACATAAACTCAAAGCCTGGCGCTATCAGAAATGAAATCGGACGCGGCGTCGCTTGAGAACAGACACATTATGAGATTTTCCTTGAGTAAATCCGATGAAATGTCAGAGCGAGCGACGGCACGAGGGTAAACTGGGAAGAGAAACACGGATGATTTCTCGAGAGATGTCGCCTAAACGCACTGGAGAGGGTTCTGATGAGATGGTTTCTCTTGCAGGTCAGCGCAGATGTTTCTATTCCCAGGTCAGTTCACTGCCGTCCGCTTTATAAATCGGGTAAATATCAAAGACAAGACTTCAATTTTAGGTGGAAACGCCTGAGGGCAGATGGTATTACTAACATTTATAATCGACCTGTGTGACTGAGATCTCCACACACTCAATACTAAAACTAGGCCTAAATTTAAGAGTTATGGATTTGAAATGAATTACACAGTTTTAACATATTCTAACTTATCCGATTTATGATTTTCGTTGAACGAATGATCAAAAATACGAAAAGTCCCACAGACTTTCATTGAGGGGGTGAAGACTTTTGTACAATAAGACTTATTTAAGCTATCACTAGCAAAACTTGACGACAACATGATAAAACATGCTAGTAACTTGCTAATTAATGCTAGCAAAATGCTAATTCATACTAGTAATGTGCTAATGATGCTAGCAATAGCCTAGCAACATGTTAAAACACGCTAACAATGTGCTAAGTCATGCTAGCAACATGGTAACTCATGTCAGCAATGTGCTAAAACATGCTACCAATGTGCCAATTCAAGCTAGTAATGTATTAAATCATGTTAGCAACATGCTAAAACATGCTAGCAATGTGCTAAGTCATGCTAGCAACATGGTAATTCATGTCAGCAATGTGCTAAAACATGCTACCAATGTGCCAATTCAAGCTAGTAATGTATTAAATCATGTTAGCAACATGCTAAAACATGCTAGCAATGTGCTAAATCATGTTAACATGTTAAATCATACCAACAACATGTTTACATGATAGCAATTACTAAATCATTTTAACAAAATGCTAAAACATGCTAGCAATTTGTTAAATCATGTTAACATGTTAAAAAATGCTAGCAATGTGTCAATTCAAGCTAACAATATATTAAATCATGTCAATAACATGCTAAATCACGCTAACAACATGCTAAATAATGCTAGCCACATGTTAACATGCTAATCATATTAGCAAAAACATGCAAAAACATGTTAACAGTGTGTTAAATAATGCTAACAACATGTTAATCATGTTAGCAATATGTTATCAACATGCTAGGCTAGCAACATGTTAATCATGGTAACATGTTAAAACATGATAGCAATTTGATAAATCATGTTAATGTGTTAAATCGTAATAGAAATGCTAGCAAAGTGCTAAATCGTGTTAGCAACATGCTAGCAATGTGTTAAATAATGCTAGCAACATGTTAAAATGTGCTAGCAAAGTTAAAACATGCTAACAACATGTTAGCAAACATGCTAATCATGCTAACAACATGCTAAAACATGATGACAATTTGTTAAATCATGCTAGCAAAATGCTAAAACATTTTTTTTTTTTTTTTTACTTTCTCTGAGTAAAACTTTCAAACTTTAAGTTTTTCAAAGTCATTATCATTTTTAGACCTGGCTTTGTCAAGCCAAACATCAAAGTTTGTCAAGAAACTTTACTCTTCTAGTTAACAAATTGCATTTAAATTTTCATATTTTCAAAACGCATTTATTTAGATCGCTTTGAATCAGCAAGTATGAACATGGTTAAAATATGACTAGCTGTGGAACAAGCAATATTCAGTTAGTTAAAATGTATGAGATTGAAACAGACTGGATTTACTGATGATAAATATATCAAGCTGTTTATTGTGTGTTTAAAACACATTCAGTTTATTTTACAGAAATCTGACCCGTTTTATTTATGTATGCCTGACAAATAAGCATCACATTTAGTTTAATGGAGTCATGGATGACAATTTTATATGCAATTTAGGCCTAAACATTCTTCTTTACGTTGACATTTCAGGCCTTTCTCATGCAGAGCAACAAGCAAAGTCACTGTAAGCAGCATGACAAATGAGTAACAGACAGAACGGTTCATTACGATTGTTGTGTCGGTTCTGATCGTCTGTGCGCGTTTACGATGCCCAAAAGGTCCGGCCGACATGAATAATGGAGGACGGCGGCGCGTGTCACGGTCACTAGAGCAACAGGAGGGGCCTGTTTGTGGAACGGTAAATGATGTCGCTTACATTTCTCATGAATATTCAATGAGCATCTGACAGATATCTTAAATAAACACGATGCAAAGCCTTGTGGGAGAAATACTGTGTGCGATCTGGAAATGAGAGTCTGAATACTTTATGTCTGGGAGGAAGAGACATGTTTGTGTTTTAATTTGATTGTGAATATATTAATTGCGGATGTGCTCGCAGTTCATGCTCAGCGTAACTTCATTTGTCTCTCTCGAGTTGATCGCTGGTTTATTTTAAGGTCTCTAATATCATTAACTAAACTTGGACAAGTAAGAACCTGAACCTGACCCGAGTCGTTATCATAAATAAATAAATCTCTCAGTGTCTTTGAATTTAATCTCACTGCATTCTAGGAAAAACGAAGACATGATAGAATAAGAACAATAACTATGAACTATATTATCGGACGATAATGTTTTGTTTATTATGTCGTCTGTCGCTTTAAATGCTTAAAGCAGGATGGCTTCTGATTGGCTGTAATGTTTTTGTCATTCATCCGCTGGGAAAAATCGCTCTGAATTGTGATTGTTGGAATTGTTGGAATAGTTTATATCTCACAACTTCAAATTTATATCTTGTAATTCTGAGGTTTTTTCTTGCAATTGTTTTTTGTTTTTTTCCACTACGAAGTAAAAAATAAAAATATAAAAGGTAATTGCGACTTTTTTTAAATCTCAGTATTCAGACTTTTTTCTCAGAATCGCGAGTTTAAATCTTGCAATTCTGACTTTCTCTGAATTCTGATTTTTTTTTCTCGCAATTGTTTTTATTTTACCACAAAATGATAAAATTATAAAAGGTAATTGCGAATTTTTTTATCTCAAAATTCGGACTTTTTCTCTGAAATGCGAGTTTAAATCTCGCAACATCAAATTTATATCTCGCAATTATGAGGTTTTTTTTCTCAGTTGTTTTTTTGTTCTTCTTTCCACCACAAATTAAAAAAGGTAACTGCGAGTTTATATCTCACAATTCAGACTTTTTTCTCAGAATTGCGAGTTTAAATCTCGCAACTTCAAATTTATATCTCGCAATTATGAGTTTTTTTTTCTCGCAATTGTTTTTATTTTACCACAAAATGATAAAAATATAAAAGGTAATTGCGAATTTTTTTTATCTCAAAATTCAGACTTTTTTCTCAGAAATGCGAGTTTAAATCTCGCAACATCAAATTTATATCTCGCAATTATGAGGTTTTTTTTCTCAGTTGTTTTTTTGTTGTTGTTTCCACCACAAATTAAAAAAGGTAACTGCGAGTTTATATCTCACAATTCAGACTTTTTTCTCAGAATTGCGAGTTTAAATCTCGCAACTTCAAATTTATATCTCGCAATTATGAGTTTTTTTTTCTCGCAATTGTTTTTATTTTACCACAAAATGATAAAATTATAAAAGGTAATTGCGAATTTTTTTATCTCAAAATTCGGACTTTTTCTCTGAAATGCGAGTTTAAATCTCGCAACATCAAATTTATATCTCGCAATTATGAGGTTTTTTTTCTCGGTTGTTTTTTTGTTCTTCTTTCCACCACAAATTAAAAAAGGTAACTGCGAGTTTATATCTCACAATTCAGACTTTTTTCTCAGAATTGCGAGTTTAAATCTCGCAACTTCAAATTTATATCTCGCAATTATGAGTTTTTTTTTCTCGCAATTGTTTTTATTTTACCACAAAATGATAGAAATATAAAAGGTAATTGCGAATTTTTTTTATCTCAAAATTCAGACTTTTTCTCAGAAATGCGAGTTTAAATCTCGCAACATCAAATTTATATCTCGCAATTATGAGGTTTTTTTTCTCAGTTGTTTTTTTGTTGTTGTTTCCACCACAAATTAAAAAAGGTAACTGCGAGTTTATATCTCACAATTCAGACTTTTTTCTCAGAATTGCGAGTTTAAATCTTGCAATTTTGATTTTCTCTGAATTCTGATTTTTTTTTTCTCGCAATTGTTTTTATTTTACCACAAAATGATAAAAATATAAAAGGTAATTGCGAATATTTTTATCTCAAAATTCGGACTTTTTCTCTGAAATGCGAGTTTAAATCTCGCAACATCAAATTTATATCTCGCAATTATGATTTTTTTTCTCACAGTTGTTTTTTTGTTGTTGTTTCCACCACAAATTAAAAAAGGTAACTGCGAGTTTATATCTCACAATTCAGACTTTTTCTCAGAATTGCGAGTTTAAATCTCGCAACTTCAAATTTATATCTCGCAATTATGAGTTTTTTTTCTCGCAATTGTTTTTATTTTACCACAAAATGATAGAAATATAAAAGGTAACTGCGAGTTTATATCTCACAATTCAGACTTTTTCTCAGAATTGCGAGTTTAAATCTCACAACTTCAAATTTATATCTCGCAATTATGAGTTTTTTTTCTCGCAATTGTTTTTATTTTACCACAAAATGATAGAAATATAAAAGGTAATTGCGAATTTTTTTATCTCAAAATTCGGACTTTTTCTCAGAAATGCGAGTTTAAATCTCGCAACATCAAATTTATATCTCGCAATTATGAGTTTTTTTTTCTCGCAATTGTTTTTATTTTACCACAAAATGATAGAAATATAAAAGGTAATTGCGAATTTTTTTATCTCAAAATTCAGACTTTTTCTCAGAAATGCGAGTTTAAATCTCGCAACATCAAATTTATATCTCGCAATTGAGTTTTTTTTTCTCAGTTGTTTTTTTGTTGTTGTTTCCACCACAAATTAAAAAAGGTAACTGCAAGTTTATATCTCACAATTCAGACTTTTTTCTCAGAATTGCGAGTTTAAATCTCGCAACTTCAAATTTATATCTCGCAATTATGAGGTTTTTTTTCTCGCAATTGTTTTTATTTTACCACAAAATGATAGAAATATAAAAGGTAATTGTGAATTTTTTTATCTCAAAATTCAGACCTTTTCTCAGAAATGCGAGTTTAAATCTCGCAACATCAAATTTATATCTCGCAATTATGAGTTTTTTTTTCTCGAAATTGTTTTTATTTTAACACAAAATGATAGAAATATAAAAGGTAATTGCGAATTTTTTTATCTCACAATTCAGACTTTTTCTCAGAAATGCGAGTTTAAATCTCGCAACTTCAAATTTATATCTCGCAATTATGAGTTTTTTTTTCTCAGTTGTTTTTTTGTTCTTGTTTCCACCACAAATTAAAAAAGGTAACTGCAAGTTTATATCTCACAATTCAGACTTTTTTCTCAGAATTGCGAGTTTAAATCTCGCAACTTCAAATTTATATCTCGCAATTATGAGGTTTTTTTTCTCGCAATTGTTTTTATTTTACCACAAAATGATAGAAATATAAAAGGTAATTGTGAATTTTTTTATCTCAAAATTCAGACTTTTTCTCTGAAATGCGAGTTTAAATCTCGCAACATCAAATTTATATCTCGCAATTATGATTTTTTTTCTCACAGTTGTTTTTTTGTTGTTGTTTCCACCACAAATTAAAAAAGGTAACTGCGAGTTTATATCTCACAATTCAGACTTTTTCTCAGAATTGCGAGTTTAAATCTCGCAACTTCAAATTTATATCTCGCAATTATGAGTTTTTTTTCTCGCAATTGTTTTTATTTTACCACAAAATGATAGAAATATAAAAGGTAACTGCGAGTTTATATCTCACAATTCAGACTTTTTCTCAGAATTGCGAGTTTAAATCTCACAACTTCAAATTTATATCTCGCAATTATGAGTTTTTTTTCTCGCAATTGTTTTTATTTTACCACAAAATGATAGAAATATAAAAGGTAACTGCGAGTTTATATCTCAAAATTCGGACTTTTTCTCAGAAATGCGAGTTTAAATCTCGCAACTTCAAATTTATATCTCGCAATTATGAGTTTTTTTTCTCGCAATTGTTTTTATTTTACCACAAAATGATAGAAATATAAAAGGTAATTGCGAATTTTTTTATCTCAAAATTCGGACTTTTTCTCAGAAATGCGAGTTTAAATCTCGCAACATCAAATTTATATCTCGCAATTATGAGTTTTTTTTTCTCGCAATTGTTTTTATTTTACCACAAAATGATAGAAATATAAAAGGTAATTGCGAATTTTTTTATCTCAAAATTCAGACTTTTTCTCAGAAATGCGAGTTTAAATCTCGCAACATCAAATTTATATCTCGCAATTGAGTTTTTTTTTCTCAGTTGTTTTTTTGTTGTTGTTTCCACCACAAATTAAAAAAGGTAACTGCAAGTTTATATCTCACAATTCAGACTTTTTTCTCAGAATTGCGAGTTTAAATCTTGCAATTTTGACTTTCTCTGAATTCTGATTTTTTTTCTCTCGCAATTGTTTTTATTTTACCACAAAATGATAAAAATATAAAAGGTAATTGCGAATTTTTTTATCTCAAAATTCAGACTTTTTCTCAGAAATGCGAGTTCAAATTTATATCTCGCAATTATGAGTTTTTTTTTCTCACAATTGTTTTTTTTTTTTTGTTTCCACCATAAAAGTATATATGTTTACATCTCGCAATGCAGGGTGTTTTTTTGTTTGCCATAGAAAACAGTTAAAGGTAATTGCGACTTTTTATCTAAAAATGCAGATTTTCTCGCAATTGCAAGTTCATATTTCTCAATTCTGACTTTCTCTGAATTCTGAGGTTTTTTTTCGTATCTTGAAATGATAAAAATATATAAGGTTGTGAGTTTTTTCTTGCAATCGCAATTCTGACTTTCTCTGTATTCTGAGTTTACATCTTGCAGTTCAATTTTTTTTCGTTTCTGCCACAGAAAAAAATTTAAATGGTAATTGCGACTTATCTGAAAATTCACTTTTTTCCTTGCAGTTGCAAGTTTATCTCACGATTCAGACTTTTTTCTCAGAATTGCGTGTTTTTATTGCAAGTTTATAACTCATAATTCTGAGAAAAAAGTCAGAAACTACTTTTTATTTATTCTGTGGCGGAAATACGTTTCCATATATCATTAAAGCTCTTGTTGTTGGTGTCTTTTAGGGGCCTTTACTGCTCTCTTTATCACAGAATCAGGTGTTTCTGCTAAACATGAACAGACTCAAAGTGAGACGTAACACTTGCTCCTTTGATATTTGCTCTCGACTGTGAACACGAGTCTCTTCACAACATCTCATTGCGCTCGTATCGCTCTCCTTCAGCTCGATGTCCAGCTCTGAATGAGTTGCGTAACTATCAGACGGCGGTAAATGTCAGCTGTGATATGGGAGAATGTCAGAACGTCTCAGATGTTAATTAAATCAGAGATGAAGCGGTCGCCTTGAGAAAAACGGGCCTGATTTCACTGAACAGGCGAGCGCTGCGAACTTTAATTTCACTTTGCTTTGCTAACAGCCCTGACAAGTTATTTTACGTCCCTGAAGTCTTATTGTAATTTTATTTCATGGTGTGACTATTTCATGTGAACTTTAGAAACATTTGTGAACTGAAGCAGTAATAGATATCACTATAACTATTTATATATAAATATTTAATACATTGTGTCTGATGATGGGAACACACGTCTTGTGACTGGACGTGTCCAACTAACCTGAAGTGCTAAAGCTGCCTGAATGAAAA
The DNA here is from genome assembly GCA_037101425.1 of Elopichthys bambusa. Lineage (NCBI taxonomy): Eukaryota > Metazoa > Chordata > Actinopteri > Cypriniformes > Xenocyprididae > Elopichthys > Elopichthys bambusa. The sequence continues at coordinate 390,055 of CM074455.1, forward strand.
CGACTCAAATATTCTCCAAATCATAAACGTGTCCAGATAAATATGATATATTGGTTGGTTTAACAAAGAAATTGTGATAACACTTCACAGTAAGGTCCTATTAGTTCATTAGTTCAGTGTTATTTCATGTTTGATTTTAGTTTCATTAATATTTTGAATTAACTGTTATTTTTAGTTTATTTCAGTTTAAAATTTGTAAAGTTTTTAAACTAATATTTATATTTTATGTCAGCTTTATTTCAACTAACAGAAATGTTTTTAATAGTTTCAGTTAATGATAATAATCCTGGCATTAACTAACACTAGCTAACAATCAGCAACACATTTCTTACAGTATTTTAGCAAAAAACATTAACTAAGATTGACTTTTCATGACATCTCTACTGCTCTCAGCTGGTTTATGTTGGTTTAGGTTGTCTCACAGCTAGTTTAGCTGGTTGACAAGTGCCCTAAAACCCACTAAGTCTCGTTTGTTAACTTTAGTTACTAACTAACAGTGACTGATTTAGGTTTAGTTTCAGCAGGGATGTTAATATATGTGTTCATTCTACTGATCAGCAGGAAACCGCAGTCATTTTCACATTAAAACTGGTGTTTTTCATTAAATGACATGTCAAAATCAGCTGTCATTACAATATTTCTTCCAGCACCTGACTGAACGAATCAATTACACCCTGATTCCCCTCAAACGCTCGCTGACGCGTGTCTACGGTCGTCGAAGGCTCTTCCTACGCCATCGATTTCTCAATATCTCCGAGGGAAGTTTAAGTGGAGACCAGGTTTCAATTAAAACGGGAGATCTCATCGGCCGCAATTCCACTTGGGAATTAAATAACTCTCCTGTGTGAATCTGAGACGCTCAGAGAGAATCAGACCTAGGAAAAGAGATCTGAATCACTGAATAGTTAACAGCGTGTGTGTTGTCCTGCAGTGTTTGTGATTCCTCAAATCACGCGTGATTTTGTAAATGTGTGTCATTTTTGCAGCACCAAGCGGAACGGCAAAATGAATGTTAATATCACTGGCATCAAACTGACAATCACAGCCCAAACTCACACCACTGGTTTGAGAAAATCAATCAAAGATCTACAATCGACTGGTGGAAATAGAGCTTTCAGTCCGGTGGATGTATTTCCATCTCACAGCGTCTCGGACCGAGCCAGGACGAGTCCTGGAGCGGACATAAATAACGCTGATGGTTCTGTGAGGAGGACGGATGGAGAGAGAAGTGGGTTGAGGGGACGCCGTGGAGAAATTAGCTGCGAAACGTCTCTGAAATGAAAAGGATGTTTGACTAATGATGCTCCTGAGGTGGTTCAGCGGCCGGACACACACATAAACACACCGAAACAAGACTGAATACGGCTGGTGCTTTAGTTACAGGCATGTTTGACTAGTCGAGCTGCGTTTATTTATCACACGTCCTAGAAAGATCCGATCATGTCCTTGATCAACTGCTCTTCAAACTTTAAAAAAAAAATCACTCATAAACATCTGAACGCTGAGAAAGTTAATCAGTGACTGATCTCACGCCTGTCATTAAACGAACTTACAAAGTCACGCTGAATTCAAATAAGAATGTTGAACAACCTATTAAAATAAACTCATGTATCGAATCCGCTCGGAGAATCTGTGCGAGTGTATTGACGAGAACACGAGTTTGATATTTCATCACGGATTTGAACCAATAATTGGAAAACAAGCTTCCCTTCAGGCCATCCCGATCCATCATGCCAGAGACGGTCATTAGATTCACTGGAAAACAATTAAAAACAGAAGATCAGATGAAAGCGTTTGAGATGAATGATGGCTTCATTAAGTCACGCCTTAGGCCAACACATGGCGAAGCCCTCAGAAGGACGTATTTTAATGAGAAGACACAATCAAGAACATGTGCATCACTTGGACTACAGGAGCTTTACTGCATCCATTTGAAGAACAAACTTTCCTGAAGATTATCTCTCAAAGACCCGTTTCATTATATATGCCGTCGTCAAACTGACACCCACTTGTTGTAATTATATTAAACTCAGATTCATGTTTCTGTGAAGCAGAACATCTAATGTGAAGCTATAATGACACGCCGGTCTAGTGAATTAAGATATTAAACCATAATTAGCATCCAAACGAGGAGTACAGGGCATCAATCAGATCATCTGAACTAAAAGAAAAAAAAAGAGAAAACTGCACAGAAATAAACCTTTAACCAATAACAGTACAATGAACCATTAACTGAATGAAAAAGTTAGATTTACTTGAAAATTTGTGTTTCTTGCATAATCTGTAATTATTTGGGAAACTTACTAGCAATTTCTGAGTAAAAATTGTTTCTACACCAAATTTTGTTCAGAGATATTAGACCAGACATTAGTTGAGTTGGTTGAGTTAATGCCGGTCAAACGTTTGGAAATTTTGCTCACCAAGGCTGCTTTTATTTGAGCGAAAA
>CM074455.1:397500-422500 GCA_037101425.1 Elopichthys bambusa
CGTGGGCGTCTTGTGCATGGAGGTTACGAAAAAGTCAAATAATAATAAGTATAACTTATAATTGAGTGCTGGTCTGGAATCACTTTATATCCCATGAGTCTCATAGAGAAGAGCTGATATATGAACACTAATATGAACTCACTCATGTTGTTCTTATTAAAATATATATCTGTCCCAGACACTTCATGATGTTCTTCCGCAGTATTTCTGTCCTGTTTTCCAGTACAACGATGATCAAATCAACATATATATTAAGTTTGTGCTTAAAACATCATCTGCCAATGGGGTTAGAAAAATAATTGTATTCTCTTTGAATTAAGTTTATTTTTCTGACCTCACTGGCAGATATTTGTACTGGAAAACAAGACAAAAACACAGAGGAAGAACATGAGTGTTTGTTCAGTCAATCGCAGGACATCTCTGCAGTCTGTCATACGCGAGGTCACTGACAGTATTTTAGGCACACAGTAAGGATACGTGTGTTTGCGAACACTGATTGTCAGCAGCTGATGATATCTGAGATGTCAGTGGCTGTGAAAACACTGGTCCATCGTCACAGAAGTACATTAATTACCACAAAGCTCAAACCTCCGGCACATGTCGTGTTTTGTCGGTCTCTCTCTGAAGTTCTGTGACAGTCTGACGCAGTCGTTTGGTGAAGACGTGTCGGACTCGGCCGCAGTACGTGTGTTCGGCGCTCTCCAGCTTCTCCTCCAGCGGGGCGAGCAAACCACGGACTGGATCTTCTTCAAACGGAAACTGAAAACAAGGCAGAAGAGAGTCAGATGTGCCACAAACTCTCTCAGAAGTTCATTAACATCAGTCAGTTCAGAGTCAGTGACTAATCCAAGCCCTCTTCAAAAGAACAAATCCATCAATAATGATCATAATAATATAATTACTGAACTTGTTTTAGAACTTGATGGACTTTGCAACACTGACACTGTAACTGAACTGAAATGAATTGAAATAATGAATTGAACTGACCTAAATCAACACTGAACTGAACTGAATCAACACTGAACTGAACTGAATCAACAATGAATTGAACTAAATCAACATCGAACTGAACTGAATCAACACTGAACTGAACTAAATCAACACTGAACTGAACTGAATCAACACTGAACTGAACTGAATCAACACTGAACTGAACTGAATCAACAATGAACTGAACTGAATCAACACTGAACTGAACTGAATCAACAATGAACTGAACTGAATCAACAATGAACTGAACTAAATCAACAATGAACTGAATCAACATTGAACTGAACTGAATCAACAATGAACTGAATCAACATTGAACTGAACTAAATCAACACTGAACCAAACTGAATCAACACTGAACCGAATTGAATCAACAATGAACTGAACTGAATCAACAATGAACTGAATCAACATTGAACTGAAGTAAATCAACATTGAACCAAACTGAATCAACACTGAACCGAATTGAATCAACATTGAACTGAACTGAATCAACACTGAACCAAACTGAATCAACAATGAATTGAACTAAATCAACATCGAACTGAACTAAATCAACACTGAACTGAACTAAATCAACACTGAACTGAACTAAATCAACACTGAACTGAACTGAATCAACACTGAACTGAACTAAATCAACACTGAACTGAACTAAATCAACACTGAACTGAACTGAATCAACAATGAACTGAACTACATCAACAATGAACTGAACTAAATCAACACTGAACTGAACTGAATCAACACTGAACTGAACTGAATCAACACTGAACTGAACTGAATCAACAATGAACTGAATCAACATTGAACTGAACTAAATAAACAATGAACTGAACTGAATCAACAATGAACTGAATCAACATTGAACTGAACTAAATCAACACTGAACCAAACTGAATCAACACTGAACCGAATTGAATCAACAATGAACTGAACTGAATCAACAATGAACTGAATCAACATTGAACTGAACTGAATCAACAATGAACTGAACTGAATCAACAATGAACTAAATCAACATTGAACTGAAGTAAATCAACATTGAACCAAACTGAATCAACACTGAACCGAATTGAATCAACATTGAACTGAACTGAATCAACACTGAACTGAACTGAATCAACACTGAACTGAACTGAATCAACAATGAACTGAATCAACACTGAACTGAACTGAATCAACACTGAACTGAACTGAATCAACATTGAACTGAACTAAATAAACAATGAACTGAACTGAATCAACAATGAACTGAATCAACATTGAACTGAACTAAATCAACACTGAACCAAACTGAATCAACACTGAACCGAATTGAATCAACAATGAACTGAACTGAATCAACAATGAACTGAATCAACATTGAACTGAACTGAATCAACAATGAACTGAACTGAATCAACAATGAACTAAATCAACATTGAACTGAAGTAAATCAACATTGAACCAAACTGAATCAACACTGAACCGAATTGAATCAACATTGAACTGAACTGAATCAACACTGAACTAGCAGTGCGTTCCAAACGGGATATATCGCCCTCCAAAGGGCACTTCGGAGTGAAAACGATCATGGCCGCCATATTGCAGGGTCGTTCCAAACCGAAGTGCTCAAAACTGGCCACTGATGGTACAACTGATGGGACACTTCGGGCCCCCATGATCCTTTGCACAGGGAAGTTGTTTTGCATTTGAATGGGTACAGGAGGTAGTATTTTTCTACACTACTGTAATATTTATACGAGTTAGATTTGGTACATTATTATGGTCAAAACAACATTGTACTTCAACAAAAATACTTTACAGCTCCCTTTACCAGTCCATTCAAATGTTTCAAATACATAGACACAATATACAATATATTTAACGTAAAAGGCCTTGGTGCGATAAACCAAAAATAAATAAATTAAACTAACGTTAAACAAAAGGCGCAGCTTGTGTTTTTGGCATAGGGAGGAGCCCTTCTGAATGGAACGCAGGGCGAACTGAATCAACTGTGAACCAAACTGAATCAACTCTGAACTGAACTGAATCAACATTGAACTGAACTGAATCAACATTGATTTTTATGCCGTGACACTGAATATTCAGCATAGCAATTATCTATTTCTGCTAGTATTTCTGTTGTAATTTCTTCAACTTCACATTGTAAATGATTTGAATGTGAAAATGAACGCTCTCATTCAGGGGAATATGAACAGCTCTCAGTGCATCAGTGGCTCTGTCAGGTGTTGTTTGGCTGCGTTCAGACCCAGAATGGGTTTATGGGGCACACATGACGGCCGTGTTTACCGTATCCGGCCTGTTTATGGGAAGATGAGCTCTGCAGGTTTTACAGCTCTTCTGTGGGGTTTGAGGCCTTTACTGTCAGACCAATTCAAGCTGTAAAACACGCCTGCAGGGACCAGATGAACCACACCAGTGTGTGTGTGTGTGTGTGTGTGTGTGTGTGTGTGTGTAGAACTGATGATGATACAGAATTAAGAGCTGAGAAAATGTGGATGCATCTCAAGAAATTGATCTTGTTTTTCTTGTGCTGCCTCTATGTTGATCTATAGTGTAAAATAATAATTTTTTTTAAATGCCTTTATGTTGATTTGAGACTCTAAAATGATCAAAAATATGAGTTGATACAATCTTTTGAGACCGCTGAGAAGAATGAGAATTACAAAAAGGTCTAAAATGAACATTTCTTTATGCTTTACAGATGAGAATCATGTCATAAAAATAAAAAGCGTAATGATCCCAAAAACCCATTTTCATTTTTATTGTAAAACAGAATTACTTATCGTCATGAGATAAACACAGAGGACAGGAAAGAGCAAGAAATGTATAAATCAAGATCAATGTGATGTTTCTGAGCGTGTGACGAACTCCTGATGGACACAGAGATTCCTGTGTGTCTTTGGGCTGTTGATCTGGACATGAACTCGTGGGCGCAGAAACGATGAGACGCATCCAGCCAGCTGAATCATGGGCCGGCGCTAATGGCTGCTCTCATTTAGCTAATGGTGCACGGTACTTCCTGTGATAGGAGCGCAGCACTGACCATAATGACCACACACACACACACACACACACACAGTTCCAATGACTCAAAAAATTGAAAAGAGAATCACGTTGCAAACTGCCTAGACCAGATTTCAATCTTTTAGATGCCACGGATCCTCATATATGATAATAATATATTTATTTCTGATTTTTATCGTTTACTTATTTATTTTAATCTACTTTTCATTACTTATTTCAATATTTTGTATTTAGTTTATTTATTTAATCTAATTTTGCATGTATTTAATTTCATATAATTGTTATTTATTTATTAGAATCTTAATCATTTTAATGTATTTTTATTATTTATTTACGTATTTGTTTAAATCTATTCATGCATTTATTTTAAAATATTTAATATTTTAATATATTCTTATTATTTATCTATTTAATTATTTTAATCTACTTATTCATGCATTTATTTATTTATTTTATATTTTTTTATATTTTTTATTATTTATTTCAAATCTAATTATTCATGTATTTATTTTAATATTTTATTATTTAATCATTTATTTACATATTTATTTTAATCTATTATTCATGCATCATTTTTTTAAATAACTGCATATCTTATTTAATATTTTTATATATTTTTATTATTTATCTATTTACTTATTCATGCATTTAAATATATTTTTTATTATTTATTTTGATTTCAAATCTAATTATTCATGTATTTATTTTAATATCTTTTTATTATTTAATTATTTTAAAATATTTAATTATATATGTATTGATTTTAATATATTTTGAATTTACTTATTTTTATGTTTTTATTTAAAATTGTAGTATATTTTTTATTATATATTTATTTTCTTTGTTTATTTACTTTTAGATTTTTTATGATTCATTTACTTATTTATTTCAATCTAATTATTCATGTACTAAGTTTATTATATTTTTTATATTTATTTGCACTGCTTTCTCTAAACTTTTCCTCATCTTGAAAACCAGTGGCCTAGACAAATAACGCTGCGCTGCATATTTGCGGTTATCATGTGCTGTCAGCGAGGACAATGCAGTAGTCTGTTTATTATCTGTAGATTATTTCACGTCACTCACAACTTTCTAGTCACATTCACAACTCAATCACAGCACAGGAAACAGGGCGAGTGTGAACTGTGGGAGAAAAAGACTCCACACCCTGCAAACAAATCCTGATATTCCAATGTTGCCAGTTGGATTCGGAAAAATCACTGGCAACCTAAAACCGTCCAGACGTGGAAAAACACGCGAGAGAGGAGTGCCAGCGAGCGCAAACAGAGGCCGGTCCAAGCAGACATCTGAGCTCATTAGAGCGTTTGGAGCAGCAGACGGAGAGCCGAGAGAGCCGAGACCATCAGAGCACCTGAGCAGGTGTCGATCCGGACACACACCGAGCGCCGGGTCAACGCGTGTCGGCACGCACCCCAAGGAACCTTCTCAAATTAACAGCGTCTAATTAGATTTTATGGGTTACGCAAATGTGCCTAATGAAATCACACCATCAGGATATTAAACTCTCACGGTGGGAGACCGACCGCACTTTCACACAACAGACGAGCTGAAAATAACCACACAAAAAATAAAAAAATACATGAATAATATTTTTTATCATATATATATATATATACATTACAAAGATATATTTAATATTTTTATAATATAATTATATTTTAATAATATAAACAAAATTAATATAAATAAAATGCCAGTTCTATATATATATGTTTTTGTCGTTTTATTTATATTTATTTAATCTTAATTTTAATCTTAAATGTTATATATGTATATATTATACATATATAGATGCCTACAGCACCAGTCAAATGTTTGGAATTAAGGTTTTTTGTTTTTTAAAAAAAATAAAACTGCATTTATTTGATCAGAAATACAGTAAAAACAGTGAAATATTATTCCAATGTAAATCAGCTGTTTTCTATGTGAATATATAGTAAAGTGTAATTTATTCCTGTGATCAAAAGCTGAATTTACTCCAGTCTTCAGTGTCACATGATCCTTCAGAAATCATTCTGATATGATGATTTGATGCTGAAAATTCAGCTTTATACTACATATTCACATAGAAAACAGCTGATTTACATTGTATTACTGTATTTTTGATCAAATAAACAGCCTTGGCGAGCAGAATAGACATTAGTTAGTTTTAGTGAACGATCATACCTGCTGAATGACGTCATAAACGGCTCTGAACGCCGGTTGCTTGTCGTCATGGTAAACCCCTCGGTTGCCATGGAGAATGTAAATGCCGTGCTGTTCGGCGGCGACGCAGTTGCTTCCGTAAATACAGTGATCCGGGCGGTAATTCCACTGGCACGGGAACACAAACAGACTCTCTGTGGATCCGGAGAGAGAGGGATCTTAGTGTGAGGAACTGAACTCCGGCTGCGTTTCAAACAGCATACTTGCAGAGCACATACCGCTTATATCATTTTGCAATAACAAAGATGATATGAGCTCAGAGAGTGAGTCTTTGGACAAATCTGGGTATTTCCACACACACAGAAAGCTCTCTCACTATGCGCAGTATACATACTACATACTTGTTAGGAGTAGTATGGAAGCAATACATTCTGGAAATAGCCTTATATTGTGTTATATTATATACTGACTAATATTTTTGCTGCATGACCTTGCTATAATGCTGATGATGTAGTGATCATGTGACCTCGTGTACCTGGGTTATGGTGGAATATGATGTTGAGCAAGTCCTGGTCTCCCCAGGTGATGTTGAGCTTGTATTTGTGCAGCAGAGGCATCAGCAGATCGGCCCACTTCAGATTCACTGCCGTCATGTCGTTCTGTTCAACACACACATATGACACTCGTTTTCTCCCTGTATTCATCAGTTCAGCAGATTAATCATCTGTGTGCATGTTTTTAGATAATTACTCTTGCTCAGTCTCATGTATGACAAATAAATGAATGAAAAACACTTCTGTAATGAGAAAATGAATCATACAGTTTGAGCAACAGAAGAACAACACTGACATCTGCTGGTGGAACACACAAAAAATGTACATTTTTATTGTATCTAAGCAATAATACTTGTGTTTAAACATCGGTGTGTATCTCAGAATCAATATTTCGGCCCAACACACACACACACACTTCACAGGAGGTTCTCACCTTGAAGAGTTTGGCTCTGATGCGTGTCATGTTCATCAGCATGACTCCGGAGTTCATGCCGGTCTTGCCGTAGTACGGGTGTCGTGCGAAGCGGTTGTACCAGCCGATCCGCGGTTCCTCGTGCTCGGGTGCCATCGCGGCCACGTGACTGCCATTAAACGCCGACAGGAAGCTCCAGACGTCCTCCACCGGCCGCAGGAACAGGATATCCGTGTCCACGTACAGCACAGAGTCCACCTGCTTCAAAATCAGCTGAGAAACGAGTTCGGTCACTTCAAAGACACACAGAGAGGAGGAAAATGACAAAGTTCTGCTCTGGATTCGAAACGGGAGCTTCAAAGGGTCGCAGCCAAATCGGTTTCAGAGAACTTCTTGTTCACATGAAACAGCAATTATAATGAAATTTACTTCATGTTTCCAGTTGAAAAAGACTACATACATTAAATCAAGGGAGTAGATAGAGTAAAGTTTACTTCATTTTGACTTTAAACCCTGTTTTACAAACTCAGAATCTGCAAAGTATCTATATTAATAAATACATAGTCATATAGTATAATACAATATATACTGCACAAAATGAACTCAAACCTTAAAGAATAGCAAAAAACCCACTTAAATCATCTGGATTCAGGGGGTGAGTGGGAATGAACAACATATCGGTATCAGCCGATATATGATCATTATTAATGTTATCATTATCGGTATCAGCCGATATATGAGCATTATTAATGTTATCATTATCGGTATCAGCCGATATATGAGCATTATTAATGGTATCATTATCGGTATCAGCCGATATATCATTATCGGTATCAGCCGATATATGAGCATTATTAATGTTATCATTATCGGTATCAGCCGATATATGAGCATTATTAATGTTATCATTATCGGTATCAGCCGATATATGAGCATTATTAATGTTATCATTATCGGTATCAGCCGATATATCATTATCGGTATCAGCCGATATATGAGCATTATTAATGTTATCATTATCGGTATCAGCCGATATATGAGCATTATTAATGTTATCATTATCGGTATCAGCCGATATATCATTATCGGTATCAGCCGATATATGAGCATTATTAATGGTATCATTATCGGTATCAGCCGATATATGAGCATTATTAATGGTATCATTATCAGTATCAGCCGATATATGAGCATTATTAATGTTATCATTATCGGTATCAGCCGATATATGAGCATTATTAATGTTATCATTATCGGTATCAGCCGATATATGAGCATTATTAATGTTATCATTATCGGTATCAGCCGATATATGAGCATTATTAATGGTATCATTATCGGTATCAGCCGATATATGAGCATTATTAATGGTATCATTATCGGTATCAGCCGATATGTGCTTGTTTTCAATGTCGTCGTTATCTGCCCCCCAACAAATTAATTGGCCGATATCTTAAAGTCGATAAATAATGGATTATTTCCTTCAGCTGCGACACTTCAGATGCGCACGGTTCACAAAGATGGTTATGAATGGCTTGAAATGTGATCATAATATCGGCCAATATATCAGTTATCGGCTTTCAAATATAAAGAATTATCAGTATCGGCCAATATATGTTCATTTTTAATGTTATCATCAAGAATATATTAAAGCTGATACATAATGGATTATTTACTTTCAAATATAAAGAATTATCGGTTGTCGGTGTCGGCCGATATATGATCAGTTTTAATGTTATTGTTATCGGTCTCATAAGAAAATGTAGCTGATATATATGAGCTGATAAATAATGGATTATTTCCTTCAGCTGAGACACTTCAGATGTTCACTGTCCACCATGATGGTTCTGAATTGCATGAAATATGATTGAAATCACTTCAAAAAGTCTGTCATATAAGCTACATAATATTATAACGAGAACATTATAATTGTGTGTTTTAAAATTTTTGTTTTTGTAATCAGGCTCTCAAAAATTATATAAAAATCTGAATTTAGATTGATCGGCCAATATATCGGTTATCAATATCGGCCCCATAAGATAAGATATCTTAAAGCTGATAATTAATGGATTAGTTTCTTCAGCGGAGAAACTTCAGATGTTCACCATAATGGTTTTGAATTGCTTGAAATATGATTGGAAAGGAAAAAAACAGTATCTAAGAATATATCGGTTATCAGCTTTCAAATATAAAGAATTATCGGTTATCGTATCGGCCAAAATCTTCAAATCGGTGCATTCCTACTGAATAGAAAGCGTTTGTGTGTCTGTCATAGTGTGAGTAATTAATATGTGTAATGTGTCTGTGGTTCAGTTACTCACGGGAAGGAAGAGTCTCTGTGAAGCGCAGGGTTTGAAGAGCCTCTTCCACTCTCTGGCGTTGTCGCTGGGGAAGGTGATGGGATAAACGCTGTAGTTGAACCTGGAGCGAAACCTCTGCGGCCACGACTCCAGCTGCACGAGATTCCAGAAACAAATAAGATTCAGATTATGGCTAGAAAATATTGAGTTCATATAATTTGACGATATTCACAAATAACAAAAGAGTGGTTTGCTTTAAGTTTTAAAAACGTCACTTCGGACTGTTCTCGGAACGTTCAAAACTTCCAGCTTTTTAAATATTTAAAAAATGTTTTTTCTTGGTTAAAGTAACGTTAAGGGAACATTTCATCTGATCATTCTGAGGACTCGTAGGAAGACCTGCGAGTGTTTAAGGTGCCATTTGGGACAGGGCCTACGGCGGAGGTGTGCTCATGAATATTAATTAGCTACTTTGAAAACTTCAGTCACGTGACCACATTTTGTCCAGTAAGGGTTAAGTGAAAAGCTCCCAGCATGCTCCTCTCAGGAATATGATTAAATACTCTGAAGAATATGGTACATATATACACACTACTTCCATTATATAGAGAAACTAACTTATAGTACTTATATATGATAATAAGCATCGAATGTTAAAAAGAAAAGCAGAAACTAAAGTGTGTAACCACCGCGCAGACAGCGTGTCGCTTGAATAGGAACAAATCAATGGAGTTCAGCCAATCTAATGATCTTTCCTCATTGGTTTATACAAGTGATGATTGGTCTGGATCACGTGTTTGCGTGAAATGTGCAACCGTATGTTACGATTGAGCACACTGACCTTCTGATCCAATGTGCGGAATAGACTAAAACATTAACTTAAGACTTTTATTCAGTTTTTTATAAACTTTTCTTTGTCTTTAAACTCCGAGTGATAAACCTTTGAATTAGGAGTTTTAAACCACCCAAAAAGAAATGTTGCTTCATTTTTATTCTGCCATATGAACATACAGAGTGAAGCTCACCGCCTGTCTGAAGTCGGCGTGCAGGTCGTCTTCCGCGAAGATATGAAAGTGCAAATCCCTGCGGCTGAAGAGGACGGCAGATTTCAGCATGGTGAGCGTTTCCTCCAGCCTGGATCCGCAGGCCACCACCGCCAGCCCGACCGGCTCCGAACGAGACCTGCACACAGGTGAACAGCACAGGTCAGCACTCGCTGGGAATGATAATACATTTACATGGAGCCGTTCTGCAAACCCCATCCACACACTGTCAACAGAAGGTGTGTATGAGCTGGAATATATAATAACACACATGCGCGCTCAACAGCTAAACATCAAACTCCACAGACAGACGGATCTAGATCTGAAGCCGAAGGACCGGTCAGCGCAGCCTACCTAAGAGGCACGTCCGTAAAGCAGTCGACTCGGCACACGGCAGCCGGGAATCTCCAATATGGCTTCCAATGAGTGACAGAGCCTGAATTACACCTGACGGGAGACAAACAGGCTCTACATGAACATCTTGAGCTCAAGGTTTCAATCAGAGACGCCTTAAACAATCAGTCTGTAACCTGACGTCCAGGTCAGCGCAAGAATAATGTGCATTTTCACACGGATAAATAAATATATGCTCTGTAAGTCTAACGCAAGTAAGCAACAAAAATTAGATTAAAATAATTAATAGATAAAATATAACAGTAGGCTATAGTACAAGAGTAAAAAAAACATCATGTAACTTAATAGAAACTAAATATTTTCCACACAATATTTTTGAATCGGTACAGTATTTAAAATTAGTCTGAATTACATCTTTATACATGAAAATATACAGCTGCTTTTGATCATATTTTGGGGGTCAATGGCATTTAAACGATTACTAACAACAAAAAGAAAGTCAAAATTACTCATTCAGCGGTGAATTCACCACAAATAATGAGTCTATAATATAATAATAATAATAAATCTAAATAAAAGGGAAACTGTTCCATACAATGAACTCAAGATGACCTGACTCGTGAATATTAATTACGTAACGTGCCCAATAGGCCTCGCTGATTGGCTGACTGGTAGGCGGGCGCTACTATGGTGGAAACTTATGAATATTAATTTGATATTAGCCGAAGATAACCAGGCAACGTCAAATTAACATCCATTAGTTCACACACAGAGTAGGACCTAATGACCAGAAATCCGTCCTAAACAACTGTGTTAAACTGACAAAACAGCCCGAAAATCACTAAATTACTTTAGCAGCAGATTTGAGATTCACTGTCCAGTCATTTAAAGCTGTCTAGTATTTACGAGCTCAGCTGTGTTGTCGTGAGGCGGTTTGTGCGGTAAATGTGTGTGTTGTTGTTGTGAGGTTGATTTTGTACATCGGTGTGTGGGTTTGTTTACATACCTGTCATCGCGCGCGCGTTCACTCAGGCCTGGCTCCGCTGCGCGTGTCCGCTGCGCTCGCGCCTGATGATTCGCGGTCTCCAGCGACGACACCAGCTGATTAAATATGTAGAGCACCGAGCAGAAGAGTAATAGCGTGCAGACGAACAAGACACGAAGATACCGCCGCATTTTCTAGTTAAAAGAGCAGCCATGGAGATGAATCAAGCTGCTCTGCGACTAACCTACTATGGCGGAGGCGTGCTCATGAATATTAATTAGGCGCTTCGAAAACATCCTAGAGCCTTCAGTCACGTGACCACGTTTTGTCCAGTAAGCGTTAAGATGCCGACCAATAAAAAACTCCCAGCATGCTCCTCTCAGGAATATGATTAAATACTTTCTAATTCAGCAGTATATGGTACATATATACACACTACTTTTATTATATATAGAGAAACTAACTTAAAGTACTTATATATGATAATAAGCATCGAATGTTTAAAACAAAAGCAGAAACTAAAGTGTGTAACCACCGCGCAGACAGCGTGGCGCTTGAATAGGAACAAATCAATGTACTTTTGCCAATCGATCCTTCTGGTTCTTATACAAGTGATGATTGGTCTGGTCACGTGTCTGCGTGAAATGTGCAACTTTTTGTTACGACTGAGCACATTGACCTTCTGATCCAAAGAACTAGACAGTTAAACATGTAGTACGTTATCTACTACAAATAAATGTTAAATTTATACGTGCAGTGTTATAAAATTTTCTGAAAGACTATGAATTTTTATAGAATTTGTTGTCCAGTATGTACTTTTTTTTTTTTAGTTTCTACAATTCCTTTTTGTGTGACTTTTTAAAAACCTTTTTCTCTTTGATTCGGCAGAGAAAAACACCATGATGCTAGCTAACATTAGCATGTACGGTGGCCAGGAAGGGACATGATCGTCGTGGCCATGAGTGTAATATGTAAACAAATCTGCGTTAACAGCAAACCTAAACCAAAAATTTATATTATTAATAAATTAACACTTTATTTTTAATTAAGAATGACAGAAAAGTGTAATCGTATTAACCTGTATATATTATATTATCTAGCACGCAATGTTGCCTATAACTGATGCTCCTGTTTAAACAATGACATAATATATGTAGTTTAATTGAATATAAAGGCATTTCCAAAGAGAAAACAAGCATTTAGTCACTTTTAAAACTATAAATGTATCCTTTATATACATATATAATATATACTTTATACAGGTGGTCATATAATTAAAATATCATCAAAAAGTTGATTTATTTCACTAATTCCATTCAAAAAGTGAAACGTGTATATTATATTCATTCATTACACACAGACTGATATATTTCAAATGTTTATTTCTTTTAATTCTGATGATTAAAACTGACAACTAAGGAAAATCCCAAATTCAGTATCTCAGAAAATTAGATTATTACTTAAGACCAATACAAAGAAAGGATTTTTAGAAATCTTGGCCAACTGAAAAGTATGAACATGAAAAGTATGAGCATGTACAGCACTCAATACTTAGTTGGGGCTCCTTTTGCCTGAATTACTGCAGCAATGCGGCGTGGCATGGAGTCGATCAGTCTGTGGCACTGCTCAGGTGTTATAAGAGCCCAGGTTGCTCTGATAGTGGCCTTCAGCTCTTCTGCATTGTTGGGTCTGGCATATCGCATCTTCCTCTTTACAATACCCCATAGATTTTCTATTGGGTTAAGGTCAGGCGAGTTTGCTGGCCAATTAAGAACAGGGATACCATGGTCCTTAAACCAGGTACTGGTAGCTTTGGCACTGTGTGCAGGTGCCAAGTCCTGTTGGAAACTGAAATCTGCATCTCCATAAAGTTGGTCAGCAGCAGGAAGCATGAAGTGCTCTAAAACTTCCTGGTATACGGCTGCGTTGACCTTGGACCTCAGAAAACACAGTGGACCAACACCAGCAGATGACATGGCACCCCAAACCATCACTGACTATGGAAACTTTACACTGGACCTCAAGCAACGTGGATTGTGTGCCTCTCCTCTCTTCCTCCAGACTCTGGGACCCTGATTTCCAAAGGAAATGCAAAATTTACTTTCATCAGAGAACATAACTTTGGACCACTCAGCAGCAGTCCAGTCCTTTTTGTCTTTAGCCCAGGCGAGACGCTTCTGATGCTGTCTGTTGTTCAAGAGTGGCTTGACACAAGGAGTGCGACAGCTGAAACCCATGTCTTGCATACGTCTGTGCGTAGTGGTTCTTGAAGCTCTGACTCCAGCTGCAGTCCACTCTTTGTGAATTTCCCCCACATTTTTGAATGGGTTTTGTTTCACAATCCTCTCCAGGGTGTGGTTATCCCTATTGCTTGTACACTTTTTTCTACCACATCTTTTCCTTCCCTTCGCCTCTCTATTAATGTGCTTGGACACAGAGCTCTGTGAACAGCCAGCCTCTTTTGCAATGACCTTTTGTGTCTTGCCCTCCTTGTGCAAGGTGTCAATGGTCGTCTTTTGGACAACTGTCAAGTCAGCAGTCTTCCCCATGATTGTGTAGCCTACAGAACTAGACTGAGAGACCATTTAAAGGCCTTTGCAGGTGTTTTGAGTTAATTAGCTGATTAGAGTGTGGCACCAGGTGTCTTCAATATTGAACCTTTTCACAATTTTCTGAGATACTGAATTTGGGATTTTCCTTAGTTGTCAGTTATAATAATCAAAATTAAAAGAAATAAACATTTGAAATATATCAGTCTGTGTGTAATGAATGAATATAATATACAAGTTTCACTTTTTGAATGGAATTAGTGAAATAAATCAACTTTTTGATGATATTCTAATTATATGACCAGCACCTGTATAAAGCTTTAAGTTTTTCAGGTGGTGTAGGATTTTATTCAGGTAAGAAATCGGTAACACTTCACAATAAGGTTCATTAGTTAATGTATAACTAACATGAACTAACCATGAGCAATACATTTGTTACTGTATTTAGTTAATGAAGCATTAGTTAATGAAAATACAGCTGTTCATTGTTGGTTCGTGTTAGTTCACAGTGCATTACCTAATGTTAACAAAATGTATTAGTAAATGTT
Source organism: Elopichthys bambusa (assembly GCA_037101425.1). Taxonomy (NCBI): domain Eukaryota; kingdom Metazoa; phylum Chordata; class Actinopteri; order Cypriniformes; family Xenocyprididae; genus Elopichthys; species Elopichthys bambusa. The sequence goes on from CM074455.1 coordinate 412,435, forward strand.
GAAATTAACATTAACAAAGATTAATAAATGCTGTATAGGTGCAGTTCATTATTAGTTCATGTTAATCATGACAGACAGCAGCAGGTTTATTAGGCTGCTGTCACTTTAAGAGCTTATTCACTGATCCAGTATACTGTTACACATCATGCGTTATCTTTTTAACAATCCAAAACTGACTGTTTAACTGAATACTCACCAAGAAGGGCATTTTTACATAATTTTGTATGTATTTGACCGTTTAAGCACAGTAAGACACTCATTTTTGTACTTGTGACTCACAAGGAACCGGAAAGGAGACTGAAGGGTCCATGGCCGTTCATGAGGAAAATCGACCGATTCTGATCCCTGGCGATCAGTGCATATCTTCACAACATCCAGGTTCAAGCTCATGAATTCATGTTTTATGTCACAATCACCACGTGTTTGATCATCCTCCAGTTCCTTGTGTATGTAAAGTGTGTATCTGCGCCCTACAAAAACAACAACAAACATCAGTATTATTTCATCATTAACAGGTGTTTACTGTACGCTAATTAACAAAATGGTTAATTTTCGTTATTTCATACAATCTTCTTGCAGTTCAGGATCAGATCTGATTAATCGACATTCAAACGTTTATACACTTTTCCTAATATTTAAATCATAGTTATGATGTTATGTTTATGAATCACAGAACGGACTTACGTTCATCATCAGGACAGACTCTTCTTTTCAACTCTTCAACATTCATGTTCTTCAGCTCCTCCTCTGAATCCACAAATACTCTTCTTTCCCGTCCATACATACCTTTTATAGTAACGCTGCAACTCATTTTGATTTCAGAATTAATGTAGACTTTAAAATGAATATGGAATCAATATTGTGCAGTCAGTAATGCTCCGCCCACTTTCCCGAAGGTGTTTCTTCTTCTTCACTGGTGTTTAACGGAAGTTGGCATCCGATTCCATCAAAATTCAATTCAATTATTATTATTGACGCAGTATTAGTCTCAGTTTCATCAGTGTTCAGTGACCTTTGACCTGAACGTGTTTGATTCAGAGACTCTTATTTTCGTTCTGTCGTGTCTGTGATCAAACCCCTCCGATTCTAGTTATGGATTATTTCACCTGAAACGTGTCTGATTTCAGTTCACGTTCATAAAAAGTTAAACTCACATTTAGTATTTCACAGATTTCTATAGACTAATTCTATAAAACTATTGTCAGTACACCATAATTATACAAAAAATGATCAAAATCAATGCATTTATTTCTCTCCGAAACGGTAGGAAATTAAATTTGGAGGATTTTAACTGTGACAAGATGATTGACAGGGCAGTTTAAACGGTTACAGGTTGTGTAACTAATTCCGCGTTCCAGGCAACCCGTGTTTTTCCAAACTTCTACGCGTGAAAGTGCGCTGGAACGGCAGTCAAACCCGTGACTTCCCACCCGTGAACTCGTACTAGATCGATGTACTCCCAGTTCCGCGCTCTGACGTCACATAGCCCGCGAAACAACAATGGCAGCCCTTATACGGATGCGGTGTTTATGCAAGTGCACGGTAAAATAATGTAAAATAAAAGGTATAACAGCTTCTCTTGTCTCGTTTCCCTCAAATAAGCAAGGAGTAAGCACCTTTGGCGATAGAAATAATTGTAAATGAGCATAAGCCCCGTACGGTCCGTCATGCTGGTTTGTTTACAAAGTCGTGACTCGTGGTTTGAAATCGTGACTTACGAGCTCAAAAAACCTGCCTGGAACGCAGCATAAGCGACAGAACATCCGTTAAAGCCGCAATTATGACGATGTAGTATGTCCCAAAGCTTGCATACTTTTTCTTCACAAAATCAGTACATACTTTTAGGGCATATAGTATAAGTAGGCGAATTAGGATCAAAGTCCCTTTAAGACAAGTCATTTCACCCGGCGGCCATCTTAGAAACGCCTCTCGGACATTCCCATCCAAATATGTTTGCCAAGCTTTCGATTAAATATTTGAAATCACCAATGAAATCTAACAACAACCGGGTCACAAATGTAGTTTCTAAACGCTCGAATCATGACAATAAAATGCATTTTTCAGGCTGGATCGAGCGACTGCGCATGCGCATTCCTAAATGCGCGTCTCTTCGTGCCTTATTTCGGAAGCTCGCGTCTGACTGTTTCTATAGAAACCGGAGCTTCTGCAGTGACGCGATGACTTTACCAATCGGCGATTGGCTCTTATTTAGAAGGCGGGACTTAATCCGCCATATTGCGCGTTGCACTTTCTCCCATTCAAAACAACAGGAGTGTCGCGTCTTGTGTTATTCTATAGTCTTTGTTGGGATGTTCTTCAGCTCCTCCTCTGAATCCACAAACACTCTTCTTTCACATTCTCCATCTTTTATAATAACGCTGCAACTCATTTAGCAGAATTAGTGTTAATTCCTCTTCTTCTTCTAATATTTGACGCACCAAAGTTGTATTGCTGCCCTCCTCAGTTCACCAGAAGAACTCCATCCAGTACATTATATCCTTATATAAAGTTGATGTCATCTCATAGTACTAAGAATTGATTCATGAACTCCAGCTCCCAACAGTACATGAGATTTCTCTCTAAAACAGTCCATTAAAACACAGTTTCTGCTGGTTCCTCCGAATTCCTCTGCTGGAACCTAAAGAAATCCCGCTCTATTCCCCATTTTAATGATTCAGTTCAATGTTATAGTATTTCTACTATTAAATCTGACCCGGTCTCACTCTTCCTTCTCTTTATTGCAGTTAAATCTCTATTTTCCTCCACCCAAAATAGCTCAAGCTCTATAGAAATGGCCGACACATTATCCGACACTTGTTTTATATTTAACTATATTTAAATGCTTATTGCTGCTTTTCTATTAATTAAGTTCATTGGTCCATCTGTATATATATATATATATATATATATATATATATATATATATATATATATATATGCACATACTCTCTCCAACTTCTTTTAAAATAAAGATATTGTATTATATTTTATTTATTGAAGATATTAAAACACATCACAAATATCTTAATTTGTGTCCTGAAGATGAATGAAGGTCTTGCGGGTGTGGAAGGACATGAGGGAGAGGAATTAATGACAGAATAATTTATGTTAAACATGCTTATTTTTATGTTATATTTAATATATTTTAAATCATTCCAGTAAGCTCAGACAGCCAAAACCTAAAAATTCTGGTGACTTTGGTGACCTCTGCTGACATATAATGGTATAAAAATAGCAGAAAATGCTAAAATATCAGTGGCCACTATATGGCAGTGTTTTGAAGAATTAACCTCTTAAGTTTTAGAAATTGTAGAATGTTTTAAAAACATTTGAGTTGGGTTAGACTATACAGAGATGCCAAAATATGCTTACAGACATACAGTTGCAAGAAAAAGTATGTGAACCACTTGCAGAATCTGTGAATATTTTTTAACAAAATAAAGGAAATAACAGAACATGCATGTCATTTTTTATTTATTTAGTACTGTCCTGAGTAAGATATTTGACATAACAGATGTTTACATATAATCCACAATAGCTGAATTTATTAAAATAACCCCATTCATAAGTATGTGAACCACTGATTCTTAATAATATTAAAATATCAGTCATTTTTATTCAGTTTAATGACACAAAAATGCTCATTTTTGTCCATTTTAGTGTAAACATGAAGTAGGTTTGTCTCAGTTCACACACTTATACACTATATATGATGTTTTTAAGTATTAATACTCTGAAAAATACAAATTGCACTTTAAAGACCCGGATGATGCACTAAATAAATGAAGTGTGAAAAGTTACATAGTGTATAATAAGCACATACAGTAGTGTGTCTTCATCACAAAGAAAACTGTCCAGTATTAAGGCTCAGGAAAGAAGAAGAGAGGTGTCAATCATACAGCGCGTGTCTCATATGTTCATCAGAGAGAGTTCAACAATAACACAATTATGAAGCACAACACTCAGTGAAAATGTAAACAAACAAACTTTCTGTAAATCACATGTACAGTAAAAGATATGATGATAACAGCCTGACTGCGCCGATGTTTTGAGAACATTATTGAAGGGAGGGTCATGTTAATCTTGAGTACCTATAGAGTAGTAGTGCAACCTTCATATCTCCAAAAAGTCTTTAGTTTTATCATATTTATAAAAGATACATACGCTGTACCGAGTATTTCCGAAAACAGCCGAGCGCTTGGAGGCGTGTCCTGTGAGCGGACATAGAGTGACGAGCTGTCACGAGCACGCGCAGCTTTTGTGTAGCGATCGTTCACAAGCTATCAATGGTCAGCTAAACAGATGTATACACCATTGCATTATCCCTGAATAACTTTTGAATCACTATAATGAATATAGCGTATAGTGAATGATGAATAAAACAGACATTTGAAGCAGTATTATTCACCACCTGCGGTTCAGACTCATGACCGGGATCATTATCGCTGTGACCGCTCCATCTTTCAGTTTCAAACGATCTGTAAATCCAGCATGGAACTGGTTTACTGGTTCAGCCCCCGTTTACATCACTCAGACCAATGCTCGGAAAAAAGACCCCGAATCCTGTAAGGCCGTGTTTAGCATGAGAATCCAACTCTTTAACAGTGTAAATAAGTCAGAATACATTTAAAAACCAGGGGCCTCATTTATAACCGTTGTGTACACACAAAACATGCTCAGTTCCTACACTAAAGATGGGATTTATTAAAGCAAACCTGCACACAAACTGACATGAGTACGAAAGTTTTTACTAGAGTGAGAAAAGTAGTTTTCATTTTGATACACATTTACTTTAATATTCCACTTTAACTAATGGCGATAAGCACTGATAAAGTCATTACGCAGAAGTTAAACAAAAATTATATGAATTTAGATAGTTGATGTGCTATCTTTGATCACTTTCCTGTGACAGCTAGGAGTCATAAGCGCACAATAATTCCTTTTTGAACTATCATGTTATGACATATTTCAGCGAGAACTGCTGGATTCGGTGGTGCAACAATTACGCAAAATACCACTGAATTTGATACAACTTGAATAAAAGGGTGAGATTTGCACGTTTCCTTTTTAAAATACTTTGTCAGTGATGCGCAGAGACACGATTGTATTTACACTGCAATAAATATATGTTCACCGTACATTTGTTTAAAATAATTAAAATATTTGGCCAGAGGAAATGAATGGATGAGCTCTACTTTAAAAAAAAAAAAGCCTATTTGAGAAGTATATTATACAATTTTGTTTTAATGGATATTTTGATATATTTATTCTAAAACAAAGAGGATCATGTAATGTGTATGGTACAAATGGCATTTATAGTCCGTATCTAATATTTCCCAACCCTTTGACGGTGTTAACCATGGTGTCACGTGGATGGGAATATGCATGGAAATGATATGCAGATGAGGTTATGCATAGTAAAACTAGGCGTTATAAGATATATATATATGGTGATTTCAGGGAGGAGACGGGGTGAGACGCACGAACACACAATCTTCCTCTTACTTTTAGGATTAAATCTACAGAAAGTTTTATAAATGAGGCCCCAGATCACTGAAAACATCTCTGTTATCTGGTTAGTTCAAATACTAGTTAAAAGTTTGATTATATAACCGACTTGTCTGGTGTTCCTCTGTGGCTTTATGGTGTAACAGCTATAAAAAAAAAGTACATAAAATAACACAATTTATGCAGTTTAGTTAAATATAAAAGCTCTTCCAGAGAGAAAACAAGCTCACTTTTAAAACTATAAAGGGATCCTTCAACTGCAGTCTCACATAATGATATAATTCAGATTTACTACCATGACATTCACTATATATTTCAGCCTCTGACAGTAAAATACTTCACGACACACTGAATTTATAAATGTTATTGATCAGTGCATGTTATTATAAAGAAGCACAATGTCCGTCTTCATAATATTTCATCATAAAGTAATAACTCTTTAAAATTCTTTATTCTGATGCTCCTAAAACACGTTCTGCCGACTGTAAGTAACTTTATCACAACACACGTGTAATGACAGTTAGATTACATGTTACTCATAGCCATGTTTAAAGTGGAGCATCAAAATAAAGTGTTATTTTCAGACATTAGCTTTTTATTCAAAGCAACAAATGAGGAACAGAAGCATATATGTACGACGATTATGTGAGACTGAACTATAATAAGCAACATTATTCACCGAGGCTGCTGCATATCACATGATAGATTATCCATAGAGCGGGACCTGGGAATTATTTCATCTTCATCTTCAGGTAGAGGCGGTCTTCGTTTGGCTCCTTCATCATCATCATCATCTTCAGCTGGAGGTTTTCTTTGTTTGCACAATATATACGAGCTCCCTGCTGAGGAGCAGAACAACAGAAGATCGGTCAGAAACTCAATCATATTGTGTCTTGAATCTGTTCTTCGCGTTTTTCAAAGAATTTTGTGTTGAGCAATTTTTCGCAAACACCCACGACATTATGAGCAGCTTTGCCTCCAGGACCGCCGCTGTCCACCGTTCGTTAAATATTATAACTTTGGTGAACTAGTTCTAGGGTTTTGGCTCAAGCTATACGTTAAACTGCCTGTATTTGCTGTAAATGGTCTTTTCCATCTATGATTGAGATATTTAAGCCTCAGTTCAGATACACACGTGCGTTCAGTGTGATCTACTGTCCATTAGAGATTCACTGAACTAGATCAGATCACACTATCAATATATTTACGTATACGTAAATTTTTTTACTGATCTACATGATGCAACACAATCCACTGGATTCGTCCTCCTGCATATCAACCAGTTTGTCCATAGAGTCAGTCCTGGGAAGTCCTTTACCTGCATCTTCTTCAGCTGTGAGAGATGATGAGGAGCAGAACAACAGAAGATCCGTCAGAAACTCAATCATATTGTGTCTTGAATCTGTTCTTGTGTGAAGGATCATGTTTTACACTCATCACAAAACAGTTTATATTAATTGTTCATTTGTATGAACGCTATATGTGTTCATCAGTCAGAGAACGTTAAAGCAATTATGAAGCATGTTTTGACCAACATTCTGTATCTATATTAAACACACCAGCAGCACAAGTGCATGCAAGAAAATATGAGTTGAGTGGTTTATCGGAAAATCAAATGTCTCTTCAACTTCAATCAGATTTTGTTGTTCACGTCACGGTACTCGCTCACTCACAGGAGGCTTGCAGGTGAAGTACAAAGTCGCAGTTTAATAAAACACCGAAAGCGTAATCAATCTTGGGATTTCGGACCAGTTCAATCAAGTGACACTGCAGGCTGACCTTGATGGCGACGACGACCAGCTAGGAATAAAAGGGCAAGAATCCGGAGAAAAAATGTGCAATTTGGAGGCAAGTTGTAGTCTACCAGTTACTTCTGATCGCTAAATTATTCTTCTCAATCTCACAAGCGAAAAACTTTCAATGCTTATTTTTGCTTGAGCAAACGGAGAACGAGGTTTCGGCTTGATATCTCCTTTTTGAGTTTGTGTGTGGTGGTTTATGGCACATGTATGCAGCACCAAAACGCCCCATATTCTGTACGATATTAATTCATAAAGTGTCATTTACTGTATATGCTTGACTATGTACCGGAAACAATTTTGACATACCGTACTGATACAGTTTCCATGCTGCTAATCCTCATGTACTGTTCAAAATATTATTGGTTCAATGTAGGATTTAGACGGACTACTGCAAACGTGAATGAATAAAAAGTATATTCTGTTAACAGATGCTGTTCTTCACGAGTTTCTGCGGTCGACTGCCTCTGTGTAAGCGGCCATCAGACGCAATAATTGAATATAATGTGTCATTTGTGTATGTATGGCGGTGTTTCATGTTGAAAAACATGGTAAGTTTAGCTGAAACCATGTTAAGTTTGAATAAAAACCATTGGACTTGTTAATGAAATAGGTCTCTTCATTAGTGATGTTACATTTTATTTATTTTAATGGCCTTGAAAACATGCATTCAACATTAGGAAAATGCCTCCTAAGTAATTCATTAAACTAGTTAAATGGTAGCACGATTATAATACTGTGTTGTGTGAGATTATGTAATTCAAAGTACAGTAGTCAACATTTGAAGTGGATCGTACAAACTTCTTACAAATGTTGACTACTATCAAAGTCCCTTTAAGACAAGTCATTTCACTCGGCGGCCATCTTAGAAACGCCTCTCGGACATTCCCATCAACATCAAATCCTCCAAAGCTGTTTGCCAAGCTTTCGATTAAATTTCATATTTGAATTCACCAATGAAATCTGATAACAACTGTCTCATAAATTGTGTTTCTAAACGCTCGAATCATGTATTTTTCAGGATGGATCGAGCGACTGCGCATGCGCATTCCTAAATGCGCGTCTCTTGTGCCTCATTTCGGAGGCGCGCGTCTGACTGTTTCTATAGAAACCGGAGCTTCTGCAGTGACGCGATGACTTTACCAATCGGCGATTGGCTCTTATTTAGAAGGCGGGACTTAATCCGCCATATTGCGCGTTGCACTTTCTCCCATTCAAAACAACAGGAGTGTCGCGTCTTGTGTTATTCTATAGTCTTTACTACTATAAATTGTACAAGTAATAACAAAGTGTATTGTTATTGACTACAAAGTATTACCGGAAGACACTTGTAATTCATTTGTAATGTACTTAAATCACAAATAAAGTACACTTTAATACCTACACAGGCATATACTTGAAGTTGTTCCAATTTAGCACACAAAAGTACACTAAATATACTTAGTTATGCTTAACTAAAATATACTTAGTACAAAATTAGTTCTTTCAAAATAGCACACTTCAAGTTAACTTATCATTAACACACTTGAAGTATACTGATAATTAGTCTGGCTGCAAGTATACTTTTTTTTAAAGCTTTAAATCACTTTAACACTGTTGTTACCTCTTCCACAAAAAAACAGCTGAGTCTCATGAATAGTACTTTCATGTTGTATGTTATAAGAAGCAAGTGTAAGACCATCCTCCAGTTGTCTGCCAGCGAAGCTTAATCTGTATTGCTTCCCTATAAAAAAAAAACAAATATCATAGTGGTCATTTAGTTACTGTAGTAAAACAATAGTTCATATTTGTAAGGGAGCTATGCTTCTTGTAGTTCAGGGAGTTGATGGTATTTTTAAACACAAGGACCAGAACCATAAACGGAAAGAGTTGGACGTACATTGTTCGCCATAGAGTCTTCTTTTGAGCTCTTTAACAGTCTCCTCTGAATCCACACGCACATCAGTAGTTTCTCCGTAAAAATCTCTGATAAAAACGACAAACCGCATGTTTCACTGTTATCACAGCCGTCGTGCTCCGAGTCTCCGCCCACTTTCTCTGACGCAGTGACGTACAGCGTGTTTATTTTTAATCCAGAGCCACGTAGAACACAAGATCAGTCAGAAGGTCTTTTGCTTCATCATAATAAAGTTTTATTTTCAAAATGAAAACTCATGAAAGTCAACATTTTAAATGGAATAAAACAAAATGTGCATTTAACTTAAAATAGTTAAAACACTTGTCTTGCTTTTATTGTGTAGCAGCTATAAAAATGACATTAAATAATACAATATAAATAGCAATTCACTAAAGTGTTTCTAATATAAAAGCACTTGGTGTTTTATTTTAGAAAATGGTTTCTCTAGACAAGACTCTGGGATCGTGTAGAGCTCTTTGAAGTTCAATCAACATTGAGGTAATTATATTGAAAGATAAATGTACAGAAACATAGGTAAAAAATCATCATGTACATTACATTCAGAGTAAAATTATAGGGCTGGGTAAAAAACATATATATCGATTTCTCGATTTTAATCGATTCTCATTTTTATCGATATCGATTCTTAAATCCTAAGAATCGATTAGTCTAGTCTGTTTTTGTTTTTTTTCAGCTGATGAATGAACAGCGCCTCCCATCCAATAAATAATCTTTGTGCTTTGTTACTTTTGATATGAAGCAAAGTCTCAGATTTCACATGTCGTCCATCTTATTATGAGATTCAAAAAATTAAATACCGTTTTGGCGACGTTTAATGTGGCGTGACAGTTAAAGAGAAGTG
>CM074455.1:427500-470000 GCA_037101425.1 Elopichthys bambusa
AAAATGAATATTGCTGTTTAGTTTTGCTTCACTGTTGTAACATCCGCTCCAGTGGCTACATTGAATTACACCGTGGGCGAGCGCCCCCTCCCGGTCACCGTACATAATCGTTTTGTATTTCCTATTTTTATTAGCCATTTCACACAATTCAGAAAAACAAAAATGTGCAGGCACTAAAGGCCTGTATTTATAATATTATGAATGAAATGTGCGTTATTTGGATCGGTAATTAAAGGTCTTTTTCTTCATAAAGATGTTTTGTGATCATAATTAACTCATGAAAGTCAGTATTTTAAACAGAAAACACAATGTGTGTGTAAATACGGACTTATGTTATGAAGACGTTACAAAAACTATCATGTGGACTTTTGACTCTATAATGACGTCTGAAATGAAGGTGATGCTTTAACTAATTTCAAATACAATTGTTGTTTTTGTTTCTTTGCAAAGTTCTTACTCTCACAGCCTCATTGAGAAGAGCTACAGTCAATAATACAGATTTTCTTTATAGTTGTTAGTAAATTAGAACTGTCGTGTTCTTGAATACTTTTATCTTCCTGCCTTTAAGCCCATCTAATAGATATAACTCATTCTGAATGTGTCACAAAATTAATTGACATGACGCAGTATTATCTGTGTTCAGTGACCTTTGACCTGAAAGTGTTTGATTCAGAGACTCTTATTTTCGTTCTGTCGTGTCTGTGATCAAACCCCTCCGATTCTAGTTATGGATTATTTCACCTGAAACGTGTCTGATTTCAGTTCACGTTCATAAAAAGTTAAACTCACATTTAGTATTTCACAGATTTCTATAGACTAAGTGTCAGTACACCAAAATTATACAAAAAAAATGATCAAAATCATTCCGTTCAAAGGAAAGGAAACTGATTTATTAATAATTAAACGAGTCTAATTATACTCCTGAGAATAAAACACTCATCAATCAGTCATTTTTATTCAGTTTAATGACACAAAAATGCTCATTTTTGTCCATTTTAGTGTAAACATGAAGTAGGTTTGTCTCAGTTCACACACTTATACACTATATATGATGTTTTTAAGTATTAATACTCTGAAAAAGACAAATTGCACTTTAAAGACCCGGATGATGCACTAAATAAATGAAGTGTGAAAAGTTACATAGTGTATAATAAGCACATACAGTAGTGTGTCTTCATCACAAAGAAAACTGTCCAGTATTAAGGCTCAGGAAAGAAGAAGAGAGGTGTCAATCATACAGCGCGTGTCTCATATGTTCATCAGAGAGAGTTCAACAATAACACAATTATGAAGCACAACACTCAGTGAAAATGTAAACAAACTTTCTGTAAAATCACATGTACAGTGAAGCATATGATGTTGAGAAATTGATGTTTTGAGAACATTATTAAAGACCGGATAAACGTTCGGATTAACGGAGGAACGTTTGTTCATAACATTGAGAGAACCTTGACAGAACAAGTGGACTAATACTTTAAAACTTAAAATAATTTAAAATAATTCATTATACACAGACATTGAGTTTAAGAGCAGAACTCACTAAAGCATTACTAATATAAAATGGCTTCTATCCACCGTTATTCCTACGCCCCATGACGCTTTGCGCGAAATATGGGTGTAACTTCCGTTAAACCGTAAACAGTCAGTGAAAGACTCGCTCTATGAGCGCAATAATACGTTTTATTTTTAAACTGTGTACAATAAGATGACATTATATTAATCACCCTTCAACCAACGAACATTAAAATGACATTTAAAAGTGTAAAAGCATCAACGAGGTACTTTCAACAGGCCGCGAAAAAGCGCGATTCTTTCCACAGCAATAACGGACGGGTTCAATATAGCGATATATATCCGTATTATGTAATATATGTTGTCCTTTTTCATACTATTACAGCGGTGTGCAAAGTGACAAACGAAAATAATCACGAGGATAGAAAGCAGCGACTGAAAACATTGATATTCTTGTGATACGTTAAAATACCAAGCGTTACGTTATTCTCACGATGTCTGAAGAGAAAATGTTTATTTGTAAGGCAGGAAACGATTCGTTTCAGTCTTTTTAAACGGAATTTCCCCAAACCGGAAGTGGAACCCATAATACCAAACGCAGTAGGCTAGTCAGGAATAAACCGGATAGAGAAATGAGGGTTGATAAATGGATCCTTGAAATAATTTCAAACACTTAATCATCATGAATATATTCACTGTGATTTATTACCATGACATTCACTATATATTTCAGCCTCTTACAGTAACATACTTACACGACACACTGAATGTATATTGATCAGTGCATGTTATTATAAAGAAGCACAATGTCCGTCATAACTTGATTTACCTCAGAAACACTTTTTCTCCTCAAGTCTCACAACTGTGTTGTGTAAAAATTCACAGTAACACTACATGATGCAACACCATCCACTGGAGTCCTGCTGCATATTAGCCAGTTTGTCCATGGAGTCAGTCCTGGGAACTCCTTTACCTGCATCTGGAGGTGGATCTTCAGCTGTGATGTTACCTCCACCACGCAGACGTTTAACCATGTGCATAACACACTTGTTAGATATGCCATAATCGCCAAGTGTACGATCATGGTCCAGCTGCTTGTCTGCGTAGAGTAGTCTCCACAGGTCATCTGTGAAAAACAACAGCAGCAAACATCAGTACGTCAACCTGACGAATCATTTCATCATTAAGAGGAGCTTCCTGTAGGCTAATTAGCATATTTTTTTTACTATAAACATATATAAATCAGACAGATCTGATTGATTTTCACATGCAGTTATGATGTTATGTAAATGAATCACATGCACAGTCACCTTCGTCTTCAGGAATGAATCTTCTTCTGAACTCCTCAACAGTCGTGCTCTTCAGCTCCTCCTCTGAATCCACATCTAGATCTACTCGTGTTGTATTTCCGTCAAGGTCTTTTACATAAATTTCGCACCTCATTTTTGCAGAATTAATGTAGTTTAAATCGAACATGAAGTGTTTTGCTTTCACTCTTGTGACATCTGCTCCGCCCACTTTCTTTCTCCAGCACTCTCTTCCGGAAGTGCTTTTATATGTTTGCAAGTACGTATGGGTTGGTTTTGTTTGTTTATAATACATTTGATTGTCATAACATGATCTGGCATGATAATATACATTTTCCTATGTTGATTTCTTTGTTTCATTTGTTTTGCTTTTATGTGTCAAGTATACCAATGACCCGGTAAAAATGTCTTCCAGTAATCCTGAAAATAGGTTAAAGTGTTAGTGTCAAGTTTATTTCTCGAAGGAAGATATTTGGGAACCAGACACACACACAAAAAAGACATTTCTCAGAATGTCTTATTTTATCTTCAACAGAAGAAAGTCATATTTGGAACAACATGATTTTTGGTGAACTATCTCTTTAAGATAAATGATAACCCATTGCTATTGGGTTTTGCATTTGGATATAGCCTATATTTAGACATTTATTAGAGACTATTGTAGTGTTTTTTTGTTAATTTGTTAAGTTACTTTGAAATGTCAGTTTTATTACAGTCAAATCTGGACACAGACAGCGTTTTATATCTCATACTAATAGCTCGATCAGTCACACAAGATCAGTCTTACGGTAAAAATGCTTTACATTGCCAAAGTATTGACAGAGCTCTGATCAAATTATGTTGGGCATTGTCAAATTCAGATATACTTGGAGTTTTTGATATATGTTTTGCACACGCCTATTCCCACGAAATCCACTTGTGTCATGAGATATTTTCCTGTAAGAGGCTGAAGAGAATATAGTGAATGTTTTGGACAATATAATACTTCTATATTCACTAATTCTACGAAACTCTTCCATAATTATACAAAAGATCAATGCATTCAAAGGAAAGGAAAGGAGTCTCTATACTCATGAAAATAAAACATGCATCAATCACTGGTGAGGTTAAAGTAGTTTTCATTCAGTTAAATGATAATAAAGACCTCATTTCTGTCCATTTTTATATAAACACAAAGTAGGTGTGTCTCAATTCATGCACTAAAATAACACAATATATGTAGTTTAAGCTCTTCTAGAGAGAAAACAAGCATTTGGTCACTTCTAAAACTATAAATGGATCCTTTATATATATATATACACACACACTTTTATGAAAGAATGAATGAAACTATTAAAAGAAGAAAAAACACAATAATATGTACAAATCAATAACAGGACAAACAAAATTTAGAGTTACTTACTTAGAGTTTTTGTCTTGTTTCCAGTCCGAATATCTAAAAGTTCTTAGATCAAGAAGCATTTTCTTGACAAGTAACAATTATTTTCTTTCTTTCGTTTTCAGAAAGTCAAAATGAAGTGAGTTTCTTAATCAACAATAAGATTATTTTGCTTGTCTTAAGGAAAAACTCACTTCATTTTGACTTTCTGAAAACAAGAAAATAATTGTTACTTGAAGAACTTGACTGAAGATAAGTTTTTATCAGACCCAGAACCAATCATATTGTAGAAAGCTTTGCCATGCTCGTCTTTATATAAACTGTTGTTTTCTTGGGATTCTCCGAGATCGATACGAGGTCCTCCGGCCGTGATTAAAGCATATTAGAAAGCATAGTCTAGTTTTTGCTGTGCAGCAATAGGAGACCTTATTCCCAAGTGATCAAAAAGGGTCAAGACGTTGACCGACTGGAGTATAATCATTATGGCAGTGAATCTGAACTATACCTGATCAGATCACACTATCAATATATGTACGATGATTATGTGAGACTGAACTATAATAAGCAACATTATTCACCGAGGCTGCTGCATATCACATAATAGTTTTTCCATAGAGCAGGACCTGGGAATTATTTCATCTTCATCTTTTCGCTTGGCTCCTACATGTTCGTCTACAGGTGGAGGGTATCTTCGCTTGCATGGTCTTAAAATTGCGATACCTGACGAGGAGCAGAACAACAGAAGGTCCGTACTTTTGCTTCTTTTGCTTCATCATAATGAAGTTTTAATTGAAAAATGGAACAAAACATGAAACACGTGTCTGTGTGTAAATATGGGATTATGAAAATGTCACAAAAGCTGTGATCATGATGTCTAAAGTCAGATAAAGGAGATGCTTTAAATAATTTTAAATACCGTAGAGGTCCTGATCAGTGTTTCGGTATTCTTTGCAAATAACATCCTTCTGTTTAATGCCGTAAGAACCAAGCGTGCGATTTCTGTCTAGTCGCTTGCCTTTGTAGAGAAGTGGACAGGGCAGGCTTAGACAAGTGAGTCCATCTATGAAATGAACACAGATTATGTTTAAACAGATTACATTTTGCTCATTAAGATTATGTTTTTGTTTCTTTGCAAAGTTCTCACAGCCTCATTGAGAAGAGCTGAAGCGACAGTCAAACAATGATACAGATTTTATTAGTAAATGAATCGACTTACCGATTTTGAGTTCTAACTCATGAACTGTCGTGTTCTTGAATTCCTCCTTTGAGTTCGCCACAGACACAGTCTTGCTGCCTTTATCTAATAAATAGATATAATAACTCATTTTGAATGTGCTCGAACTGCTACAAAATTAATGATTTAACAGGAACTGCATAAGCATGTGATGCAGCATTAGTTTCAGTTTCATCTGTCAGCACAATCTTTCACCGTATAACTTGCTTTACCGCTGAAACAACTTTTTCTTTTCAGTCTGTATTGCATAAAAAGTCTCTGTAACACTTCATTTTGATGGTCCGATAGCTGCACCGTGTGTATTTACTTTACACATCGGATGATTAAAGAGATTAATAAATAAGTCATGTCAAAAAATGATGATAACCGAGTCCGCTATATATGTTAGCAATTATTGTTTGGTACCGCAGCTTGTTATGAGTCACACAAATATGATATTGCAGTTGAATATAGTAAGAGACGTTCTCTGTCTCAGACAAAACCTGAAATACTATTGTCACAGTTCCCTGCGTTCCCGGACTGCATTTCCCATGATCCTCCTTGTTTCCACACCTGCACTCACTTCCTTGTCATCTCCCCATCAGCACTCATCACCTGCACCTGGACCTCATCATCTGCACACCCTTTATAATGGACTCATTCCTGGTCTGTTCTTATTGTTGTACTTTACGTGCGTTTGGTTATTTTGTTCACTTTCTTCTATTAAATATCCTATTCTGTGGAAATCCGTGCATGCCTCATCCCTTCAGCAAACCAAGCCGTAACAACTACGTGGGGATAATTTAATAATTATAACTCATATTTAAACAACTACCGCTTTGTGTTGTTGGCCAGATAAAATGACAAAGAAAAGAATAACGGACATAAGATCAATTTTTTTTTTTCAGTGCACCAAAACACAAAATTGCCCATATTAAGGCAAAACAGTACAATTTTGGCTGTTATTTGTGTCCCGTTCAAAAATGTAGATTATTATGCAAAATCCACTTTCACATGGTGTTTAGACATAAATGTGTGTGAACACAACCCGTTAAACCAAAGCTCTCTCGTCAGACATGCCGTTTTGATTGACGTCACACTGCTCAGGCCCCGCCCACGGCTTTACGACCCTCAGTGAGTTGTACGCCGTCCGCCATTTTCTCTGCGCTTCGGTAGCTGTTTCAGTCGATTAGTCTGTTTCTATACACTAATTCTATCTATGTCGCTACACCATAATTACGTCCCGTGACGTAGATGCTGACTTATATATGATAGTATATGTTAATGGGTGTAAATTCGAATCATATCACACTTTAACTGATGACAGTATATGAATATATTTCTGAGTCCTGGATATCTCTTTATCTTTATCATCGTCATCTTCGGAGGAATATGGTTCGGGGAGAGAAACTAAACTGATTTTTTTCCTGTTTGTAACCAGGCTGACTTTCATAGTAGGATAAAAACATACTGGTGCTGCAGAACTGTCCCATTATCTTCATCTTTAATCACTTATGCATGGATAATCTCATCCTCGTGTGATCATCCTCCAGTTCCACATCTTTGTAGAGAAGTGTAGCATCATCAGCTGTGAAAGAAACACAACATGAGCAACAACAAACACTGTAAAAAAATTCGATACTGCTAGTTTAGACTGAATAAAAATCTTTATTAGCCTGAATGTCTTCTTTTATTTGATATATTTTCGTTGTTGTTCTACTTGTTGTCTACAAGTTCATGTAAGTTGTTTGGCATTAAAAAAAGACCGTAAAAGATCGTTTAAAATACAATTAACAATTTAACTGAACAATTTTATTTTAACAGTTAAATCATATATTAAATAGTTTGATAGCCTTTGATTTATGAGTGTTAAATTTTCTCAAAAGAGTGAAAATAGTACGCTTTATATATATATATATATATATATATATATATAATTATATGAATATATAATTTTTTTTATTATATAGCCTATAAAATGCCTATGTACAGCTGGAGTGTGTCCTGCAGGGGGCGGCAGTGATTCGCCGATTCTCATTAATCACTTTCTGCTGAAGAAGAACATCGTCATAATAATAATAATCATCATCAGGTGCCAGGATTAGATTAATCAAGATTAATTGATCAATATTAACAGGAGTCTGTTACACTTCTGATTATTAACCTGACTATTAATCATTGATGAGGTGTATTCATGTGGTGTTTGTGAACTGTGTAAAGATAAGGACAGAGAAGCGTGATTTGATTATATCTGCTGCAGGTGTCAGTAATCAGCTACTTATACGTCATAAGCGGCGAATAACTTAATTAGTAGCACTTTATTACATTAACATAAACTTTAAATGTGTTAAATTCACCATATTGTCTATGGTTTAACACGGTAAAATTGTGGAATCTCAATATTATCCCTCGCCATCAGCTAAAATAAACTAAAGAAAAATGATGAAGCTTCTTACACAATCTGAAGATCTGTTAATCTATTATTGTACAACAGTAATAAAATGCTGTTACTGAACTCAACTTTCATGCTGATGGTCGATCTTCAAGATGTAATTGTTGGAATTAAAATGTAATAAAACCATATTTTTCTTCTCTGCTTACAGAATCGGATCATCATCAGTGAGTATCTGAACGCTTCATATGAACATCAGCAGAATGAATGACGTATGAGTGACAGATGAATGTGTTTCAGAGACGTACAGGAAGTGATGCGGTTGTGAATGTGTTTCAGTGACGTACAGGAAGTGATGCGGTTGTGAATGTGTTTCAGTGACGTACAGGAAGTGATGCGGTTGTGAATGTGTTTCAGTGACGTACAGGAAGTGATGCGGTTGTGAATGTGTTTCAGTGACGTACAGGAAGTGATGCGGTTGTGAATGTGTTTCAGTGACGTACAGGAAGTGATGCGGTTGTGAATGTGTTTCAGTGACGTACAGGAAGTGATGCGGTTGTGAATGTGTTTCAGTGACGTACAGGAAGTGATGCGTTTGTGAATGTGTTTCAGTGACGTACAGGAAGTGATGCGGTTGTGAATGTGTTTCAGTGACGTACAGGAAGTGATGCGTTGTGAATGTGTTTCAGTGACGTACAGGAAGTGATGCGGTTGTGAATGTGTTTCAGTGACGTACAGGAAGTGATGCGGTTGTGAATGTGTTTCAGTGACGTACAGGAAGTGATGCGGTTGTGAATGGGAAGTGATGTAGTTGTGAATGTGTTTCAGTGACGTACAGGAAGTGATGCGGTTGTGAATGTGTTTTTTAGTGACGTACAGGAAGTGATGCGGTTGTGAATGTGTTTTTTAGTGACGTACAGGAAGTGATGCGGTTGTGAATGTGTTTCAGTGACGTACAGGAAGTGATGCGGTTGTGAATGTGTTTCAGTGACGTACAGGAAGTGATGCGGTTGTGAATGGGAAGTGATGTAGTTGTGAATGTGTTTCAGTGACGTACAGGAAGTGATGCGTTGTGAATGTGTTTCAGTGACGTACAGGAAGTGATGCGGTTGTGAATGTGTTTCAGTGACGTACAGGAAGTGATGCGGTTGTGAATGTGTTTCAGTGACGTACAGGAAGTGATGCGGTTGTGAATGTGTTTCAGTGACGTACAGGAAGTGATGCGGTTGTGAATGTGTTTTTTAGTGACGTACAGGAAGTGATGCGGTTGTGAATGTGTTTCAGTGACGTACAGGAAGTGATGCGGTTGTGAATGTGTTTTTTAGTGACGTACAGGAAGTGATGCGGTTGTGAATGTGTTTCAGTGACGTACAGGAAGTGATGCGGTTGTGAATGTGTTTCAGTGACGTACAGGAAGTGATGCGTTGTGAATGTGTTTCAGTGACGTACAGGAAGTGATGCGGTTGTGAATGTGTTTCAGTGACGTACAGGAAGTGATGCGGTTGTGAATGTGTTTCAGTGACGTACAGGAAGTGATGCGGTTGTGAATGTGTTTTTTAGTGACGTACAGGAAGTGATGCGGTTGTGAATGTGTTTCAGTGACGTACAGGAAGTGATGCGGTTGTGAATGTGTTTTTTAGTGACGTACAGGAAGTGATGCGGTTGTGAATGTGTTTCAGTGACGTACAGGAAGTGATGCGGTTGTGAATGTGTTTTTTAGTGACGTACAGGAAGTGATGCGGTTGTGAATGTGTTTCAGTGACGTACAGGAAGTGATGCGGTTGTGAATGGGAAGTGATGTAGTTGTGAATGTGTTTCAGTGACGTACAGGAAGTGATGCGTTGTGAATGTGTTTCAGTGACGTACAGGAAGTGATGCGGTTGTGAATGTGTTTCAGTGACGTACAGGAAGTGATGCGGTTGTGAATGTGTTTCAGTGACGTACAGGAAGTGATTCGGTTGTGAATGTGTTTCAGTGACGTACAGGAAGTGATGCGGTTGTGAATGTGTTTCAGTGACGTACAGGAAGTGATGCGTTGTGAATGTGTTTCAGTGACGTACAGGAAGTGATGCGGTTGTGAATGTGTTTCAGTGACGTACAGGAAGTGATGCGGTTGTGAATGTGTTTCAGTGACGTACAGGAAGTGATGCGTTGTGAATGTGTTTCAGTGACGTACAGGAAGTGATGCGGTTGTGAATGTGTTTCAGTGACGTACAGGAAGTGATGCGTTGTGAATGTGTTTCAGTGACGTACAGGAAGTGATGCGGTTGTGAATATGTTTCAGTGACGTACAGGAAGTGATGCGTTGTGAATGTGTTTCAGTGACGTACAGGAAGTGATGCGTTGTGAATGTGTTTCAGTGACGTACAGGAAGTGATGCGTTGTGAATGTGTTTCAGTGACGTACAGGAAGTGATGCGGTTGTGAATGTGTTTCAGTGACGTACAGGAAGTGATGCGGTTGTGAATGTGTTTCAGTGACGTACAGGAAGTGATGCGTTGTGAATGTGTTTCAGTGACGTACAGGAAGTGATGCGGTTGTGAATGTGTTTCAGTGACGTACAGGAAGTGATGCGTTGTGAATGTGTTTCAGTGACGTACAGGAAGTGATGCGGTTGTGAATGTGTTTCAGTGACGTACAGGAAGTGATGCGGTTGTGAATGTGTTTCAGTGACGTACAGGAAGTGATGCGTTGTGAATGTGTTTCAGTGACGTACAGGAAGTGATGCGGTTGTGAATGTGTTTCAGTGACGTACAGGAAGTGATGCGGTTGTGAATGTGTTTCAGTGACGTACAGGAAGTGATGCGGTTGTGAATGTGTTTCAGTGACGTACAGGAAGTGATGCGGTTGTGAATGGGAAGTGATGTAGTTGTGAATGTGTTTCAGTGACGTACAGGAAGTGATGCGGTTGTGAATGTGTTTTTTAGTGACGTACAGGAAGTGATGCGGTTGTGAATGTGTTTCAGTGACGTACAGGAAGTGATGCGGTTGTGAATGTGTTTCAGTGACGTACAGGAAGTGATGCGGTTGTGAATGTGTTTTTTAGTGACGTACAGGAAGTGATGCGGTTGTGAATGTGTTTTTTAGTGACGTACAGGAAGTGATGTAGTTGTGAATGTGTTTCAGTGACGTACAGGAAGTGATGCGGTTGTGAATGTGTTTTTTAGTGACGTACAGGAAGTGATGCGGTTGTGAATGTGTTTCAGTGACGTACAGGAAGTGATGCGGTTGTGAATGTGTTTTTTAGTGACGTACAGGAAGTGATGCGGTTGTGAATGTGTTTCAGTGACGTACAGGAAGTGATGCGGTTGTGAATGTGTTTTTTAGTGACGTACAGGAAGTGATGCAGTTGTGAATGTGTTTCAGTGACGTACAGGAAGTGATGCGGTTGTGAATGTGTTTCAGTGACGTACAGGAAGTGATGCGGTTGTGAATGGGAAGTGATGTAGTTGTGAATGTGTTTCAGTGACGTACAGGAAGTGATGCGTTGTGAATGTGTTTCAGTGACGTACAGGAAGTGATGCGGTTGTGAATGTGTTTCAGTGACGTACAGGAAGTGATGCGGTTGTGAATGTGTTTCAGTGACGTACAG
This sequence comes from Elopichthys bambusa, assembly GCA_037101425.1. Classification (NCBI taxonomy): domain Eukaryota; kingdom Metazoa; phylum Chordata; class Actinopteri; order Cypriniformes; family Xenocyprididae; genus Elopichthys; species Elopichthys bambusa. The sequence continues at coordinate 438,894 of CM074455.1, forward strand.
GAAGTGATGCGGTTGTGAATGTGTTTCAGTGACGTACAGGAAGTGATGCGGTTGTGAATGGGAAGTGATGTAGTTGTGAATGTGTTTCAGTGACGTACAGGAAGTGATGCGGTTGTGAATGTGTTTTTTAGTGACGTACAGGAAGTGATGCGGTTGTGAATGTGTTTCAGTGACGTACAGGAAGTGATGCGGTTGTGAATGTGTTTTTTAGTGACGTACAGGAAGTGATGCGGTTGTGAATGTGTTTCAGTGACGTACAGGAAGTGATGCGGTTGTGAATGTGTTTCAGTGACGTACAGGAAGTGATGCGGTTGTGAATGGGAAGTGATGTAGTTGTGAATGTGTTTCAGTGACGTACAGGAAGTGATGCGTTGTGAATGTGTTTCAGTGACGTACAGGAAGTGATGCGGTTGTGAATGTGTTTCAGTGACGTACAGGAAGTGATGCGGTTGTGAATGTGTTTCAGTGACGTACAGGAAGTGATGCGGTTGTGAATGTGTTTCAGTGACGTACAGGAAGTGATGCGTTGTGAATGTGTTTCAGTGACGTACAGGAAGTGATGCGTTGTGAATGAATTTCAGTGACTACAGGAAGTGATGCGGTTGTGAATGTGTTTCAGTGACGTACAGGAAGTGATGCGGTTGTGAATGTGTTTCAGTGACGTACAGGAAGTGATGCGGTTGTGAATGTGTTTTTTAGTGACGTACAGGAAGTGATGCGGTTGTGAATGTGTTTCAGTGACGTACAGGAAGTGATGCGGTTGTGAATGTGTTTCAGTGACGTACAGGAAGTGATGCGGTTGTGAATGTGTTTCAGTGACGTACAGGAAGTGATGCGGTTGTGAATGTGTTTCAGTGACGTACAGGAAGTGATGCGTTGTGAATGTGTTTCAGTGACGTACAGGAAGTGATGCGTTGTGAATGTGTTTCAGTGACTACAGGAAGTGATGCGGTTGTGAATGTGTTTCAGTGACGTACAGGGAGCTCAGCATCAGACAGATCTACGAGAGATACATAGGATCAGCCGTAAGACCAAACACACATGCTTCTCATTCTTCTACACTCATTTTACAGCAATTAAAGGCACAATATGTAAGATTTTAGGATTAAAATATACAAAAACCACTAGAACAATGTTATATATGTTGTTGACTTGTGTACTTGCATTTCCCAAATGTTTCCAACAATGTTTAAATCCAGAGAAATTTTAACCAGTTCTAACCAGTGTAACGGCCCGCGTCGCTGCGTCGCCTGTCAATGACATCATATCCGCGTTGCCCTCGCTTTCTGGTTTCGCTTTCGTAGAAAACCATAGAAAGATGCTTTAATATATTATGTGTTTTATTAGACAGGTGAGCAGCTGTTTGGATACATTCACCAATAGAAAATTAATCATTGTTATTTAAGTGATCAAACGTAACTAACAAAGTTCAAGTTCATGGAAAAAGCAGGTGAATGTTAAACGTAGCTTTAACAATAAACAAACGCAAAAGGAAAGGAGCGGCAGCGGTGACTGCAGCGTATAAACATAATAACAGCAGAGTAAAATGTCCTTCAAACCACAGTAATGTTAATAAAGCTTTAATACATCTGTGAACATGACTGCTTTGGTCATCGAGCTACGCCTTTGTTATTGTTTTGAATTAGTGACCTCTAGTGGTGAAACTTACACACTGTGCCTTTAATGCTAGAGTTCAGTGCTGTGATGCTCAGAGATCTCTGTTCAGGGGCCGTACCGGAGAGTGAGAGTCGTGGCCAAACGTCGTCAGCATTTTGGAGGGGATGGAGGATTCATCCACGGCAGCGAGAGATCTCAGGAACACAGAGACGCACTGCTGTACCGCAGGGTGAGGCGACACACTGACAGAAGCAAAATTAAGCGAGTTTGTACTTAAAACAAGAACAAATACCTGCCAATGGGCTCAGAAAAATAAACTTAGTTCAAAGGAAAAACAAGATTATTTCTCTGACCCCACTGGCACAAACTCATGTCATTTTGTTTCTCCAGTAAATGTATCTTAATTTAAGAACGTTTATATATTTATGCTGGAAAACAAGACAGAAATACAGAGGACGTTTGAGCCTGATTGTAGTGTTTCTCCAGCAGGAGGCGCTGTATTTCTGTAACACACTGCGAGAGGATCGTCCGGCGGGACCACAGACGCATCTCAGGTGAGAGACACAGATAAACATGTAGTCCGCTCCACTTTAACATTCATTCTGACCCAGAATCATCCATTAACAGAGGAAGAGACCGTCTGATTGACAGGTAAAACCACTGAGTTTGCTTTGTTTGAACTTGATCTGAATAAGTTAACCCAGTAATAGACCGATGTGGCAGAAACTAATTGTAATAATGCTTTGGCAATAGTGTACATAAACACAATCAGAACAAGTGCATTAATCTGTGACCAGCAGTAGATTTGGAGAAATGTTTGCCGACATTATGATCAGAAACCAGCTGGAATGTATGAAACTGTTCTGTCAATATCAATTCAATTTAAAGTGCATGATAATTACATACAATTATTATTATTAAATACAGTTATTACTTCATATATATATATATATATAATTCTATCCATTCATATCCCCATGATTGATTCGCTCTCTCAGAGTCATCTACCAGTGAGTCATTCAGAATGATTCATTTGCGAATCAGATGTTGTTAAACACAGTTACTAAAACTTTAACAAACCATACATACAAAATCTAATTCAGAATATTAACGAAAACTATAAAAGTATATTAATGAAATGTTTGTATGTAGACTTTATGATCAGAACATTTTGCCGAAGTATTATCACAACACTATATCGTTGAATTAAATAACTATAGTTCAATCTGTCTGCATTTTTTCTTCTGCATTGTGACGTTCAGCTGAAACAAGAAACTAATGTCGGCAGAGACTTGGTTCTGGGCGTCGGTTGCTGATTGGACGTTGAGACGTGGGGGCGTGGCTCTCAAAACACAGAGGCGGGGCTAATAAAGGGGCGGAGTCTAAGCGCAGTAAACTACTGGAGAATCCTGCATACGTCAATCCTGAAAGATCCAGTTATGACAGTCTGATTAAAGATTTTATAGAGGCTTCTGGTGTTGTCAAGTACTGGATTGTTCAAGATAATTAAGTCTTCAGTGTGTGTTCGTCAGATGTTAAAGGATCCAGACCACACACACACTCAGATCTCCCAGCGGAGCGACGCCAGACTCCAGCCTGGCACAAAGAGCAGCGCTGTCAGCGAACACAGCCCAACAACTGCGCTTTATTCACTGAATCATTCAGAACGATTCACTTGCGAATTCTTAATATAGCCTAAAACGCCTCTCTCTGCCTGTAAGCGTGACCTCAGATGATGAACGGCAGATAATGAGCCAAAATGGCGTCCGGTCAGGAACGAGCTCTTTGTGTTCTTTGAACCTTCAAAGGCTCCTCTGGTTATAATGGTTATTTCAAAGCATCTTAATTATGATTTCTACTCTGTTGACTCATTGTGGTAATGACAGGCCTGCTCAGTTACGCACCGGTGCGATGCGGTCACGGCTGCAGTGATGGTTTGTGTGTGTTTAGTTAATAAAAAGAAGCGTTTTGTGATGGTTTGGTGACCTCACCCTCCACAGACAAACACTGCGGCCTTTAAACGGACGTTTGATTGTTGCCTGGAAGAAAAAAACGAAAAGTGAAATGGGTGAATCACACGAAAACACGCTTCAGGCACAGTGAAGCTTGAACTAAAAGGGAATTAACTAAAGGGAAGATTTTTTCCGTATGAAGTGTTTGTGCGTCTGGTGTTTAGAGGTGTTTGTGTGTGTGTGTGTGTGACTCCTGCAGCTCTGACTTTGTATTGATATCCTGTTTGAAGTCGCCTGTATCATCATGGAGATCAGAAGCTTCTGGAAGATTAATTTTGGTTGTTTGTATTTACAGCACTTTTACAAGAGGTGCTTGTAGACAGAAAAATAATGCAAACACGCTACAGTAAAAACCTGCTTAACTGTGTCATATATGTATCAAATATATCATATATGTGCTTCTTTGTATTTTGAGGTGAAATATGACGCATTATTATTTCACATGTCGGGTTGACCTTGTTTTTCTCCAGTGGCGTCTCCTTGTGAGTGTCTGAAGGTGACTCTGCTTCTGTCTCAGAAAGGTCATTCGGCCCCTCCTCTGTGTTCTGTGTTTTGGGTCTGAGTTCAGCGGCGGGTCGCGTACGGTCCGGTGTTACGGCGGGTCGTATACGGCTGATAACCAGCTGCCAAATCAAAGCCGTAAACCCTGGAACAATGAGCTGGACGCAAGAAAAACAGAGCCTGAACAGCTGCGTCTGCAGAGACGACCTGCAACACATGACAGGAAGATAACAGACACTGAGACAATATATTCACTTATCATGATGTGCACTAGTGCTCACGACAGTATCATACAAGACAGTTTAATATACAGTAGAAAAGACCGAGAAAATCAGAATATGGACTGAATCACATTCATTAGACTAAATGTGCTTATTTAATAAAGGATCGCATTTATATGCATATATATGTATTTAGTAGATCTGAGATAACAAATGATCTATAAAGCGCTTCTCCACGTGTGGCTTGCAGGTCTGTCCTGAACAGGGAAATATCGTTAAATATTAATAATATAATGCAACTAACCATATAATCATGTGTAGTTATGATCGCAAAATAAATACGAACGGGGTCATTAACTAAAACTATTAAAACATTTCTATCGAGTAACATTTAAATTAATTAAGTGAAATTAAATTAAAAAGTAGTATTAGATGAGAAGCTTAAACTAAACGAAAATTAGAATTAAATGATGTTGCCTTGGCAATAAACTGAAATAAGTTGAAGCACTAAAAGTAATAACTGAAAACTAATAACTTTAAAAAGAACAAAAAAATCTATTAAAAAAGCACATAACAAAAATTACTAAAATTAAAATGAATTAAAAGGAAATAAAAGAAACCTGATTCAAAATATAAATAAAAACTATTTTAGTATATATATATGAAATAAAAACTGAAAATATATAAAAATAAAACCTAATTTAAGAAATAAATAAAAACTATAATAGTACATAAATAAAATAAAAACTGAAAATATAAAATAAAATCAATTCAAAATATAAATAAAAACTATAATAATATATAAATAAAATAAAAACTGAAAATATAAAATAAAATTAATTCAAAATATAAATAAAAACTATAATAATATATAAATAAAATAAAAACTGAAAATATAAAATAAAATTAATTCAAAATATAAATAAAAACTATAATATATAAATAAAATAAAATAAAAATAAAAACTGAAAATATAAAAATAAAAACTAATTCAAAATATAAATTAAAACTGTAATAGTATATAAATAAAATAACTGAAAATATAAAATAAAATTAATTCAAAATATAAATAAAAACTATAATAATATATAAATAAAATAAAAACTGAAAATATAAAATAAAATTAATTCAAAATATAAATAAAAATTATAATAATATATAAATAAAATAAAAACTGAAAATATATAAAAATAAAACCTAATTTGAGAAATAAAAAAAACCTAATAGCATATAAATAAAATAAAAACTGAAAATATAAAATAAAATCAATTCAAAATATAAATAAAAACTATAATAATATATAAATAAAATAAAAATAAAAACTGAAAATATAAAAATAAAATCAATTCAAAATATAAATAAAAACTATAATAATATATAAATAAAATAAAATAAAATAAAAACTGAAAATATAAAATAAAATCAATTCAAAATATAAATAAAAACTATAATAATATATAAATAAAATAAAAATAAAAACTGAAAATATAAAAATAAAATCAATTCAAAATATAAATAAAAACTATAATAATATATAAATAAAATAAAATAAAAACTGAAAATATAAAATAAAATCAATTCAAAATATAAATAAAAACTATAATAGTATATATATATAAAAAAATTAAAACTAAAAAATATAAAAATAAAACACAATATAAATGAAAACTATAATAGCATATAAATAAAATACAATTAAAATGAATTATGAGAACATAAACATAAAACCCAATTCATAATAATGAGTGAAAACTCTAACAGTGTAGAAATAATTCTATAATAACGCCAGTCGAGATCCTCTGATGCAGATTCTACAGGGATGATCCGGTGACATCACGCCACATCTGTGTCCCATCCAACACGTCTGCTCCGTCCGTCTGCTCTCATTCCCTGCAAACGGGTCGGAGGTCAGAGGTCAGCGGGCCGTAGCCCGACAGACTCCACAGAGAACTTAAAAGCCCGGCTGAACTCCTAAAACAAACAATCGAATTAGACTTAGAGGAGAAATTGGGGTTTTTCTCTCCCTTTGGCCCTACTTAACCTTCATCAGCGGCAGACGCAGAGGTCACGCCGCCGGACACCTCTGGGTTTATGAAGCTCAGCTGTTTCATTACATTCACACTCTTATTAAACTGTTTCTGCACAGAGCGGCTCAGGAGGTCTCAGCAGCGCTCTATCCATTGATTCGTCAGTATTATCACTAACACAGAGGCGTCTGGAGACAAACACGCTTCATTTTTACCATTTATAACACTTCCTGCAACAAACCATGTCGTTTTCTAATGTAGTTATGATTAAACAGACTCTTCTGGGAAAAGTCTTTATTAGACCATATGGGAATACAATCACCATATGCCTTCTTTATTTACCTAATTTCATTTTTGCATTATTATTATTAATTGTATTTACATATTATTCTATTTTATTAAATATTATTTTTATGCTTTTAGTATGTAACCACTGAAATGTAAATATTATTTTGTTGGATATTATTATTTTTTATTTATATATTATTTTATTTAATATTATTTAGTATTATTTTTATTATTTTATTTATTATTTTTTATGTACGTAACCACCGTGATCTGAAATTATGATTGCCTTATACTTTTTTTTGTATTATTATTATTATTATTATTTACATTATTGTACATAATGTTCATTATTATTATTTTATATTATATTATTTTTATTTAATTTATTATAATTCTTTTATATTTTATTATATGATTATTATTTATATATTATATATTATTTTGATATTTTCATTATTATTATTTTATATTATTTTTATTTAATTTATTATAATTATAAATATTATATTATTTATATATTATATATATTTTATATTATTTTGATATTTTCATTATATATATTTTATATATTATTTTTATTTAATTTGTTATAATTTTTATATTTATTATATGATTATTATTTATATATTATATATATTTTATATTATTTTGATATTTTCATTATTATTATTTTATATTATTTTTATTTAATTTATTATAATTATAAATATTATATTATTTATATATTATATATATATTTTATATTATTTTGATATTTTCATTATTATTATTTTATATATTATTTTTATTTAATTTATTATAATTATAAATATTATATTATTTATATATTATATATATATTTTATATTATTTTGATATTTTCATTATTATTATTTTATATATTATTTTTATTTAATTTATTATAATTATAAATATTATATTATATATTATATATATATTTTATATTATTTTGATATTTTCATTATTATTTTATATTATATTATTTTTATTTAATTTATTATAATTATAAATATTATATTATTTATATATTATATATATTTTATATTATTTTGATATTTTCATTATATATATTTTATATTATATTATTTTTATTTAATTTGTTATAATTTTTATATTTATTATATGATTATTATTTTATATTATATTATTTTTATTTAATTTATTATAATTATAAATATTATATTATTTATGTATTATATATATATTTTATATTATTTTGATATTTTCATTATTATTATTTTATATTATATTATTTTTATTTAATTTATTATAATTATAAATATTATATTATTTATATATTATATATATTTTATATTATTTTGATATTTTCATTATATATATTTTATATTATATTATTTTTATTTAATTTGTTATCATTTTTATATTTATTATATGATTATTATATATATATTTTATATTATTTTGATATTTTCATTATTATTATTTTATATTATATTATTTTTATTTAATTTATTATAATTATAAATATTATATTATTTATATATTATATATATATTTTATATTATTTTGATATTTTCATTATTATTATTTTATATTATATTATTTTTATTTAATTTATTATAATTATAAATATTATATTATTTATATATTATATATATATTTTATATTATTTTGATATTTTCATTATTATTATTAATTGTTATTATGTAATGCTGTTAGGACGTGAGCGCTGTGCTCTTTTGATGTGATTACCCTTATATTACTTTATTAGGCACATTTGTCTTTGACGCATTCATTAGTTTTCACTTCTGTTATTTTAAATCCACAGTACTGTGGTTTTTTGGGGCCTTGCGTGTGTTTAAGTGTTTGAAAGCTGAATAAAGATAAATAAAATAATGCATTTATTCATAAAAAAGTAAATGACCTGTTAATATCTCTTACCATTCAGCTTCAAAAATGAGCTTTTTAAAAACATAAACTATATTTTCATGTCTGTTTTTAGACAGTTTGTGTGTTTTGTCATTCGTGGTTGTTCAGGAGTGGCGGTGCAGTGACCTCTCAGCCTGGGGTCAGAGGTTACCCCGTCCAAGGCCTGCAGTGAACGAAGTAGAGGACGCTCTGCTGCAGGCCATCATGAATCTGGAAAGAGAGTGAGCAGCACGACACGTTAAGATCAAGCCAATACTTGACATGAAAACTCTTTGAGTAAAGATTGTGTGATCAGGGTTGATGGTGACGCCGTCAGACGCAGATGCGTCCCGTCCCGCGTCAACAAACATGAAAACACCAGCGCCGCGTCGCCCCCGTCTGCTCGCCCGCAGAACTGCACTAAACCAGGTTTTAATTCACATCATTTTTCACCTTTTACTCTGCTTGCTTTTCTGTCAGTACACTTTATGATACCAGATGTTTTTAGGAAGTTTATACATCTCTCTCCAGTTCAAGGTTATTATCATTAACTAAAACCACTTTATTTTTGTTACTTGAACATTTTTTTTTTTAAAATGAATTGCTGAGGCGATTTTGTAATCATTTAGTTTAACATGAAGTACCAAAATAACAAACTAAAATGCAAAAAAAAACTGTATTGACATTAATTATTAATAAAAACTAAAATAATAACTGAAAATATGATTTATGAAACAAGTAATAAAAATGACTATTAATAAATTAATAAAACTTAAAAAAAAAAAATATCAAAATATTAGTATATTTATGAAACTAAAACAATACTGTTTCAGTTTAATTAAAAACTGGGGGAAAAAATTAAAAGAATGAAAAAACTGAAAATCTGTGAATAAATATATGATTTATCCAAAAATAATATTTATGATAAAAGTAATAAAAAAGACAAAAACAAACTTAAACTAAAATGAATACATCTAAAAACTGTTATAGTATATCAATGAAAATAAAATGAAACTGTTAAAGTTTAATTAAAAACTGAATCATACATTTTATTTATGAAAAAACGAATTAAATTGACAAAAGACACACAACAAAATGTATAAAACCTAAACTAAAATTTAAACAAGTTTAATTAATATTCAAAACATTAATAAAAAGTATTGTAGTATATTAATGAAACTAAAATAAGCTAATGTAAATTAATAAAACTATTCGTTTGCGTATTACATCGAGCCATTCAGTGAATCCCGGTGAAAGTAAAGCTCTTCTGCGAGTCTTTGTTTGTATTTTCTTGATCCAGTGGCCTGGGTTGAAGTTTGTGGTGTGGGTTTATTTCCCATGTTTTCCTACTATAATTCCCATGTCTTTACGGCTGGAAACCTCTCTCCAGACCAGCGTACCGACGGCACCGGCGCTCCGATCCAGCTGCTGATGGCTTTTCCACACAGCCTCCTTGTAAACGCTCTGAATCCGTGATTTTGGTTTGAATCGTGTGGCGTTACGCTCATCTCCGTCGCGGTGGGGAAACTCGGAGAGGAATCTTCGGCCTGCGGAACGGATCTGATGAGGTTTCACCAGTCCGGTCACGAGAAACTCGAGGAGCCACGTCCAATCGGATGCTTCCAGTGCAGCCGGGTCTGATGAAGGCTGAATCCATTAGGAGTTTGTTTTCCTTCAACTTCCACTAGTTAGTTAGGAACCAACCATTATCCAAATGGAGTCGCACTTCAGAATGACTTTCACTGATGACATAAACATTACATGATGTTTATTAGATCTGGACACATTTATGAATATTTGAGTCGTTTTCATTCAGGCAGCTTTAGCACTTCAGGTTAGTTGGTTTAATTGGACACGTCCAGTCACAAGACGTCCGATTTAAGGGTCTTTTTTTAGCCTGTGAACTTTAAAGTCATTATTTATTTGGTGTTAAGAGGGTCGGCTCACAACAGGCCTGCGTTTTGTTCCCATCATCGCTCATACGGGCGGAATGTGTCGCCTCACTTTTACAGACACAATAAAAACTGGAGCAAACAGAAGCCGTTTCTTCTGCTCTGACCGCGGCGCTAATGAACGGACACATGAAAGCATGGGAATGTCCGGCGCCGTCGGGATTGCCGGGATAAAGCAAAACTTCATGTTAGCTCACAAAGAAAAAAAAATAACAAATAAAAGATTTCAGAGTATAGGTACATCAGTTACCTGTGCATTTAGGCTTGCAAATAAAATATAATTTTCGAACCGCCGTCTATTCAATTACATTAAAACGGGAATCAAAACCAGAAATAAACATCATTCTGTTCAGTCCAAACCCTCGGAATCAGATTGAACTTTCTTTCACCGGCATGTTTGTTGTTTGTAGACGAATCGGTGCCTGTAGAGAGAAACATCTCAAACCCGCAGTGGCGCGACGGGAACGCAAACATAAACCGACGTTCAGTTATGCTCCTTCAGCAGCGCGTTTCCGAAATGATGTTTGACAATTCAGTTATACAAGTATGGCTCTGATGTTGTTTTGGACGGATTCTTTTTCCATTCAACTCAGTCTGACATTTAAAGACTTGGATTTTTAAGAGCAAATGCTTCTCCTGACGTTCTTCATTGTCTCACTGTGACTGCAGAGAAACACGGGCCGTCAGGTGATCTCTCTGGAGGATCGAAAGAAGGCTCTCCACCCAAGGTATCGACTACTTCTGTTCAAACATACTTGAACAATGCCATGTCTTAATCAGACGCCGTAAGATTCCAGCGACATGTTTGTCTGTTAGGATTACGAGACGCGACTAAATCAATCCAAAATCACAGCCAATCAGAAGAGAGTGTGTCCAATTTTCCAGCAAAATGCTGTTCTTACTTAGAGTTTTAGTCTTGTTTCCAGTCCAAATATCTAAAAAACATTTTCTTGACAATTATTTTCTTGTTTTCAGAAAAAAAATGAAGTGAGTTTTTCCTTAAAACAAGCTAAATAATCTTAATCCAAACTGAAAACAAGATTATATAGCTTATTGTTGGTTTGATATAAGATTATTTTGCTTGTTTTAAGGAAAAACTCACTTCATTTTTTCCGAAAACAAGTTTTTTAAATGCTTCTTGATTTAAGAACTTTAAGATATTTTGACTAGAAACAAGACAAAAACAGCGTTTTTTTTGTCATGCGAAATGATATTCAAACTGGCTTTACACAACTCAAGAACAAGAGAGAAACTGATTCTTGATCAATAATAAATCCCGAGATGGAGAGAATCTGGTGCACAGACAAACCTGTTCGACTCTGAGTCCTTGAGTCAAGCCCTACGAAATGTATATCTCTGATTTAATTTCTGCCTATACAATTTTGAATTTTCCCCCAAATCCTACTTCACCTACTTGATCTTCACAAAAATTGGCACAAAGCAGCCAACGATGGTGCCGGAAATAAAGAACTTTGATTAGTCAAAGCAGTGCAAAGTTATACGTTAATTAATTGGTCAGGCAGCGCCCATTTTTATGAGTTGACCTATAGCTGTGTCCAAGCTTAACGAAACATTTGTACAAAAACAAATAAATGTCAACTGTTGCAGATATTTTTTTCCGACCAGGATACGATTCCCGGTTTGGGCGGAGAACCGGCTCTGGAAGAACATTGTACTCAGGCCATCATAAACAAAGCTCGGGAGATCGAGAAGGTGCGTTCAGCATGTTTTATATGATTTACTCAACATTCAAGCTTCGTGAGCTGGGAATGATTTTGCCCAGACTTCATCCATCACTCCAGTCGCCCTCAACGAAATACATCCACCCGGACCTATTAGACCCTCAGTGATAAAATGCCTCCTAATATTCCCTAATGTGTCCCAGCCCTCAAATAATTGCCCCCCGTTCTGTGATTGCAACAGACCTCCGCTTGTTTTGAGCACGACGCTGCCATAGTTGTGTGTTTTATTTGTAATGTGTTACAGACCATTGCGTTCCCACTGTGTTGTACAGTTTGGCCCCTGTTTGTGTGGTCCTCGGTTATCGTACCTTCACATCACATCTTTCTCTCTCTCCAATTGGAGGTTGAAACAACGCAAACGCTGCCACACCAAACAAAGCACACCGGGGTCAAACCTTTCCTCCCTTTAACAAACCTTCCCAGCATTCACTGGTAAATATCACCACTATAAATACAGATCCTCTCTGGGGCGGAGAACTTCCTCTGTACGTTTTGTTTTCTTTTTTATGTCATTGTTTTATTATAATCTTTGTGGCTTTACATTGTGGTTTACAAGATCCTGTAACGCCACAAGAAATTATTGTGATTTTAGCTGAGTGTTTATTATCACTGGTGATTCAACTATTTTGGACTCATTTGAAGACACAGAATGACGTCGTTTGGGTGAAAATACAATCAGTGTCACACATTTGAGGAGAGCGAGAGCTGTGGAAACATGATGCTAACTAGCACAGATGACTGCGTCACGTACATAATTACGAGAGGACACACACACAACATTCATGGCAAACGTGATTACAAGGGCGTGTTTGCCAGCGAGACAGAAAGCAGCCCGACGCACTTTCAGCTCCTGAGAACTGAGGCTTCTTGAATGCGGTCAGGTGCCAGAACACCGAAACTCGCCCAGATTTGCGTTCGGGGAGTGTAATAACTCTTCAGACATCGCCACAGGCTCCGAGAACAAATGTCCTCTAATTGAGTCTGAAGTTGTAACTGGCAGATGGGTGGAAACCTGCTCATTACGTCCTTCTGGGATGCTTGTGGGAATCCCCAGCGTTTAACCAAGTTGAGACAAGTAACTATAAGTTCCCTTGGGTTAGCGGAGAGATGTTTGCTTAGATAACTAAGTTGTTCAATGATGCTTTTTTCCATGTTCAGCTTTCCGTTTGAGCATGAAAAAGTCCCTCCAGCGCGAGTTCTTCTCTATATCAGTGTTTCTGAACTCCCTGAAACGCCTCCATCTTGAGTTTTCTTCACAATATTCCTCATTTCAATAATAATTCATACGCAGAATAAAGGGGCCTGGTTGAGTTAGTTGTGTGTTGAAACTGGCGGTTATGGTAAGGGGCGGGACATTTCCCAAATCGACCAATCAGAGCACATTGTGCTTTAAGAAGGAGGGGCTTCATAGAGACAGGAAGTAAACAGAGCGTTACTGACAGACTGGGAAGAGAGGAGCTGCAATAATGAGGAAAATAATCAACATTCAAGCAGGAAAACCTGTTCTAGTAGAGCTCAAAAACAAATTTAAACCTTAATAAAGTTGAAAATATTTTTTATAATATTTCAGAAAAACATTAACCACGTTTGCTTTTCAGCCGATGTCGTCAGTCTTACTTATCAAACACCTTCATATAGAAACTATTAAAGTTTTTAATCTAATTAATCACACAATGCTGGGATCAATTAATCTAATGAATCGTGAATTCATTTGAGAAGATAAGATAAAGTCATTATTGTGTTAAATGAGAAAAAAAAAAGTAGATTTAGAAGGAAATATTATATTTGATTCAACATAGAATTTATTACACATAAACTTTTAGGCCATGAGGGTGAATATATGACAGAATTTTCATTTTTTATTAATATAGAATTTTCTTTTTCTTTTTTTTTTTTAAATGAAATAATACTTTAAGTAACAAACTAAAACTGGTAATTCAGGAATGAAGTAAATGGCTCTCTTTATGAATGGGCCATTCATAAATCCTGATTGATTAGTGCCAGTTCATTCATTACACACAGTGTTGTGTAAGTGTAACCTAACATATTACTTTTCAGTGTTTACAGTTCATAAATATGAAAATATTACTCTTCAAATGCAAGAGTGAATGTGCGAGACTTCTCACTTATTATCCTCTATAGATAAATAACTAGAACAATAACAAAAGCGCAGTAAGCGGTGTTTATGATTTTGAGAGTAAATTATAATATTATGACAACAAATAGCAGTATCAAGCAGCATAATGGACTGTTCAAGCCATGAACATTCAAGTTACAAATGACGGTATTCGCTCTTACGTTAAAAATAAGGTGGACAGTTTAAGATATCTTGTCATGTTTTCTCTTTCTCAGGCAGTTTTGTTCTTCTTGGCTCACCTTTTGATTGAGGCCAGAACCCCTCCAATCTCTGCGCTGTTTTTAAACTGGACCCGACCGACTAAACGTTGCCGATAAGAGGAAACAGACCTCGTCCCTTGTTGAACTCACTTCAGTAATCTGCTGGGTCTGAGAGCGCTTCTGCTTTTCCTCTCAGGTTCAGATTAACCAGCGAGACGCCGGTCAGGAGTCAAAGACAGCGTCCTCACAGAGCCTAAACTTTGAATAAATGGGCATTTCCGGTCCAGTCGCTCTGATTAGACTTGACCTTTGAACCTTAACCAGGTTTATGTTTATCCTCCTCATTTCCTTTTCTCTTCCGGAGATGGAGAGCTTTATTTCTATCCATGGTTTTTTGTTCAAATACACGGATTCTCTCTCTAGGAATTATCATTAAAAACTGGCGTTGAATTTCCAGCAAAAATAATCAGTCACACTGTCCAATCCTTCCTCTAATGCTTCCAAATGAATGTGAACATTTTCTCCAGTTTATATTCTTTCTCTGAGGGAATATCAAATATAATTCAGTCGCTTGAGCTCAGACCTCAGAAGAGCTCCAGGGTGATTGTGTGGAATAATTCCTCTCCAGACCCAAAAGCTCTTGATTATAAAGCTGTTTCTGAGATGTGGCTCAAATCTGCAGATGCTTTATGATGTTGGTCGAAGAAAAAAAATGAGAGACTTATGGAGGATTAACCCACCGGACCTTGTAATTTTATGCTTTTCTCATGATCTCTTACAATGAAGCGCTCATACTTTTATACATTCAATACAAGTTCAGTTCCAACATAAGCACTCAACCCTTCATTTTCCCTCTTTTATTTGATATCTTTAGCTGTAAAATGTCTAAATTGCTCTTTTAGTGCAAAAAAACAATGTTCTTCCTTAGTATTTCGGTCTTGTTTTCCAGTACAAATATCGAAACATTCTTAATTCGCCGTCATTTCGCCAAAATGTAAAATAGTTGAAATATGGGATATAACTTTACATGGACAGGCAACTGATTCCATCACACCAGTTTAATGTTCACATATTTAAATCAAGAGATGAGTCGAAATTATCTTCTGTGGTAATGGACACGATGATGTTGATAGAGCTTAACTTATATTGAACCAAAACGTTCCTTAAAAACCTGACAGGAAGCGAACTCCAGACCTTCCCTACAGCACGGATCAAATAAAAGCCAATCGCACCTCGTCCGCTGGACATTTGCAGGGCATAATAAACCCTTTTTTGCACGTCTTTAAACTCGAGGAGAATTTGTTGGCCTGGTGTGAAATAACTTAGCAGTTCTAACTAGCTTCAACACTTTTCCTGCCTTTAGGTCTCCATGCAAACGTGCTGTCACACACCTGTTGCCGGACATTTTCCCATAGTCTCTGGTCTCCGAACGCACGGCTGTTAAGTTTACAGCCAAATGACTTACTCGCTGGAGGTCAAAGTGTCGTTTAGTGCACAGGCTTTGTCAAGCTATTTAAAAGCAATGCTCAGGTTAGAAAAACCAGAGACACGTTACATCACTTGCCAACAAATTTGTTTGTCCGGTTATCATTTTCACAGGATAGATCAGCAAAATTAGTCATATATAAACCCTCACAGAACAAGCAACCAATGAGTTGACCATATTTAAATCTATTCCAAAGAATCCTACAGGTTTTCACCCACAATCGGCTTAGAAAATATGATTCTGTGCAGGTCTATCGTAGAAATGTTTCCTGACTAATACTTTTGACAAACTGGTTTATCTTAAGTACCTCACATTGTGTTAAGAGCTCAGATGAGTCCAACAGCTGTTCGTCTTTTCCAGTCGTACAAACAGGACTGCGAGACTTTGGGAATGGTGGTGAAGATGCTTCTATCCAAAGATCCAACTCTCGAACAGAAGCTCCTGACAGCGCTGAAAAAGAACCTGGTTGATATCAGGGGGAAATGCTTGGAAAACCTCAGCCAATTCATCTCCGAGGTGAATGCATTGCTCAAACCAGACAAACCTAACCACAATCCATAACCTGACCATGAAGTGCTTGTTTGGTTTTTGCCAACCTAGTTGTCTTGTTATTCAGCACAGCTACATGTCCTAATTTGTTAAGTTTTAATTAACAGTTCATGTTCACCTTATATTTTGTAACTATAGTAAAAGTGTTTTTATTGTATTGAACTACACACGTGGTGATTTCCAAATACTACTCATACTTTTTTGTCAGTTTAGCTTCTCACGTCTTCAAATGTTGTGTTTTTGCTGTCACGTGATGATACAGTTTAAGCCAAAGAAAGCAGCATGTTTGTCATTAAACTGTTTGGTGTTAACAGTGTTGTTTAGCTTACCTTTGTCACAGTATATGTAGGCTGTTAGGGATTTAAAAGCTTTAAAAAGCTGCACTCATGGCACAAGCCACTAAAATACAGATGTGATACAACAGTCAATCAGATGTCAGCAGATAGACTACTAGAACACATCCTGTGTGTCCCAGATTGACAGATTCAAGGATTAATGTGGACTGTAGACATAAAGACATAGTAGACACAAAATGTGCATGTATATATATTTTTATATATATCTCATTTTTTTATTTTTTATTATTAGCCTTGCGTTCCAGTTTGCATTTATACAGATTACAGTGATCTGTCTGCATGACCCATCAATAAAATGACACCCAAATAGGCTTTGGATAATACGTAATGTACAATGTTTGTAGTCAATGTTTTAGTACAAATTGAGCAGCAATGCTGACCGTGGTGCGTTAGATATTTATTTTTAAAACCCTGATTAACAAAAGTGGAGTCGCTGCAAACCTTTGTTCTTTAGTACTTTTTATCAGTAACATTCTTTAAAAAAAAAAAAAAATCTTTTGAAACTCAGGGATATAAAAATATTAGCTTTAACTCAACATTTTACAATATATACATTCATTTTTGCAAAGTTAAATTATTCTCTCCATTAGTCTCTAAAAGCGGCTTTATAAATATTATATTCTTCTGGTTCTGTCAAAGACTATAATCACTTATCACCTAATATGCATTATTGCAGCAAGTAAGCATGGTTTAAATACAGCGTTGGCCAACAACATCACTTTATGGCAAGACCACTGCAATATGTCCTGGACAGAGAAACCTGTGTCCAAGATGTATTCTAATTCAGAATAACAGCTTAAAGCAAGTTCCATAATGGCATTCGATAAAAGACGTATTAAGATGCAGGTCAACTGTTTCAAACTTCCTTGCCAATTCTATGAAATTATACAGTTTTTGCCCTTTCGTCCTCTCTTCTGTTTGGACTTTGTCCTTGTGCCGATGGGAAGTTCATCAGCATAATATTGGTACCGAGGTTGTCTTGGTTGTGGAATAGGCTGGCCCAGGAAAAAACCTTCCTCCTCTGATTCAGATGATGAAGAGGAGCAGGTAGAGCACCAGTCGTCTTCGTCCCCATAAAGACGTAAAAACCTCTCTGCCGCCTGGTTGTGCAAACCGTAGTCAGAGTCAGCGTGGGCATAAGGAGGCTGTCTGTAGTCAGCATTGGGAGGACCATGCTGGCGACGGTCCTCCTTAAAGCACATACGGGCCTTTTCTTTGGGCACCAAGTGAAGAGCATTGTCCGAACGAGACTTACGACTCCTCCTTCGCCTGTGGTGATGCCGGTGGCGTTGCTGGTCTTGCTCGTCAAAGTGGTACGCCCGTCTACGAGTACGTTCGCTCATGGGAGGCTGCCGCACCTCCAGGTCATTGTATCTTCCGTTATCTATAACGTCATCTGAAAACTTTACCTGCTGAGGTTTGGACTGGGACTTGGACCTTCTTAAGACAGGTAAGTGAGGTGGTTTGGGCCTCTCCTCTGGAAGGGGAACCACCTGCTCCTGTTCCTCCTCTTCAATAACCTCCACACGCTCAAGCTCAGATGTGAGGCTTTTCAGGGAGTTGGTGCTCCTGTGCAGCATTGATGAATTCAGAGTACCCATGTTGCTGGTGTTCTCACAGTGTTCAAGACCAGAGAACTTTTGTAATGAGTAGAGCAACTGCTTCTCTTTTATATCCCCATCAACTGAAGCACCTGAAAGAACCACAGAAGTTCAGATTATACAAAATTACATTCAGTACTCTAGAAATAGAATTTTAAATGACATTGTGTGCCTGATTTTCTAGGATAACATCCCAGACATCAATCCTTCAGACTTACCTGTGATGTTGGAGAGCGCCAAGGAGTCCATTGAGTCTCTGATGTTCTGCTCTGCTTGCTTAAGTTCATCTGTGATACACTCCAATGAGTCATTATACCACTGTTTATCTTCAAGCTTAAAGCTGGCTCCATGCTCCAAATCAAGCTCCTGGAGCTTTCTACTGCTTGCAGGTCCAGGGTGACTACCATATGCAGAGTCACCTAGTCCATCCTGGGACTGTGCCCAGTACATGTCTGCCTTGTACTTTTTACTGGCCAGACTGCCATTCCCACCACTGCCTGGCATCCTTGGCTCAGTCTTGTTTTTGACATCAGAGTCAGTCGTCCAGAGGTCAGTTGGCCTAGTGTCGTCCGGCTGCTGGAACATTCCATGTTCACCAAACTTGAGGAGGAGCTGGGTCATGTAGTCCTCATGCTCGGCCCATTCCTCATGGTCCTCGGGAGCTTCCTGCTCCTCCCTGTTTCTCCAGAAGTGGTTGTCTGCAAAGCTTAGCTGTGACAGCTTGTTGGACAAGGTGTCATCAGCATTCCCTGAGAGTCCGGGGAACTTGTAATTGGCTGCAGGTGAAAAGAGAAGAGACTGTCGACATTGGTCCGCGGAGCGGCTGCTTTTTCCCATCTTCACACTGCGCCGTGATTCCCGAGATCTTGCGGACTGAAAGGCTGAATCAGAAGAATCAGAGGCGTGGACGTCCTCCCCTAGACTGCAGGCCTTGGAACAGTAGATCCTGCCTTGTCTGGGTAGAAAGGGACAACCGAGCAAGGAGCTCTTGCACTGAGCACAACTAAAACAAGCATCTGTGGCGTGCCAGTGAAGGCCATCATACGTCATTTGGGCATGGTCCACCCCTAGAGGAAAATAAATAGGAGTTAAAGGTCGGCTTCTTACGGGCAAAAGCGAAACGTGGTTTGTGGTAAATGAGGTTGAGACATCAGAGAGACACATTTGGGCTTACCGATGTGTTCGCCGCAGGCCTCACAGTATTCCGCGTACAGAGACTCGAAGCAACCGCAGCAGTAGGGCCGACCATCCTTCATGATGTACCGTTGACCACCCAGGATGGTCTCGCATTCAAAGCAGGAAAAGTGCTTCATATGCCAGTGACGACCCTCTGCCTCTGTGCACTCGTCCGCAAAAATTATCTGTGAGGAAAATTACACCAATGAATGAATAATAGCATCGATAATACAACAGGCCTTGTTTCATGCACAGAACAATATGTCTGGATTTTGAAAAACTAAACTCACCTCATCACAGGAGGAACAGCGTGGCTTTAGCAATTCAGCGTGATGCCGTCCACAATGGACCTTCCCGTCCTGGTAGAAGTAAATGAGATCAACCAGGAGCTCATTGCAGGTGGAACATGTGAAGCACGATGGATGCCAACACTGACTAGGTCCTGCTCGTGAAGCAAACACCACCATCTCCCCTCCACTGATGTTCTCTCCACACTGAAGAGGCAAGATGTTTAAATGAAACAATCAGCTTCAAACAGTCACTTCCTTCAGCACAATACTCTTGGTTTAAACACCTACGTGTTCACACATGGCATGAAGCATCGTCCTTGGCAGCAGTCTTAGAGTTCCTCGCCCAAGGGCCTCTTTCTTTCTCTGCATGCTAAACATGTGAAGCTCCTTCTTCTCTTCTTCACTGAGAGACTGGCAGTATCGCACCTGAGGGAGACATTTAAAACATGTTTGCTGTTAAACTATTAAGAAAGAAGACCTTGTAGACCGCATGCAGGTTCTTTTGAGCACAGGAGGTGCTCCTTTAATGTGCTTACACACTAGAGAAAGCATTGAAGGAGAGTTTGACAAATACAAAGGAATACAATGTGTTTTGAGTGTGTGGAAAGACAACTGGGAATACAGTGATTTTGGTTTCCAAAAGCACATCTGGATCCAACAAACGTCTACAACAGTGTGCACTGCTGCAAAAGATACAATTTCCTCAACTTTGCGTGATGGTTCGTTTGGCAAACCTTCTATGCTCATCCCCATTGCAATTCCAAGCCTTCTCTGATGCAGTGCAAACTCTTGTGTGTAGGCACCTTTATGGGTGGCCAGGAAGTTTTGCTTAAACCATCCTCTTTGAGTACGGAGTACTTTTGTTTTAACAATACCTTAATACAAGAAAATGGAACACCTCTTGATTTAATGAGCAAAATTAGGGGTCACACACTATGCATGTTTTAAGTTGAGATGCCACAGATAACAATGAAAGAGTATGTTATGTGACCCAGAGCAATGTCTCAGATCGAGTCTCCCCGAACAGCATCATACCATCTTCAGCTCAAAAGTCTCATTGTACCAGCACCGATAGAGATATGTACAAAGTGACAAAGCATCTTTCTGTGATGACAGAGAATGTGGTGAAGCTCTAAACCCATGAAGCTAAAAACACCCACACCACGTTGCAGTTAAAAAGCTATTTGAGGGGGTTTTGAAATGTGATGCGTGGGCATTTTGGACTGCAGCGATGCTGGGGAAACAATAGGGGCTTTCATGGCTGCTGATGAAGGCCCTACTTTCCTTTGTTTCTGTAAACTCACCTCATTGTCATGAGGAGGTAGCTGGTACAGGAGCTGCTTGATGCGGTATTTTTCCCCGGGGCTGTTCACATAAGGGACTTTGTCCTCAGGTAGGCAAGAGAAGTACAGCTGGACCTAGAGGTGAGACGGAGACAGATCGGGTCAGTCATTCCATTTAGAGTATGCAAAAAAGCAGTTACACTGTGTTGTGTTGCTTCCCTGCCCTCAATGAAATCAATCTCTCTCAGCTGAGCACTTGTGATCAGATCTCCAGAGACAAATGTTAATACCATGTGTACCAGGTTGATTTTTTTTTTTTTGGCCTGTCATTCCTGTGCATCTGTCAACATTACCATTTCCATTACCTTTTCTAAAACTTGAGTCACCAGTTTTGGGCTGAGTAAAGGTTTTTACTGTACCCTATTGTGCTTCTATTACACTGTGACCTATGCCTTGTGAGTGGGAACTCTTTATGAGTGCTGGTCGTAACAGCCCCCAGATAAATAGCTGAACTATGCTTGTCTTCTCCTGCATAAAGAGAGTCCTGCTGCTGTCGAGTCAGTCTACTGGAATGGCATTTAGACGTGATGATCAGCGGCACCATAAATCACCCTCATTTCAAGCTGATATTACCTCTGGTACTGAGCCTTAGGCACTTGAACAACACTATTCCTGAGTGTTTGTGTTCTTCCCCACAATGATCACCTATAATCTGCAGGGCAATTCACAGAATGGCTGCTATAAAGGCATTACAGTTGACTCTTGCATTTAACACAAAAGCTGCACTGAGATTTTAGGGGTCTCCAAATTGCTTTAGACCTTTATCCTCACCCATCACTTCAGATTTTATTCAAGGGTGCTCTTAAGGACAGCCGGGGGAAGTGTGGGACACCGACTGGAATCAGCGCCACATCAGCGTGCCTCCAGGCACGAGAGGACCGCCTTTGCGGACAATGCCAGGAAAAAAAGTTGTGGCTGCGAGCTTGGCTGTTAGCAAACTGCTTTTCCTCATCATTTCAAGCCCTTTTGTCTGGCAGCTTGAGATAATGACTTGCAGATTTTCCATGAAGTAGTTTGTAAATAAAAAGCAGCATTTCCTGTTCCCAAATGCCTGTGGGGTGCTTCATTCACAGTGTTTAGCTGTGCCTGCAAAAATGCAGTACGGTCCTTTAAATCTAGTGTCTATGACTAGGTCTGCTGACAGAATGATTGACCAACAGTTTGGAATTTTAATAAAGATCACATCTGGTGTATTTATTGTATAACAACTTGCACATTGTGTTAAAATATTACATCTTGAATTGCATGTTACTATTCAGTCATTACAGAGAAGACTCTTTCCCTGAAACTGAAGACATGCGACTGCTTTGCATTTTGTGGCATGGTTGTTATTGGACTTGCAGTTTTTCCTTCTGCAAACAATGTTGCCATTTTGGCTTCATGCTGCCTTCTAACCATTTCCTGCCTGACATGTGTACTGTTCTTACACAAACACCAAAGCATTAATGTAAGTTCTCTGTTAAATGCTTTATATTGTGGAGACAATATTCAATAAGTTCTAGACTAGCCCATAGAGATTACCTGCTCTGGTCGAAGTCCTGGTGGCACCCAAGCGTATTCCTCCAAGGCACAGCCCGAGTCATCATCTGAGGTGGAGCTCCGCTGGAAGCCGAACGTGAGCTTGTTGACCTTCGGCTCCATGTCCAGCTGCCTCGCGGCGCCGTGGAAACTGCTGGAATTCTCGAGGTTCATCAGAAAGACCCTCCTGGAATGGTTAAGAGGGAACAGTGCGTCATGGATCACGAAACCACATGATAAAACGCCTCGTAAGATACATTGTATTGGGATGAGAACAGTAACGCAACTGGAATAATGCAGCGCCCTAAAACATTTCATGGCAGTTACGGTGACTTCCAGCCCAGGGTGGAGGCCTGTTAAAGAGATTCTGCTCATAAAACGATGGCAGTTTTATTGTTACTGCTATTGTGCCGAGTTTTGCCGTGATGTGGTCGGACATTCCCTCCAAACTTCAACCATCCTAACTCTTTTACAGTCTATTTACTTTAATGCATTTTCCTGACTAATCATCACCGTGGAAGCTTTCTGGTATTTTCCATTTCCTTCTATTGGGACTCTTTTCTGGTTAAGTTGAGCACTAATGCATGCCATATATGATTTTTCCCAACAACATAGTTTACTTGACTCTGTTCAGAAGTCTTTCAGCTGAAACAGACGGAAGACTGAAACTTCTCAAGACAAGATCTCTTGCGTTCTTCCCTGTCACTCCTTTGAAGTCCATTCAGGACACAAAGCATAACAAAGCCATATGGTAATGCTTGAATACCATGTCTTTCTTCAAGCCCCTGTGCTGTTTGTTGAGGACAGTGTTTTAGAACCTGCCATACCGCATCACGTCCTGCTGAGTGACGTATCATCTGATGCTTTGATCTCTGGAGCTGCTGTTTTTGGAATGAAAACAGGTGAGATGGATGGAATGAACCCAATGACAGGTGTTAGTTTCACATGCACTCGAACGAGAAGATGCATCCAGAATATGTGCATCAACGCTGAAAGGGTAAATCTCAAAAAAGTGGCAAAAAATGTCAGATTATATTTCACACCAAAGAGAATAAGTGGACTTTTTTTTTGTTTTTTTTGCATTGTAGTGGTGTATAGAGATTTAGGACGAGGGAAAATGTGCTTATTTTGTGGGGGGAAAAAAATCTTAATGGTCCTACAAAACAGGCCAAACCATGCATATAAAATAATAGTTACAGTTGTTTATTAAGTTTATTAAGGTTTCACAAGAACACAATACAAAGATAATCAGAATGCCTAGCTCTCAGTTAACACTGGATAAATGTATTGCAATGCAGTTAAATTGATGTTTTATCTGTGCTCATTCACATTTGAGATTTTGAAGCAATCCCATCTATAGATGAACAACTGAAACAACCCAACATTTTGTTCAGGCCCCAAATTCTCTTCAGTTGAATTCAGTGGAAATCATACAGACTCCCTGACAAACCCACTAGAACGTTTAAAACTGTGACTTCTTGACTACTTAAATTTAGTAAGTAGTTTAGTAAACCCAAACTCTTCTCAGACAAAGGTTCCTGTAAGAGACTCCTCAATCGTTAACCTGGTTATGCAATTCTATCAGAAGTGATACATTTCCTGCCATGTTACAAACGTGTTCCTTCTGGTGGTGCAAAATCCACTAGGATATGATATTTTCTTCAAAGGAAGTCACTGACACAGGAAAGGAGCTCAAAGTGGCAACACCCTTTCTGCTAAACAGTCTCCTTAAGTATGCTAATTTCTGTCTTAGATGCCATCAGCATCACTTCCTGAGCCTCCAGATCTAATCAACAACCGAAATGAATAGAAACTGCATTAATGTTTCATCAAAAATAAACAGCCATTTTACGATTGAGTGGTTCTGAGTGAATCGCAGGGACCTCAGGGAACCGAAAGCAGTTCCTGTCTGCACTGCTCGCCCTGAAAAAGCCCTCCAGCCCAGAGTGTTTAACAGCCTGCTCTCTTGTAGAGCTGCTTGTTAACATGACTTTGGAGGTCTGAGATGCATATCTGTTAGATCCACCCACGGGAGGCCTGAATGGTCCTCAATGGGGGGTAGATATGGGTGGAGGGTGAGTTGCCTGGGGAGGGGATGGACCCCGGGTGATCACACAAGGGTAACTGCCAGTGACTCATATGGTAATGGACCCTCAGCATAGCAAAGAACCAATTTCATGAAGACTTAAAAGTGAATAAATGCATTTTAAGCACCTTCATTTCTACATTAAATTATGCATAACTTCACTTGACTAATCAAAATTATATAACCGTTAAACAAAATGCAAACGATCGCTCTGACAGATTCATTTGCATAAGTGTCCTGAGGACACCAGGTCAAGTCCCAACAAATTACATCTTACTGAATAGCCCATTTCCACAACTTTGGTGTGTAGAAATGTGAGAGGTAGAAATAGCATGGGTTGACTGGGTTAAACCAGATTCAACTGTGAGCATAGTGGTTGTTAGGTCAACAGATTCCACTTTTGAGAGACATAACATAGCTTTACTGCGTAACTACCACATTTCTCTCAGCTAAATTAGTCAGAAGGACACTCATTATAGGTGCATTAAAAACTATGTGGTTAATAAGATGATTATGAATAGTGTGTGTGTGTAAAAACAAGCCTTTATTAAGCCCAGTAAATGTGGAAATGTTCATACTCAGATCCACTGGCACCAATGCTGCTCCATTAGTCCGGCCCGTCAGAACCTGTTTGATTTGGCCCAGTCCAGATCTGAGTCAGTGCTGGAATTCCGTCTATGGATTTAATGTTAAGAACAGCAGAACTGGCAGACGATGTGAGCGATTCCTGCGCTCCACAAATGAGGAGTTTCCCTCCACGGCTGTTGAGCCAGTAATAAAACTTCAATCCAACAAATACAGACGTTTGTTATGTCATGTCACTTCCAAAAACACTTGAATACAAAAGCATCTTTGAATCTTCTAAAACAAACACGTCCAAAACTACAGCAAACTAGAACTTAAACTACCTCAAGATTAAACTCAAATGTTCATATGGGCAAATAATCAGATCTGTGTTTTTACTATGTGTACTCTGCATGTAGTGCAGAGCCAAAATAATGCTGATATATTATACATGATGCAATTTAATGATGGCAAATTAGACAATATTTAACAAGCACCATTTCACACTTAAAATATGTAGGGTACTCAAAATTCAATATTTAGTCTGCCTGTCATTAGAATCAACCACTTTTGTTAATCAACCAAATGCACATTAGTCTGATTAGTCCAATTATGATTACTATTTTTTTTACCCCCCCAAGAGACATACAACTGTTATCTGAAAATATGTGAAAGTATTTCCAGTTAAAATGCTCAAATGCCAAGATAGGGTTATCAGACAAAAAGTTTTTTAGGTGATCCTCCCAAACTTTTGGCCAAACTTTGAAGAACTCGAGTGTTATTCCAGGACCAAATGGTTTCAAGGCTTGTCCCAACAGACTGAAGACATTAGAGAAAGACCACCTGCGTTCTGACCGGCTGGAGCTAGATTACTAGAAGCTTCTGATATTTACCCACAACACACCTCTCTGTCACCTTTTTCCTTTTCAACAGACCTTTATACACATGCAGAGTCTTCAAATCTGTGCTGCACCACCTACAATTAGCCCTAGATCTGAGAAGTTTATAAAAGCTTCCAAATATAACTAGAAGAAGTAGGACGTGACACAGCAAAATATAGGTTAAATGTGCACTCAAAGCCCCTGTAGGAAAGACTTTTAAAATGTGATATACACACCAAACTGAAGTTTCAAAACCATACCTGCTCGCTCAGCAACGTCTCCAGGCAATTCAGTGCTTTCCGAATCAAACAGTGTTCTCCAAAAGTCCCGTGGTTCCTTGACTACATGTCCTCAGTTTGAGCCTCATCCCATCTAAATCCAAAGCAGACGTTATCACGCTTGTGAGCTGATGGTGCAGGACGTGTACAGTAGAGTATGTGGAGAACAACTCCAGCAGATGGCTCTTCCATTTACTGCAGTCCTGCAGAGCCACTCCCCCAACAACCCGAGCTCGGCCCTCAGCGTGGGCTCCAGACCCTCTAAACCAAACCCCCTTCTCTTCAAACACACATCACATAACAGCAATGGTCAGTTCTGCCCAGCCCCTTCCCCATGTTTCTTGAGCGACTCTTTGGGTTTTAATTCACTGGGATACTCTTATACATACAAATGTCACATATTGATATTGATATCAGAATCTGGTCTTATACATTTGGTTTACTTTGAAATGTTCACTCAGAAATGACTAGCAAATAATTACAAAAATATGGCAAATAATAGTTGAATTAGCCTAAACGTAAACTTTACAAGTTGAATAATTGATTTTTACAGTGTAGAATTTAGTTTTAAAACCTATTTTACAATAAAATATGCTGTGTTATTTGTTGAAAAGGTTAAAAAAAATGGAAAATAAAGGGTTAAATTTAGCATTCAACATTGTGTTTCTCAGTATTTTTGTCTTTTCCTGTACAAATATCTAAACTTTCTTAAAATCGAAGAAGCAAACTGACTGAATACCTTAAGTCTTGTCTTCTGAAACATAATTAAAATTAAGCGAATTTATGATTAAAATAAGATAAAATATCTGTGCAGTTTTTCTTTTTAATTAAGTGATTTTTTTCCACTTTAAACAAACTCACCTAATTTTTTATAAATTTCTTCCTATGCCATTTTGCATATCAAGTAAATGATTTGATTTAGCAATGTTCAGATATTTGAATTGGTAAAAAAGACAAAAATAAATCACTTTTTGCATTGAAAATAAGTATTTGTTCTGAGATGGTGCTTTTCAATCAGAATGACCATAAATTCACCCAAAAGGCCAATACAGACTGCACAAAAACTGCTCCATAAATAAAAGTGAAAAAACTGAAGTGAGCTTCATGCATTAAATGCAGTTTCAGTCAAACGTCACTCTCTCACTTCTCAAGTCAACAAAGATCCAGACCACAATGCCTGAAAGACTCCACATGGTACCTTACAGAGAGTTTACCATGCAAATCAAAAAGGCCGTCCCTCTCAGAGCCAATCCACTTCCGTACGGTGTTTTGCTGTTAGTATGCACGCCGTTTGGGGAAATACACTTTCTGTCTTTCACTGACATCGAAACACAAGGAAGGCTGGATCTGAGGTTACTTTCAAAATCTGAACTCAAAATGCAAGAACAGTTGCCAAACCACCAGGAGACCCAAAGGAATAAGGTTTTATGACAGAAAAACAAACCTAACGAAGTTCTTCAGCTGGAAAACGACTGCAACCAAATTCTCTGATTATGAACGCCATACCTTATGCGCCCAAGTAGTGACCCCAAAAACCTCAGTGTCCTGCCTAGAAAGACAGTTTACCTCATCTCGCCTTAATTTCCTGTGGAATGTGCTAAAGGTGAAGACCTTCCTGTTGTTCAAACAAACAAAGCTCAAAGTTTGTGCTCCGTCCAGGAGGACGAGGCTGCTGGTTTCCTGAATAAAGGATGTTAGAGGAAGTTATGAAACTTAATTCTTCTACCCAGGGTGGTCTTTGTTGTTACCTCAAGCATTTCACCACAAACCAACAACTTAGTGCTCATGAAATGGAAACTTCCCTTGGGGTCTGAAAAAAGTGTCAGATTCAACAGCTCTGTTAACTGGCCAATGATCTTGTCGTGCCAAACAGGATTGGCTAAAATCCATCCAATATCTTTTTTTCCATAAACCTACAAATATAGGAAGCCTATAATAGATGCCGACTGTTCACTGAGCTTTTTACGACTGCTGCCTTGAATAAAAGAGCTGGTAATGGGATGGAGTTTTTTTGGAGGACAACACCATTGTTGCGTTCAAGGCCACAGAGGTGCAAACACAGCAGGACTCGGAGCAAAGCACAACCCTTTGTGTTAGAGAAACAAAGAGGAAGAGGGAATTTGTACCCCCTGGTTTTAGCGGGTTGCCGAAAGATAAACAAACCCTCTGCCTTGCTAAGAGGCTTTTCATGCATCCGAAACGTTGAGTAACCTACTGAAAAGTTACACTGTAGCTGTAAAAGAGATTGATTTTGAGTCAAAGAGGATGATTGTTTGTTTTCAGAATTACAAGAACAAGCTGACACCTACATGTTTGGCCCTCGATTCGAATTCACAACCTTAAAAAACTGGAAGTCGTCACTACAACCACATTGTCTTTCATTCCCAGGCCTCAAACAACATCGCATTTAGATGTTCAATGTTAGTAAACCGAGCTCAATAGGTGCTGCTCTTCCTCAGTATTTTCAGTGGTGTCAGACAATTAAACTGGTAAAAGCATCTTGTTTTAATTTGTACTGGAAAATGAGACAAATCTGAGCAAGTAAATCATAATGCGAATGAGCTGTAGTGTGTCGAATCTCGGGTCAGCGGCCGCCACACCCTCCAAACACTGACGGATGTGAATGAAGTCATTTATACAAACTCCTGAGCCAAAAATACCAATGGTTTCCCAAAACCCTCGAGAAGAGCCCCTTCAATGTGAGTACTCTATCTATCCTTGTTTTCAGGACGACCCTGAAAATAGACCAATCCATCACGCTGATGTTCTGTTGTGGCTCTTGTTTCACAGTTCAGGGTTGAACAAGGATTCCTGTGGAATATAAAACAGGACGAGTCACACATCCCTGACCTGGGATCCTTTCTAAGCACAAGAGGGGTCGTAAATCTCGCCCCCTCCGGCCCCCTCATGGTCACAGGGATTCAAACAGCACCTCACACCTGGCTCGAACCTCCCGGGCTGTAAAACCGAAAGGCCGCTTTGACCCAGCATGTCCGGACGCACTCGGGACCCCATACGGAAGAGCCTCCGACATTAGTTTTGCAATTCAATATGATCTTGAGGGCACTTGTAGACTCGGGCCCCAAAGGACTGACCCATATTTGACAGCGTCCTAAATTCAGACTCTTAATGTGGGCCAATTATCACATGGACGACTGTGTTCCTGTAATATACGGTTAAACATAGACATCAGTATATGTTTCTCCCATTTGCATCACCATGGCATTCTTTCAAGTACCTCTGCGGGTCAGGCTGTGCGTATTGGCTGGAGATATCCCAGCATGCTTTGCGGAGTTCGGAGTTTGAGGGTCAGACTGGAGCGATGGCCCTGAGTTTGGCTGCTATTTATGACCGTTAACAGCTATTGTTCCAGATAGACCTCAGTTGTGTCCACTCCTTATCATAAAAGAGAGGCTGTTCTGGGACTTTAATGACCTGCCAATGGCCGTTATCAGAACACAGGCCTAACAAAGGAACAGCCATAAAGAACAATAAAACACTGTTATCCTACTGTAAAAAGCAATGGCCGCGGACCTAAAGAATAGCGAGAGGTCAACCGCTGTAGCCCTCGCTGGCCTGATATTGACTTAGAGAGATTATCACTGACAAACGCAGGTCAGACACCCACAGAAAACCATATTCTTTAGCGTAGAATTGAGTCCAGATGACACTGAAAGCATGTCGCCTTTGATCTGACTGAAGTTTTGGAAACTAACACTTGACCTTCATGTACACAATCAAAAGTTGGTAAGATTTTCTTAAAAGAAGTCTCTTCTGCTCACCAGGCTGCATTTACTTGATCAGTAAAAATTCTGAAATATTATTCCAATGTAAAACAGCTGTTTTCTATGTGAATATACAGTAAAGTGAATTTTCAGCATCATTACTCCAGTGTTCAGTGTCACATGATCCTTCAGAAATCACTCTGATATGATGATTTGCTGCTCGACAAACATTTTCAACGATGTTGAAAACCATTCATATTTGTGGAAACCGTGATACATTTCATTTTCCAGGTTTGTTTGATGAATTGAAAATTGAAACAGCATTTATTTGAAATTGAACTTCCTCTAGAGACTCAAACTAGTCATTAATGTTGGTTTGAACATACAAACAAGTATGATAAACTACACAATCGCCTACTCAAGTCAGACTTTGTCAACCAGACATCATAATTTGTCTTTTCTCATTGACTCTCGCTCATATTCATCAGCATTATCACCTTCCCCCTCCAACGGCTCCATGACTGTTCACATGACGTCTGGACACTTTAACTTACAGTGTTGCAAGCGTAGTGTACAGCCGTCATATCTCTGACACTCTCTGTGACTGTCGTTAAGAGCAGAGCTCATTGTGAATAGAGGGCTGGACGGAGCAGCACCCCGGGGTGTTTAAGGGCAGGAAGCTGCTTTAT
>CM074455.1:477500-575000 GCA_037101425.1 Elopichthys bambusa
TCAAACAAAACTAAAGGAGTTTAAACCCATTCAGAACTGCAGGATGTTCTGCATGCATCGCCTCACACCACCACTAGAGAGCGCCACCATCTCAAACTACTTCACCATCATCACTGAGAGGCTTTTAACAGCCAAAAAGATCACATATTGACCAGTAATTATTTCAAGATCACATCAATGCCAGTTTCTCCTGGTGGCTTTTAAGCCTCAATCGTCTCAATCTCGGTTCAGCGGGGTGAAGAGAGGATCTGTCTCTCAAAGCCTCATGTTGGCGAATGCGTCTCCATATGGAAACTGAGTCCTGTTGACATTTGCGGTCCCCTGTGGGGCCCGAACTCTGCCAGCTGGCATCAGAGCAAACGGCTTCATGACTGCTGTCATAGATATGAGTGAAGATAAACCCCTACTGTACCACGGTAAATCTGATTTCAACTTCCCTTCTGGCTCAAACCGCGGTTATCAGATTAAAACATCATCTTTTACTCGCCGTCATGTCGTTCCAAACCGGTTTGACTGCCGTTCTTCAGAAAACAAAAGAAGGTATTTTGAACATTCTTCATGCAGCACTTTTCAAGTTACTAAAAATAACAAAAAACATAATTAAAGTACCACAAAAGTATTGTAACGGTAGCCCATATGACTTCATATGGACGAATGTTACGATGCTGTTTTTGTTCTTTTTGGGGCCAGACAGTCGTGGTCACTATGAAATGAATGGAGAAGAGCTGCATGAAGATTCAGCAAAAATAAATAAATAACAGCAAACAGGTTTGGAAAGTATGGAAGCTTGTTTCCGCCATGGAATAAAACGATAAAAATTTACTTTTTTTCTTGGAATTCTGAGGTTAAATCTCACACATCTGACCTTTTCTCTGGATTCTGAGTTTACGTCTCGCAATTTTTGCATTTTTTCTTGGAATTTTTAGTTTAAATCTCGGAACTCCGACTTTTTCTCGGAAATCTGAGTCTCGCAATTCAGACTTTTTTCTCAGAATTCTTGCTATTTTTAAATTTTTTCTCTGAATACGGAGTTTAAATCTGAAAATTCAGAATTTTACATTTCGCAATTTTGATGTTTTGTCTTGGAATTTTGAGTTTACATCTCGCAATTTGACTTTTTCTAGGAATTCTAAGTTTACATCTCGCAATTTTTACAGTTTTATCTTGGAATTTTTAGTTTAAATCTCTGAAATCTGAGTCTCGCAATTCTGACTTTTTCTCTGAATTCTAAGTTTAAATCTCAAAATTCAGAATTTTACATTTCGCAATTTTGACGTTTTTTCTAGGAATTCTAAGATTACATCTCGCAATTTGACTTTTTTTTCTAGGAATTCTAAGTCTACATCTCGCAATTTGACTTTTTTTCTAGGAATTCTAAGTTTACATCTCGCAATTTGACTTTTTTTCTAGGAATTCTAAGTCTACATCTCGCAATTTGACGTTTTTTCTAGGAATTCTAAGTCTACATCTCGCAATTTGACGTTTTTTCTAGGAATTCTAAGTCTACATCTCGCAATTTGACGTTTTTTCTAGGAATTCTAAGTCTACATCTCGCAATTTGACTTTTTTTCTAGGAATTCTAAGTCTACATCTCGCAATTTGACTTTTTTTCTAGGAATTCTAAGTCTACATCTCGCAATTTGACGTTTTTTCTAGGAATTCTAAGTCTACATCTCGCAATTTGACTTTTTTTCTAGGAATTCTAAGTCTACATCTCGCAATTTGACGTTTTTTCTAGGAATTCTAAGTCTACATCTCGCAATTTGACGTTTTTTCTAGGAATTCTAAGTCTACATCTCGCAATTTGACTTTTTTTTCTAGGAATTCTAAGTTTACATCTCGCAATTTGACTTTTTTTCTAGGAATTCTAAATTTACATCTCGCAATTTGACTTTTTTTCTAGGAATTCTAAGTTTACATCTCGCAATTTGACTTTTTTTTCTAGGAATTCTAAGATTACATCTCGCAATTTGACTTTTTTTCTAGGAATTCTAAGATTACATCTCGCAATTTGACTTTTTTTCTAGGAATTCTAAGTCTACATCTCGCAATTTGACGTTTTTTCTAGGAATTCTAAGTCTACATCTCGCAATTTGACTTTTTTTCTAGGAATTCTAAGTCTACATCTCGCAATTTGACTTTTTTTCTAGGAATTCTAAGTCTACATCTCGCAATTTGACGTTTTTTCTAGGAATTCTAAGTTTACATCTCGCAATTTGACTTTTTTTTCTAGGAATTCTAAGTCTACATCTCGCAATTTGACTTTTTTTCTAGGAATTCTAAGTCTACATCTCGCAATTTGACTTTTTTTCTAGGAATTCTAAGTCTACATCTCGCAATTTGACGTTTTTTCTAGGAATTCTAAGTTTACATCTCGCAATTTGACTTTTTTTCTAGGAATTCTAAGTCTACATCTCGCAATTTGACTTTTTTTCTAGGAATTCTAAGTCTACATCTCGCAATTTGACTTTTTTTCTAGGAATTCTAAGTCTACATCTCGCAATTTGACTTTTTTTCTAGGAATTCTAAGTCTACATCTCGCAATTTGACTTTTTTTTCTAGGAATTCTAAGTCTACATCTCGCAATTTGACTTTTTTTCTAGGAATTCTAAGTCTACATCTCGCAATTTGACTTTTTTTCTAGGAATTCTAAGTCTACATCTCGCAATTTTTACATTTTTTCTTGGAATTTTTTGTTTAAATCTCGCAATTTGACTTTTTTCGGAATTCTGTTTTTAAATCTCAGAAATCTGACTTTTTCTCGTAATTGTGAGTTTACGTCTTGCAATTCTTTTTTCACAATTTGACTTTTCCCTCTGAATTCTGAGTTTATAAAATAGACATATAAAAAAAGTTTATTGCTACTCCATCTCACAACTCTGACTTTTTCCTCACAATTGTGAGTTTATTTCTCATAATTCTGAACGTTAATCTCAGTATTGCGAGTTTATATCTTGTAATTCTGAAGAAAATCCAAATTGTGAGATAAAAAGTCGCAATTACCTTTTTTATTTGTGTACTCTGTGGCAGAAACAAGCTGAGGATGATTAGCCTAAATGATGACATAATTGTAATTTTTACACTGATCTATTCCCACGGTGTCTGGAAAGAGGCAGCGATACAGATCAATGACGTAAAGCAAAGAACATGAAGAACAGCCCCTGAGGAATCTTATGGAAAACTTCTGATTAACATTAAGATCAAAACCCTTCTTGAGATGGTAGTTCTGGGACGGACCAGTTGTCACTGAAGTGACAGGCACAGCTGAGTCCAAACACACATGCAACAAATCCTTTAGTACACAGAAACACCATCTTGTGTTTCTGGCAACTTCACAGCAAACTGCGGTCTTTCTGTAAAAAATGACCTGGATAATGAGTTTAGAAATAGACCAGAAGCTCTTGGGACATTTTTCCTTTGAGCTTTTCCACAGAGTTTTTCCAGACTTAAACTAAACGCCCTAATAACATCAGACATCAGTCTGAGCTCGTCTCTGAATGCACATAATGCAAAAAGCAAAACAGATTCAGTTATATTGTATTCGTTATAACTGAGCAGAAGTCTTTCACACACGTATGAAACGCTAAACATAAGAACTTACCCGAATAACTTCTCCTGTAGCGACCCAAAAATCCAGCACAGATCCTCTTTATTCGCAGAGCAGATGCGCGCTCGCGCTCATTGACGTCGGTCAAATATCCGCGAGCGTCGGTCACTGCTGATCCGGAGCTTTAAACTGCATATCTGAGGTGAAACACACACAGATGAGGGGGACGAGCGTGTTTGTGTGAGAGCTCTGTGTGTGTGTGTGTTGGGGGGGGGTTCGCTTACCTCCTGCGCGTAATCACACCGGTGCGCGTCCGCGTGCGTCACGTGAGCGCAACGCCCGCACAGACGCGATGAAATACGCGTGCAGTTCCTAAAGCACGCAAAGTTCTACACTGCAAAAAAAATCTTTATCTTACTTAGTATTTTTGTCTTGTTTTCCAGTACAAATATCTAAATAAACATGCATTTACTGGACGAGCAATATGAGTGTTTTCTGAAAAGTTTATGGTTAAAACATAAGATCAGAAACATAAATTTGCTTTATGTTAGTTTATTTTTCTGGCCCAATCGGCAGATTTAAGATCTTCAGTCATTTTGCTTCTCCAGTAGTATCTTGATTTAAGAATGTTTAGATATTTGTGCTGGAAAAGGCAAAAATACGAATAAGCTCATTTTGTTCAGCGTATGAGGGGTCGAGTGGAGGTTGTGACCCGTTGACCAGTTCTCTAGTCAGCACTGGTTAAGTGAGACCAGGTTCAGCCTGTCAATCAAACGCAGCTTGATCTGAAGTTTGTGGCTCCTCAGCAGACGTGATCGTTTTAAATCAGCTTCATCTGGACCGGGTGGATGCTAAACGACTTCAGCTTAAATGTTTTTGTCTTTTACACTCTGGGAACATGGAGATCCTGGATCAGTGCTGCGTGTACAAACTAAAAAATTAACATTATACACAGAATCAAACTTCCCAAATTACATTTCCACTGTTGTCTTTGTGGTTTGGAAACACGAGTTATTCCTGCGTCGTCTGAAAGCTTGCAGTAAATAAGCAGCAGGAGCTCCTAAAGGTGTTGGGTCAGTCGTTCTGCTCACAGATATCATATCTTCAGACTTGATTTACGTGCCTGAAGACATGCTGAACCATTAGTCCTCTCGCACTCACTCTTATCTGGGCTTATCTACGCTTTATCTGCCCCAATATTTATGGCAGAGGCTCGTAAAAATGCTTTCAACAACATGATTGAGTTGTAAACTAGCAATGGCCTCCACTTACACCGCTTTGTAATGGACTTTCCTTGTACTGTGTAATTTATCTTCAGATTTAGAGGCTTCAAGAGACGGTCTAGCAACAAATTTATACATAAACCACAACATTAATAACATCAACCAAACACAGAATGTTCCCTTAACGTTAGTTTATGGTTCCATTTTTGTTTTTTGGGGAACCAACTCTTAAGGTCTGTTCACACCAAGAACTATAACTATAAAGATAACTTAACAATATCTATAAAGATAACTATAACAATAACTATATTAGCGTCCACATCAATGTACGATAACTATGACATGAACTATATTAGCGTCCACATCAATGTACGATAACTATAACAATAACTATATATTAGCGTCCACATCAATGTACGATAACTATGACATTAACTATATTAGCGTACACGTCAATGGACAATAACTATAACGATAACTATATTAGCATCCACACTAATGTACGATAACTATGACAGCAACTATGTTAGCGTCCACATCAATGTACGATAACTATGACATTAACTATATTAGCGTCCACATCAATGTACGATAACTATAACAATAACTATATTAGCGTCCACATCAATGTACGATAACTATGACAATAACTATATTAGCGTCCACATCAATGTACGATAACTATGACAATAACTATATTAGCGTCCACATCAATGTACGATAACTATGACATGAACTATATTAGCGTACACGTCAATGGACAATAACTATAACGATAACTATATTAGCATCCACACTAATGTACGATAACTATGACAGCAACTATGTTAGCGTCCACATCAATGTACGATAACTATGACATTAACTATATTAGCGTCCACATCAATGTACGATAACTATAACAATAACTATGTTAGCGTCCACATCAATGTACGATAACTATAACAATAACTATATATTAGCGTCCACATCAATGTACGATAACTATAACAATAACTATATATTAGCGTCCACATCAATGTATGATAACTATGACATTAACTATATTAGCGTCCACATCAATGTACGATAACTATGACAATAACTATATTAGCGTCCACATCAATGTACGATAACTATGACATTAACTATATTAGCGTCCACATCAATGTACGATAACTATAACAATAACTATATATTAGCGTCCACATCAATGTACGATAACTATGACATTAACTATATTAGCGTCCACATCAATGTACGATAACTATAACAATAACTATATATTAGCGTCCACATCAATGTACGATAACTATAACAATAACTATATATTAGCGTCCACATCAATGTACGATAACTATGACATTAACTATATTAGCGTCCACATCAATGTACGATAACTATAACAATAACTATATTAGCGTCCACATCAATGTACGATAACTATGACAATAACTATATTAGCATCCACATCAATGTACGATAACTATGACATTAACTATATTAGCGTCCACATCAATGTATGATAACTATGACATGAACTATATTAGCGTACACGTCAATGGACAATAACTATAACGATAACTATATTAGCATCCACACTAATGTACGATAACTATGACAGCAACTATGTTAGCGTCCACATCAATGTACGATAACTATGACATTAACTATATTAGCGTCCACATCAATGTACGATAACTATAACAATAACTATATTAGCGTCCACATCAATGTACGATAACTATGACAGCAACTATATTAGCGTCCACATCAATTTACGATAACTATAACAATAACTATATATTAGTGTCCACATCAATGTACGATAACTATGACAATAACTATATTAGCGTCCACATCAATGTACGATAACTATGACAGCAACTATATTAGCGTTCACATCAATGTACGATAACTATAACAATAACTATATATTAGCGTCCACATCAATGTACGATAACTATAACAATAACTATATATTAGCGTCCACATCAATGTATGATAACTATGACATTAACTATATTAGTGTCCACATCAATGTACGATAACTATGACAATAACTATATTAGCGTCCACATCAATGTACGATAACTATGACATTAACTATATTAGCGTCCACATCAATGTACGATAACTATGACAATAACTATATTAGCGTCCACATCAATGTACGATAACTATGACATTAACTATATTAGCGTCCACATCAATGTACGATAACTATGACATTAACTATATTAGCGTCCACATCAATGTACAATAACTATAACAATAACTATATATTAGCGTCCACATCAATGTACGATAACTATAACAATAACTATATATTAGCATCCACATCAATGTACGATAACTATGACATTAACTATATTAGCGTCCACATCAATGTACGATAACTATAACAATAACTATATTAGCGTCCACATCAATGTACGATAACTATGACAATAACTATATTAGCGTCCACATCAATGTACGATAACTATGACAATAACTATATTAGCGTCCACATCAATGTACGATAACTATGACAATAACTATATTAGCGTCCACATCAATGTACGATAACTATGACAATAACTATATTAGCGTCCACATCAATGTACGATAACTATGACAATAACTATATTAGCGTCCACATCAATGTACGATAACTATGACAATAACTATATTAGCGTCCACATCAATGTACGATAACTATGACAGCAACTATATTAGCGTTCACATCAATGTACGATAACTATAACAATAACTATATATTAGCGTCCACATCAATGTACGATAACTATAACAATAACTATATATTAGCGTCCACATCAATGTATGATAACTATGACATTAACTATATTAGCGTCCACATCAATGTACGATAACTATGACAATAACTATATTAGCGTCCACATCAATGTACGATAACTATGACATTAACTATATTAGCGTCCACATCAATGTACGATAACTATGACAATAACTATATTAGCGTCCACATCAATGTACGATAACTATGACATTAACTATATTAGCGTCCACATCAATGTACGATAACTATGACATTAACTATATTAGCGTCCACATCAATGTACAATAACTATAACAATAACTATATATTAGCGTCCACATCAATGTACGATAACTATAACAATAACTATATATTAGCATCCACATCAATGTACGATAACTATGACATTAACTATATTAGCGTCCACATCAATGTACGATAACTATAACAATAACTATATTAGCGTCCACATCAATGTACGATAACTATGACAATAACTATATTAGCGTCCACATCAATGTACGATAACTATGACAATAACTATATTAGCGTCCACATCAATGTACGATAACTATGACAATAACTATATTAGCGTCCACATCAATGTACGATAACTATGACAATAACTATATTAGCGTCCACATCAATGTACGATAACTATGACATTAACTATATTAGCGTCCACATCAATGTACGATAACTATGACATTAACTATATTAGCGTCCACATCAATGTACAATAACTATAACAATAACTATATATTAGCGTCCACATCAATGTACGATAACTATAACAATAACTATATATTAGCATCCACATCAATGTACGATAACTATGACATTAACTATATTAGCGTCCACATCAATGTACGATAACTATAACAATAACTATATTAGCGTCCACATCAATGTACGATAACTATGACAATAACTATATTAGCGTCCACATCAATGTACGATAACTATGACAATAACTATATTAGCGTCCACATCAATGTACGATAACTATGACATTAACTATATTAGCGTCCACATCAATGTACGATAACTATGACAATAACTATATTAGCGTCCACATCAATGTACGATAACTATGACATTAACTATATTAGCGTCCACATCAATGTACGATAACTATGACATTAACTATATTAGCGTCCACATCAATGTACAATAACTATAACAATAACTATATATTAGCGTCCACATCAATGTACGATAACTATAACAATAACTATATATTAGCATCCACATCAATGTACGATAACTATGACATTAACTATATTAGCGTCCACATCAATGTACGATAACTATAACAATAACTATATTAGCGTCCACATCAATGTACGATAACTATGACAGCAACTATATTAGCGTCCACATCAATGTACGATAACTATGACAATAACTATATTAGCGTCCACATCAATGTACGATAACTATGACATTAACTATATTAGCGTCCACATCAATGTACGATAACTATAACAATACCTATAATATATATATCCACACCAGTAGACGATAAATATAACGATAATTACATTAGCGCCCACGCCAACGGATGACAACTATATTAGTGTCCACACCAAAAGACGATAAATATAACGGAAACTATATTAGCGTCCACATCAACGGATTATAACTATAACGATAATTACATTAGCATCCACACCAATGGATGACAACTATAATAATAACTATATTAGTGTTCGCACCAATGGACGTTAACTATATTATCGTCCACACCAGCGCATGATATTGTTCTGTTTGTTATAAACGCTGCAGTTTGTCGCTTTAAATGCTCAAGCTCTTTAAGGCAGGAAGGATTCTGATTGGCTGTCAATGTTTTTATCGTTAATCAGCTGGAGTAAATCGTTCTGAAAGTGATTCCAGTGATATCATTTCTCTGTATCGTTATAGTTGTGCTGTGGACTCTAACGATTTTTTAAGCGATATCATTATCGTTATAGCTATCGTCCTTGCGGTGAATGCTCGTTTTGGTTTAATTTACATATACTAACATTCCCAGAAATTTGCAGGATTTTATGTACTAATTAAGAGCATATACAATATGTTCTCTAATGGTTATTTTTAAGTTTTAGTCATATAACCATAAGCTAAGCTAAGCTATCCTTCCACAGTATTTTATTTACATGGAAGAGTAATTCATTTTCAGTCTGAACCCACTGCCTTTACTCAATTAGCCGGTCAGGATTAGTATGGGTCGGTCAGTCGGTCAGAACACATTTTCACTAATGACACACTGGATTGTGAAAGCGTGAGCGAGAACTTCCGCCACCCTGGATTCAGGACGTGTGGACTGAAGGTTTAATCCCTTAAATAAGATTGAGAGCTCAGTGCGTCTCCCGCAGGGTAAGCGCTCCAACAAACTCTTGCTAATTAGGCAAAGATGCTGTTTTACCGTGGACCGCTTCCCAACGTCCCACCGGAGAACCAGCACAAGTTCTTCATCTTCTGCTGGGATTCTCCTCCTCTTTCCTCCCCCTTTATCTCCAGATGGATTTTGCTCTTTGAATGGAAATCTAAAGCTGTTTTTTTTTTTTTATCCCCTCCAATAATTAATTGAGAGGTTTCCGGTGTGAAACTGGCTCTTGGCTGAAGGATAATGGCATTGTAATTTGCTTAGTCACACTGCTTATTCCATAAAAACTTAAATGCAAAAAAGTTTCTTGTCCTAAAATGAAAACAACAGAAGGTCAAAATGTTCACTTTGATTTTAGCGTACAGCAGAAAAACACACCCTCGCTCAGCCAGGGCCATTAAATAAACTGGTCACTATTATTTGATTTAATTGACCGAATTCTCCACCAAAATAGAGCGATCCTGCTGCGCTGAGTTTACTCAGGAAATCTCTAGAATAAACAAAGGAAGTAAAGCAAACAAACAGAAGGAACCGAACGCATACGCCAGTCCATCAGCCAATCCGACCTCAAACCCGAAAGCCTGACAGTCCTGGACGCTTGTTTGCTCGAGCTGATGCCGTACAGCGCCGCCGATTAATGAACGAGTTTGCATTACTAAAGCAAACATGCTAATGCAGACGCTACTTTAGCTTTACCGCATGAATCCCTGCAAGCTCTAATTCAATATTAGCACATGAACTGGTGCGTTTCATTGCAGTTTCTCTCAAGCTGACTTTGATCTCGCATTTTATGCTTAAATGGGGTTAGTCAGTCTCAGGAAAACATGTCTGGCTCACATTTTTGCATTTGGAAAAGAGTCATTTTCATGACATTTTTAACAAATTCTCATGCACTTGACAGGTTTCCTGCGATTAACCCAACAATCCTTGGAAAATATGTCATTTTACTAACGTTCCCATTAGGTTATAAAAATCTGAAAGTCGTTCAAAACGGCCAGTTTTTAAAATGTTTTAAAAAATGTTTTTTCTTGGTCATGTGAACGTTAAGGAAACATTCTTTAAACATTATGGGAATGTTCTGAAACATAAAAAAAAAAAAACGTTAGACAAACATCCAACTGAAAAGTTGTTCCATGAATTATGTTTTTGTGCTAACGTTTTGAGAACGTTATTAAAGACCAGCTAGCTTTGAATGAACGTTCTATTAACGTTACTGGAAGAACGTTTGTTCAGAACGTTCCCTGTGAGCTGGAGAGGGCATTTATACAGTCCCGCACCTCTATTTAAGGACATCAGGCTGCGAGGAACGTGTTGTTGTGACTGTCACATGTCATTTTCTGTCTGGACCCTGAGTGAAAAGAGAAATGTTTGCTAACTGCCCCGGGAGAACGAATGAAAGTATTAAATCAGCGAGAGTCTGAAATAAAACGAGGTTAAAACAAACCTTTTATGTTCTGTAGGATGGGAATGGGATACAAACTCTTGAGCAGTTATGTAATTGTTCCTGCAACAAGACGTTTTTGACGTGACGTTTCTCCTCCAGGATTCAAGCTCAACATCAAGGATTCGCATCCGTGTTTTATCCTCAATAAGACCGGCTGAAATCTGTCAGAAACAGGGAAGTGCATGTAAAGGTCAATGTTTAAATGCACTTATGTTTCAGATTAAGACTAGTTGCCTGTATGCATTTATTCAGAAAACTGCATTTGATTGTTTTTTCTCCTCATTTTGTCCACCTGAGCCGTTTACTTGACTTTACATGGTTCAGCAATCACTTTACATGTGTTTTTATGTTAAAACCGTGTAATCCAAATGGATGGAGATTTTATACACCTAATATTCTCTCGAGTTCCTCATTCCATCAGCTGAAGGTCAATTCTACTCGACAAATTTCTACAATCGCTCTGGTTCTGTTCTGCATTCCCCGCTTTGATCCCGAAGTCCCTGGCAGATTCCTGGCGTGCGGAGGGCGATCCGAGGAGGGGGAGGGACGGCGGACACAATACTGCGCCTGTGCTTCTGCATGAGGAGCGCGAGACTCATATGAGTCTGACTCCGTCAAAACAGGCCGGTGTTGAGCTAATGCCACTGAACTGAAGTCGGACTGAATTATGATGCTCTGCACTGAAAAACATCCCATTCCTCATGAATATTTTTGTCTTGTATTTCAGTTAAAACATCTAAAAATACTTTAAATAAGACAATTATTTTGACACAAGACTGTGTAAGATATTAAGACTCATCTTAAATATAAGTGCACCTGCAAAAAATGATATTTTTGTCTTGTTTTTCTAAACACTCTGGTGTTCCTTGCATTTTAAATTTAAAAAAAAAAAAAAATTATTTCAATGAAATAAATACTATATTTTAGTTGGATATTGTTTTTTTATTTAACATTTTGTATTTTTAGGGGATTTTATGGTACTAAATTATATTTATGCAGCAATTTAAACTGTCATAAATCTTGAATGCTTTGAAACAGACTGAAGTTTGATCTCTCTTAGCAGATTATTGTTAAAAGCACAAAAAAAAGTTACCTTAAAAAAGGTTATATACATAAATACATATTTTCCAAAACTATATTTTACTCTAAATCTCAGAGAAAATCAGTCATAAACCTAAACAAGTTGTGTTCCAAATTTGAGGTTGATATCTCAAAAAATGAGTGTTCAGTAAGATTTTGCTTCATATTCATTAGCAATGCGCTCATTTTATTTATTTTTTTGTCCATTTAACCTTTTCGAATCATGTCCATGATTATTTTGTGTGTTCACATAGTAAGTGCCAAAACCTTTACCAAGTTTCGTAACATTCTGGTCAAGTAAAAAATCAAAACGTCAAATTTTGGGTCAAAAATGACAGATCAGCACCATCAAGATACATTCGTTTATAGATATTGTTTAAAAACTGAAGTGAACAAATATCTGCCAGTGGGGTCAGAAAAATAATCTTATTTTCCCCTCCATTTTCAAATATTTATTCTTGTTTTAAGCTCAAAGATCTTCAATCATTTTGTTTCTCCAGTAAATGTATCTCGATTTAAGAATGTTGCTGGAAAACAAGACAGAAACGCTGAGGAAGAGCATGATTCGAACTCATCAGGTCATCAGCTGGTGTTCCTGTGTGTCTCTGCTGTCTTTCTCAGACGCTTCTGGTGTTTCTGCCATTAATTCAGAGCGCTGGAGCGAAGCCTCGTCCTGACACACAATCCCAGCAGGCCGCTGGGCTTCCTCGTTGCTACTGCGATTGTCTCTTTCTTTTAAAGTCAACATGAAATCACTTCTTAAATGTATTCTAAAACACATGCAGTGTGTCGTTTCTTCTC
Organism: Elopichthys bambusa; assembly: GCA_037101425.1. NCBI lineage: Eukaryota > Metazoa > Chordata > Actinopteri > Cypriniformes > Xenocyprididae > Elopichthys > Elopichthys bambusa. Next base: position 490,743 of record CM074455.1, read on the forward strand.
ATTCTGCTGCCTAAAGGATAAAGAGAAAAGATTAAAACAATAATTCAGTTCTCCTGATGCGAGTCAAAATGTCACACAAGCCAGAATATCCATCCCATAATGACTGGAAATATATGGCAAGCTGTAAAACGGTGTCATAACTGTATTTTGAAAGTGGGTGTTTATTGTTGAAGACAGATGTGAGGCGCGCGCGTGTGTGTGTGTTTAATGCTCTGAATGTGTCAGGGTTGATAAATCTGCTCTGGTTTATATGATGAATGGTAAAGCTGGAATTGCTGAAATGCTTCTTTCAAACATTTTTCAGGCCTTGACGTCCACAAATAAACATTTCCCGGTCGATTCTGGGCTTCTCTTGTTAGACTGTGTGTGTATGTTGAGTACATTCTGGGCTGTAATTTAATAGAAATTCAGCTCTGGGTGGAAGTGCGGCAGAAAACAGCTTCGTTCCGGTGTGTGGATTCCTCTGAAACAGGGACGGTTGCAGCGCTGCATTCTCCCACTGCGCCGTAAAGCCAAATAACTGGATTTACTGAAGCAGGAAGCCTCGGCCCGTGTGAATTATTCTGAGACCGTGAGCTGTGAGTCTGAGGCCATGAAACAAGGTCTCGGAGTGTCTGTCTGAGCCAAAGCTTCATCCGATCGGCCGTGTGCCGAGATAGATCCTCAAGCACCTTGTGTCCGGAGCGGATCGGAGGTTGGGAAGGTACTTATCAGATAACAGCGCAACTCCTGATGGACCTGAATGATGAGGGCAGAGAAGAAGAAATTCCATATATATATATATGATATTTTTATTTTAATACTAAGACGTCTGGGCATCGAGGTTACGAGTTTCTGGAGTTTTGGTGTTGGAATTTGCTCCCATTCTTGCTTGATATAGGCTTCCAGCTGCTGAAGAGTTCGTGGTCGTCTTTCGTTTAATGATGCGCCAGATGTTCTCTATAACTGCAGGCAGGCCAATTCAGCTCCCAGACTCTTCTACGACGAAGCCATGCTGTTGTAATAGCTGCAGTATGTGGTTTCGCATTGTCCTGCTGAAATACACAAGGCCTTCCCTGAAATCGTCTGGAGGGGAGCATATGTTGCTCTAAAACCTTTATATACCTTCCAAAACATGCAAGCTGCCCATACCGTATGCACTTATGCCATCAGAGATGCTGGCTTTTGAACTGAACGCTGATAACACGCTCTCTCCTCTTTAGCCCGGAGGACACGGCGTCCGTGATTTCCAACAAGAATGTCAAATTTGGACTCGTCTGACCACACTTTTCCACTTTGAAACAGCCTTGGCCCACAGGACACGACGGCGCTTCTGGACTATGTTCACATATGGCTTCCTTTTTGCATGATAGAGCTGTAGTTGGCATCTGCAGATGGCACGGCGGATTGTGTTTCTGGAAGTATTCCTGGGCCCATTTAGCAACGTCACACAATCATGCAGTGTCGTCTGAGGGCCACGGGCGTCCAATAAAGTTTCTCCTTTCTGAATCTTTTGATGATGTCATGCACTGTAGATGATGAGATTTGCAAAGCCTTTGCAATTTGGCGTTGAGGAACATTGTTTTCCACACTCTTTTTACGCACTCTTTCACAGCTCTGCCCATCTTTACATCTGAGAGACTCTCTAATAGCTAATCATGTTACAGACCTGATATCAATTAACTTAATTAGCTGCTAGATGTTCTCCCAGCTGAATCTTTTCAAAATGTCTTGCTTTTTCAGCCATTTGTTGCCCCCGTAAGACCTGTAGCAGGCGTACAATTTGAAATGAGCTAATTTAGTGGATAAAACATTATCTATGTTCTATTGTGAATAAAATATTGGCTCATGTGATTTGAAAGTTTTTTAATTTAAAAAACGTCCCAACATTTCCGGTTGTACATACATATACATACATATGATCAGATTCATTGGTTCATACTCCTGCACAGATACGTCACTGTGGTCAGAAAGCATCTGCTAAATGCATGTAAATGTAAATTCACACACAAAGACGCTGAACTCAAAACACTCCTGAGGGAGTTCATGTCAATAATGTGATCAAAAGTATTGATTATGGATCACAGTGTGAACAACCGGGCAATAACCGGGCCTGTTTATATTCATGATTTACATTCATGAAATCAATCAACCGTCATCAATACAGAAGCCAACAGTCTGTCTACCCATGATGCATCAGGAACGCCACGTTTACATCGGCAGATTCCCATATGATTTATAATTGTAAATGAAATTACAGTGATGTTTGTAAAGTTCATTCTATAACAAACGCTTATATTCCTTTGAATCATCGTCTCGGCTCTTCAGAGACGCGTCAGATCCCAGATGTCATGTTGCATCAACTTTTCTGCTCCGCATGATTCATGAATATGCTAATGACACCCATGCGGCTCTGGCCAGGGGCATGCTGGGTAGAAGTCGCCCTTCTGCCTGTTTTTTGGACAATGAAAGAAATCAACCGCAGCAAAACAAGTCTGTACATTAGCATGTTAATACAGAGTGGCGGGACCTCAGGGAGACACACACACACACAGAAGAATCAGATCATGCACTGCAACTGTTCATCAGGATATTGATCAGTGATGAGACATGCTGAGCTCACACTCATTATTTTGAGATGGACAAAACATCAAATTGTAAACCATTAGCATGACCTCTACCTCTATAATATAATATGAGCATACCATATCTCAATGTTTTGTGAAGCAGAATTGATGGCGTGAGCGTGTGTTACGTGACCCTGTGGCCGACAGGAACTCCGTCGACGTGTTTTATGTGTCACTGACATACTTTCCACTCATCGCAGCAGGAGCCGCAGATCTGGGCAGGTCGGCTCTCGCTCTCACGGGGGAACCGTGTGCCCTCTCGTATATTTAACAGCGTTGTTTATGGCATTCATTTCATAACAGGAGCGTCAGGTCAGCCCTCCGTCAGTAATGATAGAGCAGACGACTGTAAACCACACGCGTTTGAGCTTTAAACAGCTGGGACACAAACATGAGGAAGAGTGAAATTCTCTGCGTAGTTTCAGGCCCAGCGGAGGATCCTGTGATGCTGTATATTATACAGTGAAACAGTCAGAACAATCTCATGATCTGAGTGTACATATAGATAGATATATAGATCTCACGGCTATTCGTACATATTTTACGAGGTGTCTAATTCGTACAAATTCATACGTTTTTTGCTAAATCGTATGTATTTTACGAGATGACAAATTCGTATGAATTCATACGAATGACCTAACCCAAACCCCGCCCCTAAACCTAACCATCACTGGGGTTTAGACAAATCGTACGAATTCGTAGGAATTAGACACCTCGTAAAATACGTACGAATTGGTCATGAGATAGTGTTGATATATATATATACATAAAAATATTTAATTTTTTAAAATAAAATATTAATATTGAATATTATTTTTTTAAATGTATTGCTATTTTTAATTAAAAGTAAAAAAAATCTAATTATTTTACTTTTAGTTATTTAATTTTAATTCATTCATTCAGTCATTCATTAAAATTTAATTTTTATTACAAATATTAAATTAACATTATTACTATTTTTAATTACAATTCAAGTTAATTTAATTATTTTACTTAATTATTTAATTTTAACAATTAATTTTAGTGAAACATTATTAAAATGTGTTACATATAAATCCACCACTAATTATATATATATATATATATATAAATATTAATAAAAACAAAAATGTAATAAATTTAATAAAAATATGAATATTAAATATTATTAAAATATAGTTTATATTTTAAAATAAAGTAAAAAAAAACTTAATTATTTAATTTTAGTTAATTCATTAAAATGAATTTTGATTGCATTAAAATGTATTAAATATAAATTAATCAATGACTATATATGTATAATTATTAAAATATTAATTTATTAAAAAATAATATTGTATTATTTTATTATAAATATTAAATATATATATATATATATATATAAAATAAATATTTTATTACAAATAAAAAGTTAAAAGTATTTAAAATTAAAATTATTCTTACTTTTAATTTAAAAAAGTATTTAATTATTTTATTAAATATCAATCCACTATGTATACACACACACACACACATATATATATATAGTGGATTAATATTTAATAAAACAATATAGGCAGCTCACAGAGCGCTAGTGTTTCATCACATCTGAGATCAACACTGGCCACAGAAGCTGCTGTAGTGTAACGGTGCTCTTAAAGTCTGCATCCATCATCATAGTCCTCCCTGCTTTATTCCTCTCCATCACTGTGGACTGAGCGTCCAAACACCTGCTGTGATGGATGGATGGAGGACTGATGGAGGAAGGACCGCGCCGACACTCAGCGGTAAGCGACCGGCCCGACGGACTCTTCCTCACACAGGGCCGTCCATCATGGGGGACAGAGTCTGTCAGCAGCATAATGGGGCGGCGATTAAAATTACGCCTGTAACAAATAAAACCTGTTTTCACGCTTTAATACAGTCCTGTGTTTCACCGGCGGGCACGAGACGGAAATGGACGGCGACAAAAAGCATAATGCATGAATTAAGGGTCAAAGGTGACCAGGGAAGTGATGTCACATGCATTTTTAATGTCAGTTTCTGACGTTGGGTGAAGAAAATCATTCTGGATCTGAAAAGAGACATTGAAATCAGAGAAGCATGTGTTGTCCTGAAGGAAAGGACTCACTGTTATTTGGTTGAGCATTAAATCAGAGGTGAATCGTCCATCACAGACACGCTGCTGAAAACTCTGCTTAAGTTAGTCGCTTCACTGCTTTTAGCGAGTTTCTGCTCTCGACCGGTGTGAGCATGTGAACTCTGAAGTGTGAAGGTCTGATGTTTGTGTTCGTGTCCCTCTGGGTAAAGACAAAACACTGAACAAATGTCCTCATAGCAGGAGAAGAGAAGCGCCAAATGGCTTATCAGACGGAGACGAGGACACAACAGCTGGATGTGAGAATACAGCATGAAAAATGACATGTCATCTATGAGGAATGAGTCATCACGCAGACGTAAAGACTTACAAACCCACATCACGGTCAACACAGGAACGAAGCGGAACCTGATGAGGGAGAGGGAGAGAGAGAAAGGGAAAAAATGGATTAAAACCTAAATCTGAAAAAAAATTATTCAAATGCATACATGCAAGCATACGATTCAATGTAGTTGAATGTAGACAAAAATAATATTATTATATAATAAATGCATACATATGATAAAAATTGTAGTTGTTTATTGAAATAAAAAATATAAAAATGTAAAAATAATATAAGAACAAACACTTTTGAATAAGCAGCATAAAATAAATATTTATTTACAAAATGTATAAATCATTCATTCTGTATATAAACTAAATTTAAATGTACAATTTTGTAAAAAATGTTTTTATAGTATATATTTTTATTTAAAAAGAAAAACTAAATTTAAATATTTCTGCATATACATTTAAAATGTTTTTGTTATTATATTATTTTTATATTATATATTTCTTTATTTTAATAAAACTACATTTAAATTGAATAAATCTCTCTAAAATCTCTAATAATTCTTATTATTACAAATGTTTATATTTTTGTGGAAATCATGATTCACTACTATTCAAAAGTCTGGGGTAAGAATTTAAATGAATACTTTTATACATCAAAATTATACTAAATTGATCAAAAGTGACAGTAAAGACATTTATAATGTTACAAAAGATTCTATTTCAAATAAATGCTGTTCTTTTGAACTTTCTGTTCATCAAAGAATCAAAAATGTATCATTAACCTGTTTTCAACACTGATAATAATCATAAATGTTTCTTGAGCAGCAAATCATCATATCAGAATGATTTCTGAAGGATCATGTGATGCTGAAGACTGGAGTAATGATGCTGAAAATTCACTTTACTATATATATTCACATTGAAAACAGCTGTTTAAAATCATAATAATAATTCAAAATTTTTACTGCATTTTTGATCAAATAAATGCAGCTATGGTGAGCAGAAGAGAAAACATTAAAACATCTTAAATATTCCAAATATATGCCTAGACGTGTGTAATCTTCAGCACAGCTCTGCGTGTTGGACGTGTGTGTGATTCTCACATGGTTCCACTCAGTCTCTGTTCAGTCTCTCTGTGCAGCTCTTGTTTCTGGAGCCGGTGGGTGCGGTTGTGTATTTAGGTCAGAACAGATCCGCGAGTATCAAGGCGAGACGCTGAACGGCTTTACGACCTCCACGCGCCGCGTCACATCGCATTAGTCGCTCCAAACTTGCATGACCATCTATCGCCTGTGGAACGGAAAAGATATTTTGTAAAATGTCTCAGTGTTTTATGGTTCACACAATGTTGTTTTTACCCCTAAAATATAATTGAACATAAATGTCAGCATTCGTTCCATTCGTTCCATTTGTTCCAAGCAGAAACAGGCCAAAAAAACACACACACCTGGACAGCGGCTGTGGATTTACTGAAACGTGGCCCGTCACTCAAGCGGTATGAAGACAATGATAAATTTACACAAGGAGAAATGAGCAAACAGAGTTAATTGGACGTGTGTTAGTTCAGACCTGATCTACAGGTTAGACGACTCAGCAGAGATGCATGAAGATGCTTCAAATGTGCTGAATGTTTCACAGACAAAAACAGCAGACGGACATGAGGGAACATATATAATGACATAATCCATGACGGATGGAAACTCTGTGGGCAGATCTTGATATCATTCACAGCTCTGCGTGTAACGGATTTAAAATGGAGGCACCGGCGCTTTGTTGTGGAAGGAAGCACCTCCATCCCTCCGTCAGTCTCTGAGCAGCTCGCATTACTCAGAGACACTCAACAAAAACAGCATTCAGAGAGCAAACGTGTATGAGCAAACTCAGATCTCACATAAACACAATCAGATTGGATCTTTCCTGTCAGCCCATATTTTCCTAGTTTATGGAGAAGATTCCCTCACAGATCATCGGTGACTAACGCTCATGAAAATGTATGACATCACCTGAAAAGTCAAGAAGTCATCTTGGAGTTTTGGTTCTCCGTGGATATGAGTGCAGGAGTGCTTGATTGACAGCTACTCCCTCCTTGCCATCTGACCCACATCTGATGTCTGTTCCTCATTTTAAATGTTACTTTTTTTAGAAGAGCAAAAGCATGAGCTCTGTGTAGAAAGTTTGAGGCATGCCAGTGAGAAGAAAGGTGCTACAAATGCCCTAAATCTGTCAAAACAACCACCCAGAACACCCAGAAACTGCTTAGCAACATTCTGGCAACAACTCCGAACACCCAAGCTACCTCCCAGAACACTCTAGGAACAGTATAGCAACACCCTAGCAACCAATGACCCTAGGAACTGCTTAGCAACATCCTGGCTACAATTCAGAACACACATGCTACCTCCCAGAACACTCTAGGAACAGCATAGCAAAACCCTAGCAACCAATGACCCTAGAAACTGCTTAGCAACATCCTGGCAACAACTCAGAATACCCAAGCAACCTCCCAGAACACTCTAGGAACAGCATAGCAAAACCCTAGCAACCAATGACCCTAGAAACTGCTTAGCAACATCCTGGCAACAACTCAGAATACCCAAGCAACCTCCCAGAACACTCTAGGAAAAGCTTAGCAACACCCTAGCAACCAATGACCCTCGAAACTGCTTAGCAACATTCTGGCAACAACTCCGAACACCCAAGCTACCTCCCAAAACACTCTAGGAACAGTATAGCACCACCCTAGCAACCAATGACCCTAGAAACAGGTTAGCAACATTCTGGCAACAACTCAGAATACCCAAGCTACCTCCCAGAACACTCTAGCAACACCCTAGCAACCAATGACCCTAGAAACTACGTAGCAACATCCTGGCTACAATTCAGAACACACATGCTACCTCCCAAAACACTCTAGCAACACCCTAGCAACCAATGACCCTAGGAACTGCTTAGCAACATCCTGGCTACAATTCAGAACACACATGCTACCTCCCAAAACACTCTAGGAACAGTATAGCAACACCCTAGCAACCAATGACCCTAGAAACAGGTTAGCAACATTCTGGCAACAACTCAGAATACCCAAGCTACCTCCCAGAACACTCTAGCAAAACCCTAGCAACCAATGACCCTAGAAACTACGTAGCAACATCCTGGCTACAACTCAGAATACCCAAGCTACCTCCCAGAACACTCTAGGAAAAGCTTAGCAACACCCTAGCAACCAATGACCCTCGAAACTGCTTAGCAACATTCTGGCAACAACTCCGAACACCCAAGCTACCTCCCAGAACACTCTAGGAACAGTATAGCAACACCCTAGCAACCAATGACCCTAGAAACTGCTTAGCAACATCCTGGCAGCAACTCAGAACACCCAAGCAACCTCCCAAAACACTCTAGGAACCACATAGCAACACCCTAGCAACAATTGGTCAACAACCAATGACCCTAGAAACTGCTTAGCAACATCCTGCCTACACCTCAGAACACCATAGCAACCTTCCAGAACACTCTAGGAACCACCTAGCAACACCCTAGCAACCAATGACCCTAGAAACTGCTTAGCAACCTCCTGGCAGCAACTCAGAACACCCAAGCAACCTCCCAAAACACTCTAGGAACCACATAGCAACAACCTAGCAACAATTGGTCAACAACCAGTGACCCTAGAAACTGCTTAGCAACATCCTGGCAGCAACCTAGAACACCCAAGCAACCTCTTAAAACACTCTAGGAACCACATAACAACACCCTAGCAACAATTGGTCAACAACCAATGACCCTAGAAACTGCTTAGCAACATCCTGGCAGCAACTCAGAACACCCAAGCAACCTCCCAGAACACTATAGGAACCACATAGCAACACCCTAGCAACCAATGACCCTAGAAACTGCTTAGCAACATCCTGGTTACACCCCAGAACACCCAAGCAACTCCAGTGTTCTGGGAGGTTGCTTACCAATCAGAACACCCAAGAAAGCAGACATATTTTCTGAAATATAAGAATCTAGTTCTATTTATCATGACAGGACAAATGAAATGTCTAAGCTGATACTGATTCTTCACTGGGAGCTTGAAAGCATCATCAGTGGTCATGCTAATAGACATTCAGAAGAGGCACTGACCTGAGAAGCGACAAGGCCATTCAGACTGACAGACTTTAGCTTGGATTCAGAATTTAATCATTCTAATTCATATTTTTTGATGTTTTGTTTTCACTTTTATTTTAGGTAAAGTTTGTTTTAGTTTATCTAGTTTTAGTTATAATTAAATATTTTATTGTATTTCATGTAACAATTTTTTTGTATGGTTTTAGTTTTAGTTAACAGTAATAACCCTGCACAGTACTATAGTAAAATTCACCACTATCATGTGAAACACCGGAGGGCTTTAACCTCAGATGTTTAAGAGCCACTTTAGAGAGTGTTTTCTAGAGCACTTGAACCTTTAACCCTTCATTTTATTCCCAGGATTCCCCTCACCCGATCGCCTGTGGGTTCAAAGCCACGTGAACCCTGGGCCCAGCGGGGTCAAAGGTCACGCTCCACAGGGCAGCAGAATCCAGAGACGTTTAACAGCTCAATCAAAGAGTGAGACTCAACAGAGATTACAAATTACTGTGACGGTATTAGATGGTAAATACAATGTTACCGTAGTGCTGAATTATTACCATATTCATGCCTTTACGCTGTACTCTAACATAGTTCAAAATTACATTGGTAGAAGATTTATGATGAATGTTTGTGTCACAAAAAGAGCAATTGGCATTTAAATGACGACAACCAAAACAGAATGATCTCAATGCAAGTTCTGCAGCGTAATTTATGAGTCGTGAGTAATTACCCAGTCACCCCTGGGGCACATGCATCATCTGAAGAAAGACTCAACCCGTTTGTGAAAGATTCACCTCAGGAAAACCAAACGAACACAGTTTTAAGATGTTCGACAGGATGAGGCTTTGATTTATGTTTTCAGAAACAAATTCTCTCAGTGTTAAAGGTTGAACATTTTCTCTGAACTCAACACAAACACACTTTACAGCAGAGACAAAGCGTCACAAAGCTGAAACTTTAAATCCTGACATTTTGAACCCTAAATGTGAAGAATGTTGTTCCTCACTCACATGCCACAAAAAACTTACTGTACATTGAAGGAGCTGAAACTAGAGAACAGAAAAGCAAAATGAGAGAGAAAAAGTTTTATTTAAAAATCTGCAGCTGCTGTTATTTCTCCCACTATTCCGCCGACTTTACAGATCAAACAAGCAAACAATTAAACCCACAAAACACACTTTACTCAGCTCACGGAGTGTGTTCAAGACATTTCACACTCATTGCTTATCAACACAAAAGACTTGTTCAGATGCAAACAGTCCCAGATGAACGTTATTGCTTTTTCAGACCTCAAAAGGGTTGAGTTCTCAGTTCACTTTGTTTCAGATGTTTCTCCTAAAATTCAAAACAGTCACTAGTTATTGTCCAGTAAAATTAATGTGCAGCCCAGATCATTTGATGAGAAATATTTAAACTCGTATTGAAATCTCTGATTGCAGACTTTCAATCTGTACTCAGTGTCACTGCAGAATCATTTAAGACATTAATGAGATCTCACTGGTACAATGTGCTCTGTTTCTCACACTGCCATATTTCCTTCCTTCAGTGTTCACTGAGGGCATTCTGGGAAGGCTTTAATGGCCACATGACTTGATGGATGTGTGTTCCGATGGCCCTCCGTCTCCTGGAAGAATTACTCCATACATCACTGTAATAGAGTCCGCCGAGACTTTGACTGCCGACAATTAAACGCTAAAAGCCCCACAAACGAACTGCTTCTGGGAAACACAGACACTCTTTAGTTACTGCTGAGGGTCAATTAGCCAGTGCTAATGAAATAATCAGACACAACCGGGTCTTAACCAGCACAAAAATACGTACTCAGAATAAAGGAAGTTGTGCTTAACTTTAGCATATAAATAACATGCATAAGAATTTTTCAACAAACTTAAATTGAGTATAAAATGCAACAGTTGGTTTTATCTTTCTGTTCAGAAGAACCTAGAAACCAGTCAAAACACTTTTGCAACAACCAGAACACCCTAGCAAACAACATAGCAACAACCTAGCAACCAGTCAAACACCTCTATAACCACAAGAACACCCTAGTAACAACATAGCAACACCATAGCAACCAGTCAAAACACATTTGCAGCCACATAGCAACACCCTAGCCACTAGTCACAACACATTTGCAACCACCAGAACACCCTAGCAGCAACAACATAGAAACACTGTAGCAACCAGTCAAAACACCTTTGCAGCCACATAGCAACACCCTAGCAATCAGTCAGAACACCTTTGGAACCACCGGAACACCCTAATAACTACATAGCAACACCCTAGCAACCAGTCAAACACATCTACAACCACCAGAACACCCTAGCAACAACATAGCAACACCATAGCAACCAGTCACAACACATTTGCAACCACCAGAACACCCTAGAAACAATATAGCAACACCCTAGCAATCAGTCAGAACACTTTTGGAACCACCGGAACACCCTAATAACCACATAGCAACACCATAGCAACCAGTAAAACACCTCTACAACCACCAGAACACCCTAGCAGCAACAACATAGAAACACTGTAGCAACCAGTCAAAACACATTTGCAGCCACATAGAAACATCCTAGTAACCAGTCAAAACACCTTTGCAGCCACATAGCAACACCTTAGTAACCAGTCAAAACACTGTTGCAACCACCAGAACACCCTAGCAACAACATAGCAACAACATAGCAACCAGTCTACACACATTTGCAGCCACATAGCAACACCCTAGCCAGTAGTCACAACACATTTGCAATCATCGGAACACCCTAGAAACAATATAGCAACATCCTAGTAACCAGTCAAAACACCTTTGCAGCCACATAGCAACACCTTAGTAACCAGTCAAAACACTGTTGCAACCACCAGAACACCCTAGCAACAACATAGCAACACCATAGCAACCAGTCAAAACACATTTGCAGCCACATAGCAACACCCTAGCCACTAGTCACAACACATTTGCAACCACCAGAACACCCTAGCAACAACATAGAAACACTGTAGCAACCAGTCAAAACACCTTTGCAGCCACATAGAAACATCCTAGTAACCAGTCAAAACACCTTTGCAGCCACATAGCAACACCCTAGCAATCAGTCAGAACACCTTTGCAACCACCGGAACACCCTAATAACCACATAGCAACACCCTAGCAACCAGTCAAACACATCTACAATCACCAGAACACCCTAGCAACAACATAGCAACACCATAGCAACCAGTCACAGCACATTTGCAACCACCAGAAAACCCTAGAAACAATATAGCAACACCCTAGCAACCAGTCAGAACACTTTTGGAACCACCGGAACAACCTAATAACCACATAGCAACACCATAGCAACCGGTAAAACACCTCTACAACCACCAGAACACCCTAGCAACAACATAGCAACCAGTCTACACACATTTGTAGGCACATAGCAACACCCTAGCCACTAGTCACAACACATTTGCAACCATCGGAACACCCTAGAAACAATATAGCAACATTCTAGTAACCAGTCAAAACACCTTTGCAGCCACATAGCAACACCTTAGTAACCAGTCAAAACACTGTTGCAACCACCAGAACACCCTAGCAACAACATAGCAACACCATAGCAACCAGTCAAAACACTGTTGCAACCACCAGAACACCCTAGCAACAACATAGCAACCAGTCAAAACACATTTGCAGCCACATAGCAACACCCTAGCCACTAGTCACAACACATTTGCAACCACCAGAACACCCTAGCAGCAACAACATAAAAACACTGTAGCAACCAGTCAAAACACATTTGCAGGCACATAGAAACACCATAGCAATCAGTCAGAACACCTTTGGAACCACCGGAACACCCTAATAACTACATAGCAACACCCTAGCAACCTGTCAAACACATCTACAACCACCAGAACACCCTAATAACCACATAGCAACACCATAGCAGCCAGTCAAAACACATTTGCAGCCACATAGCAACACCCTAGCAACCAGTTAGAACACCTAGCAACCAGTTAGAACACCTTTGATACCACCGGAACACCCTAATAACCACATAGCAACACCCAACACCCATTTGCAGCCACATAGCAACACCCTAGCCACTAGTCACAACACATTTGCAACCATCGGAACACCCTAGAAACAATATAGCAACATCCTAGTAACCAGTCAAAACACCTTTGCAGCCACATAGAAACACCTTAGTAACCAGTCAAAACACTGTTGCAACCACCAGAACACCCTAGCAACAACATAGAAACACTGTAGCAACCAGTCAAAACACCTTTGCAGCCACATAGAAACACCATAGCAGCTAGTCAAAACACATTTGCAGCCGCATAGCAACACCCTAGCAACCAGTCAGAACACCTTTGGAACCACTGGAACACCCTAATAACCACATAGCAACACCCTAGCAACCAGTCAGAACACCTTTGGAACCACTGGAACACCCTAATAACCACATAGAAACACCCTGGGCAACCAGTCAAAACACCATTACAACCACCAGAACACCCTAGCAACAACACAGAAACACTTTATCAACCAGTCAAAATACCTTTGCAGCCACATAGCAACACCCTAGCAACCAGTCAAACAAACAAAACAAAATAAAAAACAAACAAACAACACCACAAACCTCACTGATTGTTAGTATATGGGTAGATGTACTTAGCATAAACTTAGCATAAAATGCATAAGAATTTTTCAACAAATAAAAGTTTGGATCTGAATGTAGAACGCAACAGTTGGCTTCATCTTTCTGGTTTTCCCAGTCTCTGTTTCACTGTTAAAATATAAATATCAATCACCTTGCTGGGAAATAATAACCCAACTGTCTTCTGCATGGGGTCTGTATGAGTTCAGCGTCACGTCCAGGTCAGCGAGAGCAGTGAACGCGTGTTGAATGAGCGCCCTGTTCCTCTAGAATAAACGTTTACACAAGGCGACGCAAGGATTTATGAAGGTTTATTTATTATTTATTTTCTTTGAGGAAGGAAAGAAAAGAAACACGACACCTCTTCCAGACTGATTAACCTTAAAACTGTAGGTCAACAACTTCATGACCAATCAGATGTATATGTGACCGTGGGGAGAGAACTGATGTAAAAGCACTGCAGGAATGGAAGTGGACGCATACGGCGAGTTTATTGCCTCGATTCATCATGTCGTACAGCATACAGGAGTCTAGACTGCACACTAGTACACTAGACGCTTATTTAAACTCTAGTGTGTATAATAAAGTGTGTTATTGAGTCACTTTTCCTGTGTTTTAAAAATCACAAATGAGACTTCTTTTCAGTTGTTTATCCTAGACAGCAATGAGACTGAATGGAGAAACCTCAAAGTCTCAGATGTTTCTTCTGAGAAAAAGACCTCAGAAATCTCACTTGTGTCTCCTCTTTCAATATGAAACCAAACCTTTATCATCAAATGATCTTCTCCACATTCATTTGATAGCTCTATATTCTTAATGGATGATGACTAGTGACTCATTTGGGCCTGTTTTATTTTATATAAGGACTTTCAGGAGAAATAAAGATATGTAACATGAGAAGTCTTGAGCAATAAAGGAGCAACCTCTGAGCAATGAAACGCTCATCTGGGAAGCGCGCACACACACACACTCACAATATGTAAATACAGCAGTCAAATGTGTCCTCCTGTGATCTGCTCTCTAGCCTTATATGGACTCGGGTGATGTGGACCTGTGGATATCTGATCTACAGCAGCAAATGGAAAACAGTCGCTAATCCTGAACTAACCAGGAGAAGGGAGAAGAAGGAGAGAGAAACAGAGGCCTGACCTCCACTCTACAGACTAGACAAACACTACCCCTTTAAGTTAGGCGTTTGTGCTCCAGACGTGAATGATTCAGTCAAAATACCTTTAACCAGCAGAACACACAGCACATAGCAACACCCTAGCAACCAGGCAACACATTTACAACCACATAGCAACATCCTAGAAACCAGTCAAAATACTTTGCAACCGCCTTAACATTCTAGCAACCACATAGCAAGACCCTACCAACCAATCAGAACATCTTTGCAACCACCAGAACACCCTAGCAACCACATAGCAACACCCTAGTAACCAAAACGCCATAAAGCAAGTTAAAACGTCTTTGCAACAAAATGATGAGATTTCTTCAAAAAAATGAGTGATTAATTGCTGTTGAAATTGATGATGTATAATCTTATTTACAGAATCCAGTCAAGCTGAACAGAAGACCAAGAGAGGATCATGAAGAACTTTCAGAAAACTGTGCGATTCTTTCCCACAAGATGAAAGGATGGCATCTGTCCATCCTGCAAACTGTCAACAGCACGTCTCACTTGCAGGTCAAAGAGCACTGCAGACATCAGCGGAGACTGGAACCCTGGAGCAGAGAGAGAGAGAGACAGGTGGTCCTCCAACCCCAATAATGCTCAGAAAACACTAACATTAAATCAGGGCGAGAAACACATGACAAGTGCATTTCCTGTCTTGATTGAAAAATGTGTAGTGTTCAATGTTACATGGTTATGTATAACACCCTAGCAGCCACTCAGAATACCCAGCAACCACATAGCAACACCCTAACAACCTCTTAGCAACCGCCCAGAATACCCCAACAACCACACAGCAATTGATCTGTCTGAGAGACTGTATGGCCTTCAAACTTTTAAAGCTACTTCAAACCGAAAACTATTTCAAACTTTGTGGCTTCGACTTTCTCAAGCCAACATAAAGTTTTTTATCTAGTTGCTATTTGCTTTAGCACTGTAGCTGGTTAGTTCTCAGTGTAAATATTTAATGCTGTAAACATTCAGACAGTTTAACACCCTACCAAACACCCAGAATACCCTAGCAACACCCTAACATCTTCCTAGTAACCACCCAGAAATGAATGTTTTGATGCTGTAAACATCCAGATTGTTTAACACCCTAGCCAACACCCAGAACATCCTAGCAACACCCTATCAACCACTCAGAAGACCCTAGCAACTGCATAGCAACACCCTAACAACCTCCTAGTAACCACCCAGAAATAAATGTTTCGATGCTGTAAACATACAGACTGTGTAATACCCTAGCAAACACCCAGAATACCCTAGTAACGCCCTAGCAACTACCCATAATACCATAGCAACCACATAGCAATACCCTAACAACCTTCTAGTAACCACCCAGAAATGAATGTTTTGATTCTGTAAACATCCAGACTATTTAACACCCTAGCAAACACCCAGAATACCATAGCAACACCCTAGCAGCCACTCAGAATACCCTAGCAACCACATAGTAACACCCTAGCAACTGCCTAGTACCCAGAAACGAATGTATTGATGCTGTAAACATCCACACTGTTTAACACCCTAGCAAATACCCAGAATACCCTAGTAACGCCCTAGAAACTACTCAGAATACCATAGCAACCACATAGCAACACCTTAACAACCTCTTAGTAACCACCCAGAAATGAATGTTTTGATGCTGTAGACATCCAGACTGTTCAATACCCTAGCAAACACCCAGAATACCCTAGCAACACCCTAGAAACCACTTGGAATACCCTAGCAAACACATAGCAATACCCTAACAACCTTCTAGTAACCACCCAGAAATAAATGTTTCGATGCTGTAAAC
Organism: Elopichthys bambusa; assembly: GCA_037101425.1. NCBI lineage: Eukaryota > Metazoa > Chordata > Actinopteri > Cypriniformes > Xenocyprididae > Elopichthys > Elopichthys bambusa. Next base: position 507,481 of record CM074455.1, read on the forward strand.
ATACAGACTGTGTAACACCCTAGCAAACAACCAGAATACCCTAGTAATGCCCTAGCAACTACCCAGAATACCATAGCAACACCCTAGCAGCCACTCAGAATACCCTAGCAACCACATAGTAACACCCTAGCAACTGCCTAGTACCCAGAAACGAATGTATTGATGCTGTAAACATCCACACTGTTTAACACCCTAGCAAATACCCAGAATACCCTAGTAACGCCCTAGAAACTACTCAGAATACCATAGCAACAACATAGCAACACCTTAACAACCTCCTAGTAACCACCCAGAAATGAATGTTTTGATGCTGTAGACATCCAGACTGTTCAATACCCTAGCAAACACCCAGAATACCCTAGCAACACCCTAGAAACCACTTGGAATACCCTAGCAAACACATAGCAATACCCTAACAACCTTCTAGTAACCACCCAGAAATAAATGTTTCGATGCTGTAAACATACAGACTGTGTAACACCCTAGCAAACAACCAGAATACCCTAGTAATGCCCTAGCAACTACCCAGAATACCATAGCAACCACATAGCAAACACCCAGAATACCCTAGTAACGCCCTAGAAACTACTCAGAATACCACAGCAACCACATAGCAACACCCTAACAACCTCCTAGTAACCACCCAGAAATATGTTTTGATGCTGTAAACATCCACACTGTTTAACACCCTAGCAAATACCCAGAATACCCTAGTAACGCCCTAGAAACTACTCAGAATACCATAGCAACCACATAGCAACACCTTAACAACCTCCTAGTAACCACCCAGAAATGAATGTTTTGATGCTGTAGACATCCAGACTGTTCAATACCCTAGCAAACACCCAGAATACCCTAGCAACACCCTAGAAACCACTTGGAATACCCTAGCAAACACATAGCAATACCCTAACAACCTTCTAGTAACCACCCAGAAATAAATGTTTCGATGCTGTAAACATACAGACTGTGTAACACCCTAGCAAACAACCAGAATACCCTAGTAATGCCCTAGCAACTACCCAGAATACCATAGCAACCACATAGCAAACACCCAGAATACCCTAGTAACGCCCTAGAAACTACTCAGAATACCACAGCAACCACATAGCAACACCCTAACAACCTCCTAGTAACCACCCAGAAATATGTTTTGATGCTGTAAACATCCAGACTGTGTAACAGACTGTAAAGACTGTCTCTCTCTCTCTCTCACACACACACTCACACACACTCACACACACACACACACACACTCACACACTCACACACACACACACACACACACTCACACACTCACACACACACACACACACACACACACACACTCACACACACACACACACACACACTCACACACTCACACACACACACACACACTCACACACTCACACACACACACACACACACTCACACACTCACACACTCACACACACACACACACACACACACACACTCACACACGCAGATAAAGTGCAAACCTGGAGCTTCACTTCAACTTGATTTAATCTCGTCTATGACTTAATAAGCCTCCACTCAACAATCCAAATAATTTATGTGCTTGTTTGGACGTATTTTGCACACCACAGCAGAACCATTCATGCTGTAGTCCTGATCACATCAAACTGACAGAAAATGAGCTACAGATGTGCTGAATCTTCACAATATCTGCACAGAGACAGTCTGATGTGTCCGAGACGGAGCTGAAAATAAAGGTCACATCAAATGAAGAAGCAGACAAAAGGTCTATTCAAACCAAGAGCAAAGCAAAGCTAAAAAGTAATAGTGCATCTCTATTATTGATGAAAAAAATTTTATTCAGCAAGGACACATTAAACTGATCAAAAGTTCAAATAAATGCTGTTCTTTTCAACTTAAAATATGAACTGTTTTCAACACTGATAATAATCATAAATGTTTCTTGAGCATCGAATCATCATATCAGAATGATTTCTGAAGGATCATGTGACACTGAAGACTGGAGTAATGATGCTGAATAAATTACACTTTACTATATATTCACATAGAAAACAGTCATTTCAGTTCATGTTTATTATTATTATTTTTTATTGTTTAATATTATTTTATTATATATATATATATTTTATTATTCTTTATTATTAATCTTTATTTCAGGTAACAGAAATGCTATTTGTATGGTTTTAGTCTGTGTTAACTGTAACAGCCCTCATCTGTGCATCATGAAGCGCAGCAGGTCCCGCTGTGTTCGGGGCCCACAGGCTTCAATCAGACGCGTCCCGGAGCGGCTCCGTGACAGCTGGCCCTCGAAGCCCAGAGTAGCCGGGCCTCCCTCAGGACTGGGGCTCTTAATCCCCATCAGATTAACCCAATGCCAGCGACGCTCGGCCTGCTCTCTATTTACACAACATACGGCCTTAAAACCAAAAAAAAAACGCCCTTTTAAAAGCTGCCGTTTAGCGCCTGAAGGCAAACTCTCAGATCTTTGGAGGAATCATCATGTTTACAGCAGCCCTTATGACCCCAAATCGATTTTAACCCATAACCCATACATTTCTGTCGTCTGTATCTTGATTTAAGAATGTTTAGATATTTGTACTGGAAAACAAGACAGAAACACTGAGGAAGAGCATGATGTTTTGCTCCTTCATAATAAACAGGACCTGGTTTTATCTAATCATGGGTCTGCTGAGCTTTACTGGCCTGTTTCAAGCGTCTTCTGACGTGCCGTTCTGTAATTGCTCTTAAAGGAAAGTGGGAAGCCGTTCCCTCGATGTGGAATGCTGATTCCTGTATTTTTGCAGCATTCGAGCGTTTATTGGCTTTGGTAAGTGGATTCTGGTGTGTCCTGTAAGTAGAAGCAGGTGTTGGTGTTTGGAAAGTCCTTCAGCGAACAGTGTTTTACTGTACTTACTGCCATTCTCTCCTCAGCACGTGTTTGCACAGTTTCACTCGTAGATCATGTGTTCTCCATTTCATCTTCATTCATACTGGACGTGTGTTTGAATGAAAAGCTTTCTTCGCTCTTGCCATATGTCCAGAATCACCTGGTCAACCTCCAGCGGTACTCCAATCCGTCTGGTTATTTGTTCAGAAAGAGCCAATGATCTTATCGAATAAAGAGGAAATTCACAGGAGGAACATATATGTAAAGTACTGCTGAAGTATGCAAGTTTAACGCATGATATTCATAATTTAAAGCTAAAATACGCTTTTCCAGAAAGTACCACTGGCTCGAAGACTATACACTGCAAAAAATTGGAAGAAATAAACAATAAAAAGAATCATAAGCATCATCTGACTTCAAGAATCATATGCAATTATCCATCGATTTGCCAATCCGTATTTACATCTGTATTTGAACTATACTTGGAGAAGCTTCTCCAACATTACTTAAGTACGAGGAGCGTTATCCATACATGCTGATGTTTCTCATCTCTAAGATGCAGTGTCTTAATATAGCCTGTAATGAAACGCATTAATAAATCAGAGAAACATAAACTCTCTGCCTCGTCCTCATCCTGACCGATGCTTCTGTCCGTCTAAAACTGTCCTGCCGGGAACTAGAGAGTTATGAAACTTATGACTGACGTTTATGAAATTATTGAAGCGCATATTTGGGTGGATATGGAAGCCAGTTTCCACCACATAAGAAAAAGAAATAATGCTTTGGTAAATCATTATGACAAAAAAAAAAAAAGTTACTTAAAAGTAATTAATTACTAATTACATCATCAATGTTGTATTTGAAATACTTTTCTAATTACTCTGTCTGAAAAGTACTTTAATTACGCAATAACTTACTAATTACTTCTTAAAATCCCTATAAATGACCGGATAGACGATAGAAAGGAAACTCTTTTAATAATTTAGTCAAACATGGAATAGTTTAGCTTTTTAAAACATTTTAAATTTATTAAAACATATACTATAACACTTTTATTTACTTTATAATACTTACATTTTTTGTTAGTAACAAATAGGGATGTCACTATACCAAAAATCTAGTAGTCGGTACCGATACCACCAAAAGTGCACAATACTCGATACCACGGTAAAAATATATAAAAATACAAATAAAATGCTATATTTTTTTTTCCAGGTAGGTCTAATAGTAGTAAGTAAAAATGCCACAGGAATTGAATAATCAAATATAAAATAACTCTGCATAGTCATAACTCTATAAATTAAATATAGACTAATCCTTATAGATTAGAAATTATGATTAAAAAAGTCAATTATGATGTCAAAAATTGAAATTATGACGTCAAAAGTTGAAATTATTACCTCAAAAGTTGAAATTATGACTTAAAAAGTTAATTATGACAAAAAGTTGAAATTGACTTAAAAAGTCAATTATGACAGTCAATGACAAAAAGTTGAAATTATGAGAAGTCAATTATGACATAAAAAGTCATTTATGACATAAAGTTGAAATTATGACTTAAAAAGTTAATTATGATGTCAAAAATTGAAATTGACGTCAAAAGTTGAAATTGACGTCAAAAGTTGAAATTGACTTAAAAAATCAATTATCACAAAAAGTAGAAATTATGACTTAAAAAGTCAATTATGACAGTCAATTATGACATAAAAAGTCAATTATGACAAAAAACTGAAATTATGACGTCAAAAGTTGAAATTGACTTAAAAAAATGAATTATAACAAAAAGTTGAAATTATGATTAAAAAAGTCAATTATGATGTCAAAAATTGAAATTATGACGTCAAAAGTTGAAATTATGACGTCAAAAGTTGAAATTGACTTAAAAAAATCAATTATCACAAAAAGTTGAAATTATGACATAAAAAGTCAATTATGACAAAAAGATGAAATTATGACTTAAAAAGTCAATTATTATGTAAAAAATTGAAATTACGACGTCAAAAGTTGAAATTGATTTTAAAAAATCAGTTATCACAAAAAGTTGAAATTATGACTTAAAAATAAAGTCAATTATGACAAAAAGTTGAAATTATGACTTAAAAATAAAAAGTCAATTATGACAAAAAGTTGAAATTATGACTTAAAAATAAAAAGTCAATTATGACAAAAAGTTGAAATTGACTTAAAAAGTCAATTATGACAAAAAGTTGAAATTATGACTTAAAAATAAAAAGTCAATTACCACAAAAAGTTGAAATTATGACTTAAAAAGTCAATTATGAGATAAAAAGTTGAAATTATGACTTAAAAAGTCAATTATGACAAAAAATTGAAATTATGACTTAAAACGTCAATTATGATGTTAAAAGTTGAAAAATTATGACGTCAAAAGTTGAAACTGATTAAAAAAATATCAATTATCACAAAAAGCTCACTTATCACTTAAAAAGTCAATTATGAGATGAGTCGTTATTGACATAAGTCATAATCATGACAGAAAGCCATAATTTTGACCTTTATTTCTGACATAATTTTGACTTTCTGGCTCATAATTACGACTCAGTATGTCATAGGTGTGCGGTCGGGTGATCCGGCTTGTTTCCGTGACTCGCGCCGGCTCCGGTTCCCCACAGGAAGACTCGCGGGTGGCCCGGGTCAAACGGGTCTGGGCGCTGCTGCTGCTGCTCTATAAAAAGAGAAGTCAGATCAGTTCCACCAAACAGATTTTATCTGGTGTCCTCGCCGAGCTATTTTCTGCCGTCTCCTGAGGTGCATTCCTGAGGCAGAGCCGGGATAACTGTTCCCGATTAAAGCCAACACATAACTCCAATCAGCGGCACAGGAATAGCATCTCAGGCACGCGGTAAACAAAAGAGCATCTCCAGATCACAGCAAACTACTCCCTGCTGGAGAAAACAGAACCTGAACCACTGGTCTGAGCTGGTCTGAGCTGGTCTCCCAAGATACAAAACAAACCAGGATAACCAGGATTAGCCTAACAAGCCATGGCTGGTTTAATTGGTTTTGATCAGCAGGTTAAAAGAAACCAATAAAACAAATAAATAATAAATAAAAAAATGATAATGTTCAGTAATAACAATCATAATACTAAATTCGTCAAATCATTAAAAGTTCTATCTCTGTACCATATTTACTGCATTAAATCCATCACAGCCGCTGTCACTATCTGTCCGCATCTAATCACGTCTAATCAGCAAACGACAATCGAAATTAGCGAGTGAAATCAGGAGCTTGACCTCTGACCTCCCTTGATCCTCGCTGTCCTGGTATGAGTTACAGACGAGGTTACCGGAGGGCCACGGAGCCGAAGGGATGTGCGGATGTTCACAGATAAGACGACAGCGGACAGTGAGGCAGTGTTTACTCTGGAGCGGGTGCAGAGGTCACGGGGTCACCCTCATTTCCCTCCAAAACACACGAAACCGCCTCAAAACTCATAAAACGGGATCTGATTTTACACTTGCATTTGTGTTTGTGTTACATTAAAGCATTACATTACAACATAATATCAGTTCAAAAGAGGAAAGTCATACACTAAAATAAAGCTACTCAAATGCGTGCATTAATTCAGCGATTAATAAAAAAAACAAAACAATCAGAGCACTGAAAGACTCCACTGATCAGACATAATCTAGCATTACTAATTATTATTAATTGTCATCACCACAGCAGGAAACCATCAGGACCATTTTTCTGGGTGAACTGTCCCTTTAAGAAGGGGAATCCAGCACAGGACTTCATTACAGATGTGATTTCTGGTAAACACAGCTGACGGTGGATTTGAACAAGCGGTTTGAATGTAAGCCTCCAAATGTCCCATAATAATCCCTGACCTCGGCTTCACCTGCGGCTGTGAACCGCTGGACCAATCCAGCCCGTGTGGTAAGATTCTGCTCTATATTCAGCTCTCGGCACACATGGAGGATCTGAGAGGCCCTTCACACTGTTCACGATGAGACGAACCCCACCTAAAACAACACAGAACTGCACATTTTCATAAGCTGCACTGTGTCATTTCTCTGGCACCAAATGCATTTGCAAAAATGACGTCTGCCATTGATCAGCCAAACAGATAGTCCCGCCCCAAACTCATGTCATTGGTCAGAAGTCAGAAGCGGACATGTCGGGCCAATGAAACACACAGATCAATGTTCACAGAGTCACCCTGCATCCCAATGTGCACACTAGCAATATTCAGTACTATTGAGGGTGGATAATGTCGCATATTATTTAAGAAGGATAGTATGAACATTGTGAGAGCGTGCACACGATGACTTAACATGCTGCCTATTTAGGGAGCACACTAGTGATGTACATTAAATAACATAATAATAAATAGCATTGTGTTTTTGATGAGTTAGATCGGCAGCAGCATTAATGCAATGCAATACATTAATATAAATATATAAATGAATTAATTAATTGATTAAAATTTAAAAGTAGAAAGTGAAATATAAGCAATGAAATGCAATGCAGGAAAATAAAATAAAATAATATATATTAGGTGCAAAAAGTAGAGTCAAACACTTAAATTAAGCCATTCAAGTGCAAACATAAATTAAAAAATAATAATTAAAATTAGGTCGAAAATAGAAAGTCAAGTTTAAGCCATTCAAGTGCTTCCATTAATTCGATGCGAAAGTAAAATATGCAATGCAATGCAAAAAAAAAAAAAAAAATCAAATGCATTTAATATGCATAAAAGAAATAAAAATATTAGGTTTAAAAGTAGAAAGTCAAGCAGTAAGATGAAGTCATTCGGTGTGGAAACCCGCGGCCCTGAGCTGAACTCTGGATTCGGCCACACATTCAGTGATAACTCTCTCTCCATCTGTGTGATTTGATTTGGTGGGATCAGCAGAAGTTTAGCGAGTTCCCAAAGCTTTATTCTGGCTCTGGGCCTTTAACACGTCACAATCTGCAGCTTTTCCAGTGTTTGTCAAAGCGATGTGTATCTCTCACGCACAGAACGGACGGACGGGTTTCCAGAGAGAGTGGATGGAAGTGGATGTCATACATGAAGGGTTATGAGAGCAATGTGACGCTGCTTAAATACGTGAACGTTGGAGGCTGTTCACTTTTCTTTCAGCGTAACAGTTTTGAGTCTCAGGGGAGGCTCTTGAAACAGTGTACTATTACCAGAAATGAGACTGATATGTGCTCCGTCAGTTTAAAGTGCACCATAAAAACACTTCAGAAACACAAATAAACCCGTCAGAGTTCACACAGACTCTGTCCTCGCCTGACAGAGACAAACAAGAGATTCTCTAACTCGTGTTCCCTAGAATCCTGTTGAACTGCTCAGACGAGTCTTGATCTTCTTCTTCGTCTAAACAGCTGTAAAACAACCAGTTTTATGGTTCTTCTGTTATAGCCTTTAATAATAATTACCACAGAAATTCTGGCGCAATAAATTCTGGGGATTTTCGAGGCTTTTATGTTCTTCTGGACAAAAAGAGGCGATGTAGGCAAAGTATTGGAAAGCTTTTGCATACCATTATCATAATATATAAATGTATTTTTACGACCAAACATTCTTCTACATGGTACTGAATGCAGTAAAGATCCATAACTGGAAGAGTTCTTATAAGATCTGCCAGAGAATTCATCTGTAAAAACTCATCAATTACACTTGATGCAAAAAAATACTCAAAATGACTTAAATCAAAGTTTTTTTATATATAAAATAAAGTAAAATATGCAATGGAATGCAATAAAATTATAATAAAATAAAATTAAATAAAGGGAAATTTGAGTCTCACAACAACTCAAAGTGAATTTGTTTGTTCACTAAATGCAAAATGTTTCTTTAAGCCAGTAAATCTTTGTCTTGGCATTTATAGATTTCTTATTCAACAAGAATTCAATTCATGAATTTACATTTTTATATGAATAAAGAATAAGGGAAAAGATGAGCTGTGAACATCATCACACAACAAGAAACTAACAGTAATGACAAAAACAGAATTTAAAGCACTAAAACAATAATCATTTATCCATGCTGCAATGCAATTCGTCATTACCCAAAATCACTTTTATGTAAATTCAGTTTTCTATGAAAAACACACCAATGACATTTTAAAAAATCTCCTGTATATACAGTATTAAAAATTTCGGCATTGATGGTTTAATGAAGAACCTTCACCGAACCTTTTTGTGTTATTATAGTGGAGAAAGACTTTCTTTCTTAAGGTTCTTAAGGACTGATCACTGAAAAGTTCTTCGGGGAACCAAAAATGCTCCAAAAACCCTCTTTTGAAAGCTTTATTTCAAAGTGTATTTGAAAAGCTGTTTCCTCCCCGTCTGTAATTTGTGCTCATTAAAGTCTCTCAATGAGACGCTATCCATGAACTATCCGTGGAATGAACCGTTTCTCCTCTAACCAAGGTGAGAGTGAATCATGCGTCACCTTGAAATCAAAATTCACACTTGCTTTTAATGCAAAATTGCATTAAATTTATTATAAATTATTTATAGATGCACATCATTTGTCTTTTAAAATTCATGTTCCTGGTAATCTTGAATCAGAATATCTTCTCTTCTCTGATGACGAGGGCGGGGCAACCTGTCACTCACATGAGATCCACCAATAGCAAACCACAACCATCCAATCAATTCCCGACAGACAAAATCAAGCCCCGTCCTACATTTGTTCTTGTTTGCGAAGCGTTTCACTCGGATATACGACACAATAGAGAAGAAAAGCTGAGTGTGTTTTTGTGCCTCTAGTGGCGCTGATGCATAAAGATTGACTGGTAATTACAATCGCAAACACAAAAGCCAAGAACAACATTCATTTTAATATGACTTTCCTCCAACATTTGCAAAGAGTTCAGCTGGTGTTGTTATATCCGTCACGGGTTTTATCTTTAATGAGATTAAACTCTGGATTTGACTTCAGCGCTCCTGCCAAGCACATTTCCATATTTCTGTATTTCATGGGAAGAACATCATTTGTTCCTTAATCTGAGATCTTTCATCTAATGCACAATAAAGCAACAGAAAACTTTCCATTTCAGTGCAAAGAGTCATTCTGTCTTAAAAAGGCTAATCCTAGAAGCTTACTTTTAACATTGATGTGATATTATACACAAAAGGAAGATATTTTTAGACGTCGTCACGGAGAATTGATGTTTCGCAGCATCAGAGCCCAAAGAAATAATATTTGCTCAGTGTAAAGACAAACAAATGAACCCAATGTCAATTCATCTCGCCTCCCAGACACAAAACCATCCTGAAACACCAGATAACACTCATGTGATCAATCACTCATGACTTCTGGAAATATTTCAAACAAACAAGAACATATGCTGAAGAAAAATAAAAATAAACGTGTGTGCGTGTTAAATTACTATTCCTGTTTAATGCACTGCTCCAGTATTTTCCTTTCCCTGAGAAACTTACTCAGAGAGAACTGTAGAAAAATGAGGAAAGATGGGAAAATAAGGAAAACAAACAGCAGAATCTGTGGCTGTTCATCTAATAATGCCGTTTCTTGTTATTTGGCAGCGTGAAGTTTGTTTCAGAGCTCATCTGGAAAATATTACGACAGCACGAGTCTGAAGCCAAGAGTCACAGAGCGCCGGAGAGCGTCACACACGTCAGTCCTGAACTTCAGCAGGATCTGAGGTGTTCTGATGATCCTTACTTCAGGACGAACGGATCAGACTGGCCATCAGACAGCAGATGGGCTTCAGCATGCGGTCACAAACCAATCCCAACGTGTTTGATGAGGGATGAGATCTGAAACTCAGTTTCTGCCATGAAATCATTATGATCTGTATATATACATATATGTCTTGCATGGATACACAACATTATTCAAGCTCAGGAAACCAGGGTGGGAAAAACAACTGAAACAGACGAGTGTTATTTCCTGAGGTTCACAGCGAGAGACACACACACACACACACACTTGTATGGTCTCCATAGACGTAATGGTTTTTATACTGTATGAATCTCTCCCCTACACTAACCCCTAAACCACCCGTCACAGGAAACTCTGCATTTTTACATTTTTAATAAAACATTGTTTAGTATGTTTTTAAAGCTAGGGACTCATGAAATGCCCTCATAAAACATGTTTACATCGTAATACCAGTGTAATACCCGTCATTATACACATTTGTGTCCTCATAAACACACACACAAGTGATTTTATCCACTTCTAAATGGATTTTCTACTGAAGCCACAAAGGCCACGTGAGCAGAGAAAAATGTTAAGCAATAATACAAACCCGATTCCAAAAAAAGTTGGGACACTGTACAAATTGTGAATAAAAAAAGGAATGCAATAATTTACAAATCTCATAAACTTATATTTTATTCACAATAGAATATAGATAACATATCAGATGTTGAAAGTGAGACATTTTGAATTGTCATGCCAAATATTGGCTCATTTTGGATTTCATGAGAACTACACATTCCAAAAAAGTTGGGACAGGTAGCAATAAGAGGCCGGAAAAGTTAAATGTACATATAAGGAACAGCTGGAGGACCAATTTGCAACTTATTAGGTCAATTGGCAACATGATTGGGTATAAAAAGAGCCTCTCAGAGTGGCAGTGTCTCTCAGAAGTCAAGATGGGCAGAGGATCACCAATTCCCCCAATGCTGCGGCCAAAAATAGTGGAGCAATATCAGAAAGGAGTTTCTCAGAGAAAAAGTTATCATCATCTACAGTCCATAATATCATCCAAAGATTCAGAGAATCTGGAACAATCTCTGTGCGTAAGGGTCAAGGCCGGAAAACCATACTGGATGCCCGTGATCTTCAGGCCCTCAGACGGCACTGCATCACATACAGGAATGCTACTGTAATGGAAATCACAACATGGGCTCAGGAATACTTCCAGAAAACATTGTCGGTGAACACAATCCACCGTGCCATTCGCTGTTACCGGCTAAAACTCTATAGGTCTAAAAAGAAGCCATATCTAAACATGATCCAGAAGCGCAGGCGTTTTCTCTGGGCCAAGGCTCATTTAAAATGGACTGTGGCAAAGTGGAAAACTGTTCTGTGGTCAGACGAATCAAAATTTGAAGTTCTTTTTGGAAAACCGGGATGCCATGTCATCCGGACTAAAGAGGACAAGGACAACCCAAGTTGTTATCAGCGCTCAGTTCAGAAGCCTGCATCTCTGATGGTATGGGGTGGCATGAGTGCGTGTGGCATGGGCAGCTTACACATCTGGAAAGGCACCATCAATGCTGAAAGGTATATCCAAGTTCTAGAACAACATCTGCTCCCATCCAGACGTCGTCTCTTTCAGGGAAGACCTTGCATTTTCCAACATGACAATACCAGACCACATAGTGCATCAATTACAACATCACGGCTGCGCAGAAGAAGGATCCGGGTACTGAAATGGCCAGCCTGCAGTCCAGATCTTTCACCCATAGAAAACATCATAAAAAGGAAGATGCGACAAAGAAGACCTAAGACAGTTGAGCAACTAGAAGCCTGTATTAGACAAGAATGGGACAACATTCCTATTCCTAAACTTGAGCAGCTTGTCTCCTCAGTCCCCAGACGTTTGCAGACTGTTATAGAAAGAAGAGGGGATGCCACACAGTGGTAAACATGGCCTTGTCCCAACTTTTCTGAGATGTGTTGATGCCATGAAATTTAAAATCAACTTATTTTTCCCTTAAAATGATACATTTTCTCAGTTTAAACATTTGATATGTCATCTATGTTGTATTCTGAATAAAATATTGAAATTTGAAACTTCCACATCATTGCATTCCTTTTTTATTCACAATTTGTACAGTGTCCCAACTTTTTTGGAATCGGGTTTGTACAGTATCTCACAGAAGTGTTTTTGTAAATATTTTATTATATCTTTTCATGTGACAACACTGAAGAAATGACACTTTGCTACAGTCTAAAGTAGTGAGTGTACAGCTTGTATAACCGTGTAAATTTGCTGTCCTCTCAAAATAACTCAACACACAGACATTAATGTCTAAACCGCTGGCCACAAAAGTGAGTACACCCCTAAGTGATATTGATAAATTTCAACTCAGCATCATCTAATTGGGTAATATTATAAAATATATTTTTTGCAAATCAGCAAAATGCAGGTATTATGCGGCACAATCTGCTCTGGCTCTGATTTAGCAGGGTCTGATGTGAAACTGATGTGTCAGCAGTATATAGGGCTCTACATACTGCTGACACATCAGTTTCACATCAGACGTTTACAGACGCTCAGCGGAGCTTCCGTCTCACGCACCGGAATGATGACATCACCGGCCGGCAGATCAGGGAACCCCTGACAACAGCGGGTCACACCAGCGACAGAACAGGGGCCAGGGATTAAACTCTCCATCTGCGGGATCACTGGAGCAGCATGCCATCAGGGCAGCGTGCCCGACCTGCAGGGTTACAAATGACATGCTTTATTAATGTTTTTACTGTAAGGTCTGTCTGTGCTCTCAGTCACATGTGTGTGGTTAGCTGACATGAAATTTGGGCATTTGGGCATGCTATACTACAAGTAAAACAGTTATCATCATATTGCATGCAGATTTCATCAGCTCATATTAATAGAGAAAAATATATTAATCTATAACCCTGTAACCCTGAAAAGTATATTAATCTGTAAGAAAAAAAAAAACTATTTATATCGAAAGTTAAAAGTTAAATACTTTTTTTTAAACGTTTGAAACTTTGAAAGTTTAAAAGTTCTAAAATTCATAACGTTCGAAAATTTAAACATTCAAAACAATGTTTGAAAATGTGAAAGTTCTAAATTTCAAAACGTTTGAAAGTTTAAAAGTTCTAAAATTCTAAATTTCAAAACGTTTGACAGTTTAAAAGTTCTAAATTTCATAACGTTCGAAAATTTAAACATTCAAAACAATGTTTGAAAATGTGAAAGTTCTAAATTTCAAAACGTTTGAAAGTTTAAAAGTTCTAAAATTCTAAATTTCAAAACGTTTGAAAGTTTAAAAGTTCTAAAATTCTAAATTTTAAAACGTTTGAAAGTTTAAAAGTTCTACATTTCATAATGTTCGAAAATTTAAACATTCAAAACAATGTTTGAAAATGTGAAAGTTCTAAATTTCAAAACGTTTCAAAGTTTCAAAGTTCAAAAGGTCTGAAAATGTGAAAGTTCAAAACAATTCTGGTCCGTGTACTTTTGCGTCCATTCCTTTTTCGTTTTTTTTTTTAACCACGTCAAGAAAACCAAACGTTTGTTGTATTTTTAAATGCTATGGTGAATACCAAAATTTAAATTAAAACTGAATACACAAATTTCATGTGCACAAAATAAATATTAACTTCTTTTCAGATTTTTGTTTATGACGTTTTGCATCTTTATAAACAAAAATTCAAAATGGACAGATTAAAGTCGAAGAAATGTCAATTTACAAATTTTCTTTTGTAAAATTGTTGTTTCTCTCACATTTTCGAGAGCCATGTCCCTGAAACATGACAATACTTTTCAACCCATTCTCACTCATGAGGGGTCCGATACTGCCGCATGTCAATACCTACTGGCGGCAAACGACATTCAAGCGCTTAACGTGAAAAATATAGCTTAATATACTAAGACAGTGATACTGGATGAGCAATTTCAGTGCACACCTTATAAATAAACTAGTTTTAGTAGGATTAAGCCATGTAAAGCATTAGTAATGCATTGCTTTCAATGAAACATTTCATGTCAAACCTCCACTGAGGCAAAGGGCATGGGAATTTTGTCTTTATGAAAATTACATATTGGGGTATAATTCTGTCATCATAACATATGTTGGTATATTTTCTATTTAAACAGCAATAGTGTACTGATTATAATGGGTTCTATTATCATTTGAGTCGTTGCATCGCGCCGCTCGCGTCCGGTGTAGACAACTAGGTAAGATGAACGCATAGCTGTCTTTCCAATCTTCTTTGTATGCCCTATTTTCGCTGTGGGCTTATTCTTTTATTTTTATTTGAATAGTTATAGTTATTTTTTATCCATTCTGCATCTCCCACATATGTGTGTTTTAGCAGGGCGGTCTGTGTTGCAAGTTGGTGAATGAAAATACTTGCTATGTCACTACTCCACTTTATTAATTTATGCAGTGTAAAACCCGGTGTGGCTTTTTGTTAATGACTGTCTGACTACAGGATTTAACACAGAGTAACAGCTCACTACCAGTTACAAAAGACACCGTAACAGTCTGTCACAGGCAAATTCTAGTTGCATTTTTCATCAATTAATTTAAATTATCCTTTGACTATGTTCCGGCCCGCCATCTAGTAGCGAATTTTTTTTTTTTTTAATGCCAGACTTAATTGCCGTAGGCTATAGCATATAAAGCCACACCTAATCCTAAACAATTTCTCGATATAGAACATTATAAAACAGACAGAGAAAAAAGTCACAGTAATTTAGATGTCGTTTTGGCCTTTATTCATATAAAACAGAGTAAAAAGCAAAAGGACGGCATCAAGACTAGACTATACAAGTGGTGAAAGTTAAAATAATACATTTAAAATGGTTTGAAAGTTTAAAAGGTCAAAAAGTCCAAACAACACTTGAAAGTTTAAAAGTTCTACATTTCATGACGTTTAAAAATGTGAAAAGCTCAAAAGAACACCAGTGAAGAAAGCTAGCGTGCAAGTGGTCGTAATGCCCTTTAATCTGTGGCACGGCTGGCATGAAGAGGGCAGCAGGTGGCACTAATGTGGCCTGGCGTTGAAAGTCTTTCACACACTCTCTGACCCCGCTGCGTCTCTTTGACCGTGAAAAGAGCCATGCGGTCAGTAAACGGGCCCTGAGCCCAGTGTCTGATCCAACACTTTCTATTGTTTCAAGTCATATCAGAGAAACGAACTGTCCACTACATACACACAGCATCTAATTTGCTCAGTGTTGTTGGATGCAGATTTCTCTGCTCACATCTGTATCTTACAGCTACAATGATCTGTTCAGTCAGAGCTGCTTCAGGCGAAAACAACGAAACAGCTGCTCTTCAGTCACAACATCAAAACTAACAGTATTGTTCACAGGCCTCATGGACTGTTTATATGGGCTTTAAGACAAAGATTCACATCAGCCTCAGCTGTTCTCTTCCTCACATGAGCTCTGCTATTTCATTTGGCCCGTTTTATGCTCACTTTGATCTGATTCAAGTATTTCTTTGACTTTAAATGTTAGAAAAATCACTGTTTCTACAAAACTTAAAAATATTTACATTGCATTACCATTACTAGTGTTCATTTTGAGGGTTAGTGATGTGTTCACACTTATAAAACTAGACTAAGGGGACTCTTTTCATGCCAGACTGGTATAAAACGCCTAGAAACACCAACGCAACTACATAGCAACTCCCTAGCAACCACACAAAATAGTAAACACCTAGATCACCATAGCAAATCAACTGCATTGCATTGCAACTCCCTAGCAACTATGCAAAACATTCTAGCAAGCCCCTAGAACACTGTATTAACTACATAGCAACTCCCTAGCAACCACCCAAAATACCCCAATGACTACCTAGAACACCATAGCAACTGCATAGCTACTCCCTAGAAACCAACCGCAATACCCTTGTGGCCACCTGGAACACCATAGTAACTGCATAGTAACTCCCTAACAACCACCCAAAATACTCTAGCAGTCTCCTAGAACATCATAGCAACTCCCTAGCAAGCACCCATAATAACCTAGCAACCACCTAGAACACACCATAGCAATGCAAATGCATTGTAAATCCCTTGCAACCACCCAAAATACCCTAGTGAACACATATAACACCACTAAAAGTGCATAGCAACTCACTAGCAACCACCCAAAAACCCTTGTAACCACCTAGAACATCGTAGCAATGCAACTGCATAACTCCCTAGCAACCACTCAAAATACCCTAGTGAACACCTAGAGCACCATAGTAACTGCATAGCAACCACCCAAAATACCCTAGTAACCACTTAGATCATAGCAATGCAACTGCATAACTCCCTAGCAACGACTCAAAATACCCAAGTGACCATTTAGAACACCATAGTAACTGCATATTAACTCCCTAACAACCACCCAAAATACTCAAGCAACTGCCTAGAACATCATAGCAACTCCCTAGCAAGCACCCAAAATACCCTAGCAACCACCTAGAACACACCATAGCAATGCAAATGCATTGTAAATCCCTTGCAACCACCCAAAATACCCTAGTGAACACATATAACACCATAGTAACTGCATAGCAACTCCCTTGCAACCACCCAAAATACCCTAGTGAACACATATAACACCATAGTAACTGCATAGCAACTCCCTAGCAACCACCCAAAAACCCTAGTGAACACATATAACACCATAGTAACTGCATAGCAACTCCCTTGCAACCACCCAAAATACCCTAGTGAACACATATAACACCATAGTAACTGCATAGCAACTCCCTTGCAACCACCCAAAATACCCTAGTGAACACATATAACACCATAGTAACTGCATAGCAACTCCCTAGCAACCACCCAAAATACCCTAGTGAACACATATAACACCATAGTAACTGCATAGCAACTCCCTTGCAACCACCCAAAATACCCTAGTGAACACATATAACACCATAGTAACTGCATAGCAACTCCCTAGCAACCACCCAAAAACCCTAGTGAACACCTAGAACACCATAGTAACTGCATAGCAACTCCCTTGCAACCACCCAAAATACCCTAGTGAACACATCTAACACCACTAAAAGTGCATAGCAACTCCCTAGCAACCACCCAAAAACCCTTGTAACCACCTAGAACATCGTAGCAACGCAACTGCATTCCTCCCTAGCAACCACTCAAAATACCCTAGTGAACACCTAGAGCACCATAGTAACTGCATAGCAACCACCCAAAATACCCTAGTAACCACTTAGATCATAGCAATGCAACTGCATAACTCCCTAGCAACGACTCAAAATACCCAAGTGACCATTTAGAACACCATAGTAACTGCATATTAACTCCCTAACAACCACCCAAAATACTCAAGCAACTGCCTAGAACATCATAGCAACTCCCTAGCAAGCACCCAACATACCCTAGCAACCACCTAGAACACACCATAGCAATGCAAATGCATTGTAAATCCCTTGCAACCACCCAAAATACCCTAGTGAACACATATAACACCATAGTAACTGCATAGCAACTCCCTTGCAACCACCCAAAATACCCTAGTGAACACATCTAACACCACTAAAAGTGCATAGCAACTCCCTAGCAACCACCCAAAAACCCTAGTGAACACCATAGTAACTGCATAGCAACTCCCTTGCAACCACCCAAAATACCCTAGTGAACACATCTAACACCACTAAAAGTGCATAGCAACTCCCTAGCAACCACCCAAAATACCCTAGTGAACACATATAACACCATAGTAACTGCATAGCAACTCCCTTGCAACCACCCAAAATACCCTAGTGAACACATCTAACACCACTAAAAGTGCATAGCAACTCCCTAGCAACCACCCAAAAACCCTAGTGAACACCATAGTAACTGCATAGCAACTCCCTTGCAACCACCCAAAATACCCTAGTGAACACATCTAACACCACTAAAAGTGCATAGCAACTCCCTAGCAACCACCCAAAAACCCTAGTGAACACCATAGTAACTGCATAGCAACTCCCTTGCAACCACCCAAAATACCCTAGTGAACACATCTAACACCACTAAAAGTGCATAGCAACTCCCTAGCAACCACCCAAAAACCCTTGTAACCACCTAGAACATCGTAGCAATGCAACTGCATAACTCCCTAGCAACGACTCAAAATACCCAAGTGACCATTTCGAACACCGTAGTAACAGCATAGCAACTCCCTAGCAACCATTCAGAATACCCAAGTGACCACTTAGATCACCATAGTAACCATTCACCCAAAAACCCTTGTAACCACCTAGAACATCGTAGCAACGCAACTGCATTCCTCCCTAGCAACCACTCAAAATACCCTAGTGAACACCTAGAGCACCATAGTAACTGCATAGCAACCACCCACAATACCCTAGTAACCACTTAGATCATAGCAATGCAACTGCATAACTCCCTAGCAACGACTCAAAATACCCAAGTGACCATTTAGAACACCATAGTAACTGCATAGCAACCACCCACAATACCCTAGTAACCACTTAGATCATAGCAATGCAACTGCATAACTCCCTAGCAACGACTCCAAATACCCAAGTGACCATTTCGAACACCATAGTAACTGCATAGCAACTCCCTAGCAACCACCCAAAATACACTATAGCAACCACTCACATTTCCTTAATAACCTGATGATCTGATTTCTGAAGGTCCAGTCCAGGTCTTGGTCTGAATACCTCGAGCGTCAGCATTCTTCCTCCTGCTAGTGGCTATTAGAGAGAGAAATGGATTAGCGGAGGCGAGCTCCGGGCAGCAGTTAATCCACACATGAAAGTGCCCGGTGTTCCCGTCTAACGCTGTGTGACAGCAGTATAATGGAGCTCCACCGTGCTGAAACTAAACAAATCCGTGTCTCTGAATCCAGCCGTGGGTTGAGGGATGTGTGGGTGAAGCTCCTCTGCACCAAAACCACCTATTTGTCTTGAAAAGCGAAGGATTTGTACATCCTTATCAAAACTCCTGCGGTTAAATATGTTCTGCGCGAGCAGGAGGAATGTGCAGATGAGAGTCGAACGCTCGCCGCTCTGGACGATATA
This sequence comes from Elopichthys bambusa, assembly GCA_037101425.1. Classification (NCBI taxonomy): domain Eukaryota; kingdom Metazoa; phylum Chordata; class Actinopteri; order Cypriniformes; family Xenocyprididae; genus Elopichthys; species Elopichthys bambusa. The sequence continues at coordinate 527,069 of CM074455.1, forward strand.
TGATGCTTTTAAGACGGAGGTGTTTAAAGACGCGTGTTAGATATGATCTCCAGCGCCGTGTTCAGATAAATGATCCAGGCCGAGTAAATATTCCTGCTCAGGTTCATGTCTTGTGTACAGTAATGCACGTGCGCTCATTCGTCTGTCAGATCTGAGGACGGCGAGTTTAAAGCATCAGGACACATTATGCCAGTGTGCTTTTGTTTTGTTTAAAAACGAGTTAAACCGAAGTGCTGAGACAGTTTGGAAACATCCATTGCAATGAAAATTACTTCAGAGCATAGAAAGCCGTGTTCTGATTGGTCTGTCCATGAGGAAGAATGCATGTAAGAGGCTTTGATACCGTATCGTGTGCTCAGGAAATTAAAATCAGAGGCTGGACAGGAAGGAGGGATGGACCGAATCAATGCGTCGGCCTTATCGACAGTGAGCTGAACAAATATTCCCATAATTCAATTTGAGTCGGTCCACAGCTGTTTGGAGATCTGGCCCGTGGCTAATAAAACAAAGTTACTATCGCTGCTTTGTGTCTGATCAAATCGAGAGTAAGAAACTTCTGTTATAATGACACACAAACCCTTTTTTTCTACCAGTTTGTCGCGTTTGCTGCTGCTCTCATGCATGAACTTGTCACTCTCCACTCTGCATTCCCATCATCCTTTGCTGTCCAGGTGCAAAAACTGAAGGTACTAATTTGGTCCAGGTGAAAGTTCCATCAGCCCCAGTTGCTCCTATATGTCAAGGAAAAATACATAAACATGGACATTACCAGCATTAATGGCTCTTAAAAGCTCAAAACTGACTTATTTTTCCCCCATCTGTGGTCTTTAAGGTTCCTCTGGTGCTTCAGTGTTTCTCAGGCGTGTCTCGATTCTCGTGTCCAGTGTAGAAACCTTCACTTGAAAGCTTTTGAAGATCATTATGATAGTTTGGATCTTTTGTGTGAGTTTAAAGGCCGTTTGTCGAGCGTTGAGAGTTGTGGTACATCAGGGTGAAGACGAGGGAAGAAAAAAGCTGTTGCTTTGGCTAGACGACCATTATCTGAACAGAAACATCAGCACATGAATCCCATCATGCCTGTGTGGTCTCATCGGAGCTCATCATGTACTGGAAAATAAGACCAAAATACTGAGGAAGTTTTTTTTTTTTTTTGCAGTTTTAAAAAGGTTGAAATTTAAAAAAAACACTTTGTAACATTAAAAAAAAAAAAATTATTATTATTAAAAAAAAACCAAAAAACAACATTTTACAGATAGTCCCGCCCCCAAGCTCACGTGATTGGTTGATTCATACTTGCCGCCAAAACAAGCGGTTTTATTTGAAAGCACATCATTAACTAATTGTACAGAACATACACTAATTTTACTGAAATATCTACAGGCTTCTTGTGAGTATTAAAATATTGTGTATGGAAAGAAAATAAACTTGAAGAACGAGTTCGACTCCAGACGTGAGTTTTCCCGCGCGTGATTGATGACGCTTCACCTTGTCAAAGGATCGCGGCAAACCGCCGTAAATTATTTCCGTATGTACCGCGAGGCCCAGCACCATGTTCTCATGTTTTTGTGCTTCTGACATTCATTCACTCCCTCTCTCTGGAGTGAGAATGAGAAAAATGAATTCACATCCTCATGTGACGTGAAGAGCGCGCGATTTATTACAGCCACACCGACCTCTGCTGGCCGCTGGCGTTACTGCATGAGAAATTAATATCAAAATAGACTTGTATTTACAATTCTTGTTTCATTTTGTTGAATGACAGACGTAATAAAAGTATAAAATGTCCATATACTTACAGAAGACCACTGTTATGTTGGTTTCTCATCAAATGTAGTATCTACTAAAGTGATTTTTACCTTTGCTGGTTAACATCAGTCGACACTAAAAAGGTTTAGAGTGAACATAAACACTGAGAAACTGCAGATTTCATACTTCTAGGTACAATCTTATGCAACAATTTTCCAATAAAAACATCCAAACCAACCAGAATGAACACATTTCCTTTTATTATGACGATCAGCATTAGTACAGTGCTGTAAATCCATTACATCAATACAATCTCAATTACACTTTTACTGTAGCACCAAAGATGAGGATTTCATTATAAAAACACTGGATGCTCTATTAAACTCTTTGGGCAACAAGTGGAAAACAAGCCTCGTTTTTCAGAACGTCTGATGTTCACACTTCAAGTATGAATATTAAAAAATACACATTTCACAAAGCTGAACTGTTAATATACAGGTGTAAATGTCAACACGACTCTTGGCACATAGTGCATCATATATAGTCCTTTAATTTCTGATACAGACCTTATATAGTTCAGTTGTCTATCAACACAATGATAGTCAAAGGTTCGTTAGCTGCTCGTAGATGATCCGTTATACTGTAGGTTAACCTAAAACAGGCTCAATAAGCTTCAAACTCAATATCCTTCAAGTTATATATAATCATACGATAAGCGTAATCAAGCAGACTTTGGTTGAAAGATCTGATTAGTTCAAATTATTTATTCTACAAAGCATTTCAAATATTTACATACAGTAAAGGACCATTAGTGAAGCATCCAGGTTAAAATATCTCAAAAAAATAACCATCCTGCCGGTGGTTAAAAGTCGTTTCAGTAGTAAAATCAGCACCATTACACTGTAAACCTCTTGTTAATGACAAAAGAAAATGATCAATATTTTATAATACGATTTCCTGTCATGAGAATATGACATATGTACATTTAATTACAGAATAAATATTGTCAAACATAAATAATGTACAAACACATGATTATGAGAGGTAGGGTTATGCCATTTTAATTTGATCTACTTTAATCTTCCCTTCTAACGCTTCATTAAAGTACTTTTAAATCCATTTTATGTGTCAAATAATTGAATTTTGTGACATGATATCTGTCTCTTAACTTGTCAACTAGCCCAGGCTGGTTTTATTTCAGTACAAATTTTAATTATTGCTCCATATTGTTCTGTTTTTAATCAGATTAGTAACCGTATAAAAAGCAAAAGCACATGCTTGATCAAACTGCCTTTAGCACCGTAAATTATGTCAGTATAATATTAAATATTATTAAAAACTATCATATATTAACCAGACTAGTTTGCAAGGACAATCGTTTACATTTTCAGACATTTTACATTAAAGACGATCGTCAGGATAAAGAGATTTCAGTAGCGCTAGTCTGCAGTGTTTTCCTTTTCTAGATTGTCATGACCAATCATAAACATTCAAATATACAAAACATGTTTTCATATCAAGCTGTTTGCTGTCGTCAGGGTCTTTTGCACTTCTAAACTCGCATCTAATGTCGTTTTTTACATGCAGTAGTTCATGTCCATCTGGGCAAACAGCAGATGTTCTGCATTATGAAGTATTTTGAAATTGTTAAATAAATCCCTTTGCGCCAAAACACTGCCCAGACGAAGGATTTGCTACAACTAAAAATAAAAAGACACCCTCATATGCTGTTGTCGCAAACCAAATGATCACAATTTCATTTGGTTCAACGGGATCTTGACCGACAAAATCAATCATGCAACAACTCTCGACATTTCACCCACGTTTCCATTAAAAACAAATCCATTCTGCTTCCCGATTCTCGGAGAGACTCACTTATTTGGTTCTCGTTACTTTCGTTAAGAGAAAGTGCTGAAGCGGGACGTCGAAAAGGTTTCTGATGGCTTACCGTAGCTGCCAGACGTTAAAGAGAGACACAAATCAGACGCAGTGAGACTTTCTGAAGCGTCCTGTTCGAAGTCATGGACGTTTTTCTTACTGGATTTTGACAAAAAGGCCCGTATGAGGGTGAGGAAGACACTTCCCGCAGAAACCGCCACAGCGGCCGTAGATTCTGGTGCCGTCCTTCGCAAGACGAGGGGAAGAAACAATAAAATAAAGATTATTAAATCAACGTGTACAGTAATAATAAAAACAGCTGCAAGCACAAAAAGGCATGATGATTATGCAAGCATGGCTGGGAGCATCAGAGCAACTGCAACGATATTCAAAATTTATTCAAAATGGCTGAAAAATCACAAATGCAGTCACTTGTGATGTTATTAAATTGCGTATCATTTTCGACCAATAGGTGGCTCCATTACCATACTGATTGTGAGTCGGCATCAGTTTTGTCGATGCGTTTAGTCAATCAAAACATTGTCTGGAGATGATCTAAGCCGAATTTGGTGGAAATCGGACAAACATGTAACAGTCATACAACATTTTATGACAAAATTCGAAATGGTCGATGCCCAAAGCGGCTGATTTGGAATAATTGGGTATCATTCGACTTGGAATCAAAAGGGGCCGGTTTTATGATTTTTGGGCAAAAACGTTCAGAAGTTCATAAGCAAAAATAGCAAATTTTTCATATCTCCTGACCAGTAGGTGGTGCTGTGCTGAAACTCTGCACGTTGCCTCAGGTCATGGTTGTGATGACATGTACCAACGTTGATCTCAATACGCTAAAGCGTTGCAGAGATACAGCCTAACATCCATTTTGACGTGCTCTTTGTTGAATTCATTTGCATGTTTTTCAAGAATGGTCGGGTTTATCAAAAATCTATTAACACATTTTTGCCAGCATGGTCTGACGATGATCTGAGCCAATTTTGGTGGAAATCGGACAAACATGTAACAGTCATACAACATTTTATGACAAAATTCGAAATGGTCGATGCCCAAAGCGGCTGATTTGGAATAATTGGGTATCATTCGACTTGGAATCAAAAGTGGCCGGTTTTATGATTTTTGGGCAAAAACGTTCAGAAGTTCATAAGCAAAAATAGCAAATTTTTCATATCTCCTGACCAGTAGGTGGTGCTGTGCTGAAACTCTGCACGTTGCCTCAGGTCATGGTTGTGATGACATGTACCAACGTTGATCTCAATACGCTAAAGCGTTGCAGAGATACAGCCTAACATCCATTTTGACGCGCTCTTCGTTGAATTCATTTGCATGTTTTTCAAGAACGGTCGGGTTTATCAAAAATCTATTAACACATTTTTGCCAGCATGGTCTGACGATGATCTGAGCCAATTTTGGTGAAAATCAGACATACTGTCTAGAAGGAGCTCAAAAAAAAGATGTTTTATGGAAAATTCAAAATGGTGAAAAAACTGATGTCAAAATTATTAGCATAAAAGTAAGTGCAACTTCAGACAGTTGGTGGCACTAGAGGGATTGAGTTAGAGACTCCAAATTCGCTGTGGTTAATGTTGGGATTGTCCTCTATCTGTGTGCCAAATTTCATCATTTTCCCACTGGTGGATCTATGGGTTCCATGACTCCCAGAACGGAAGAAGAATAATAATCAGAACGATAACAAACGGTGTCTATGAACCTTCTGTGCTTGACCCATAATATTAATGACAGGAGGCGTCCTCACCTCTGAGCGGTGAACTTTGAGCGTGACGTAGTTGCCTTGAGAAACCCATTTGGTGGATTCTGCGACCTTCAGTCCGGTTCCACTGAGATTTATACTAAACTGACCCTAACCAATCAGAGAAGGAGAGACAATTAAAACAATCCTGAAACTCTGCATTCACGGGCCATTTCTTTTCCGTAATGTGACGTACACTACCGTTCAATCTAAAAATGATTTAATTATTTCATTCTAAAATCAGCCCAACAAGCTTAAACTGGCTTTAGCTTTTTTCTTCTTTTTAGCTTTCCCCCCAGAAGGGTTTATTCAGCAAGGATGCATTAAAATGACCAAAAGTATTTCAAACAAATCACAGTTTAATCGTAAATGTTTCTTGATCATCAGAATGATTTCTGAAGCATCATGTGATGCTGAACACTGGAGTAATGATGGGAATAAATTACACTTTACCATATATTCACATAGAAAACAGCTGTTTTACATTCTAATAATATTTCATCATTTTTACTGTATTTTTTAAAATAAATCGAAATAAATGCAGCCTTGGTGAGCAGAAGAGACTTCTTTCAAAAACATTAAAAATCATACTTTCGAACACTGGTGTACTTCCACTTCCACACATTAGCTCTTGATTTGTCTGAACATCTGGTGTAATGACGGTACCTGAGGACATTTAGCGGCGCTGTAACAGTCTCCTGCGGACGCAAACGGGACGGAGCGACCGAACAGAGTCTGACTGAACTTCACATCAGTCGCTGAAACACAGTTAAACACGATCAGATGAAATTCAACACTTTACAATAAGCTTTCATTTGTTAACAATGAGCAATACAGCATTAGTTAATATTTATTTCCACATTAGTTAATGCGCAGCGAGTGTCTTTATATCAGCGCAGATTCATTATGCTGTAAATATATATTGCTTATAGTTAGTTCCTGTTATCTAAAGCATCAGATAATGTGAAGAAATCAGAGCTTATCGTGAACGCTGTGTTGAAGACTCACTGATGATGCGCATCGTGGAAAGATCGAGCCGCACCCGCTGGAAGACGGTGTAACCGGCCGCGGTGTAATCGTTCCTGCACGCACAGTCCTGCCGCCGACTGCCGTTATACGGACATTCAAAGGGGTTCTGGAGCCTGGAAATAAATGTGGGATGATGTGAGTTTCCCACGACATGTTGATTATACAGTAGTGGTCAACAGGTTGGAATAATTAACATTTTTAATGTTTTTGAAAGAGTCTCTTCTGCTCACCGGGCTGCATTTATTAGATCAGTAAAAATTGTGAAATATTATTTCATCGGAAAATATCTGGTTTCTATGTGAATATATAGTAAACTGTCACTTATTCCTGTGATTAAAGCTGAATTTTCAGCATCATTTCTACAGTTTATATATATATATATAAAAAATTAATGAATAAATATTATTCATTATTTTGATTAAGTATAATTCAAATAAAATAATCACTATATATAGTAATTATATATTATATATACTATAAATACTGTATATAATACTATATATAATATTTATAATTCATTATTATTATTTAATTATTATAAAAAATAATACATAAAAAAATAAAAAATAGTTTAATTATTTCAAAACACAAGAAAATAATTGTATTAATATATATTAATAATAATAAAAATTCTTAAAATAAAAATATTTATTATTCATAATTAGTTTTAATTCAAATAAAATAATCACTATATATAGTAATTATATATTATATATACTATAAATACTGTATATAATACTATATATAATATTTATAATTCATTATTATTATTTAATTATTATAAAAATAATAGTTAAAAAAATAAAAATAGTTTAATTATTTCAAAACACAAGACAATAATTGTATTAATATATAATAATATTAATACATATTTTAAAATACAAATATTTATTATTCATAATTAGTTTTAATTCAAATAAAAATAATCACTATATATAGTAATTATATATTATATATACTATAAATACTGTATATAATACTATATATAATATTTATAATTCATTATTATTATTTAATTATTATAAAAATAATAGTTAAAAAAATAAAAATAGTTTAATTATTTCAAAACACAAGACAATAATTGTATTAATATATAATAATATTAATACATATTTTAAAATACAAATATTTATTATTCATAATTAGTTTTAATTCAAATAAAATAATCCCTAAAATTAATAATCTACATATTTTTACTTTTAATTATAAAGAATAAAAAGAATAAATTATTCATGTATGAATTAGTTTATTATAATTATTTCAAAAACCTTAATGATTCCAAACTTTTGACCGGTAGTGTAAATATGTTTATATGTAATTCAGCACTGACAGTTTCCATTAAAAGCTGGTGTGTATTTTGTCCATCATCAGTTTACCTGTATCCGTACACCTCGGAGTAGTTCTCCGTCTGCCCGCTGCGCAGCGTCACGTACTCTCTGGGGAAAACGCTCTGCATCTCGGCACAGTAAACGCGGAGGATCTTGGAGTGGACTTTGATGTGATGTTCTCCGTCTGTCCTGACGCCTCCCTTCATCTGCAGCTGCCGGCAGCTGGTGTGGAGCTCACCTGATCAGGAAACACACACATGAGCTCAACGTGTCGGCGCGGGCACGAAGCCTGTCGGTTCTGGCTCACACTCACAGTCCGTCTGTCTGCAGGTGGCGCTAGACTCCGGCCGGCTGGACGGCGAGCAGGTCTGAGACGGGGGACACTCCACCGTCCTCTGCATGACTCCAGCGCCGCACGTCTGAGAGCACTGAAGGACCAGAGCACAGAACAATCCACGTCAGCCCATCATTACAGAGAGAACAGACGCTCGTCTCGCAATCGCACGCACCTCGCTCCACGGACCCACGCTCCAGGCCGCAGGAGACGGGCAGGCAGAGAGTCGGCAGGGCCTGCTGTCGGCCGGCGGGCGCTCGCTGCATTCGGAGGGCGACGCCGTGTGAGAATACGACTGCAGCTGCAGGTCAGAGGTCACGGCAGAGCAACGAACCGCCCGCCGCTGGAGTCCAGAACCACAGCTCACCGAACACTGAACACACCAGTCACCTCATGAGTATATATGAACGTATGAACTATAATGCATATGTGCGTGTGAATGTTTTTATTTGTATTACTATTATTTAAAAAAAAATTTTTTTTTTATTAGTTTACTAATTAATATTCATTTTTAAATTGCAGCAGGAAGTGAAAGGATTTCATTATTTATTTATTTACTTTACATATATTATATAAATGTATATATATATATATATATATTAATAGGAATTTGAACAGCAAGTGAAGCTGTTTATCTATCGGAGACACATGTGAAAATTTCATTATTGTAACAAATATTTATTAATTATTATTTTATGTTAATTTATTTATTGGAGGCACATGTGAAGAAATTTCATTATTTTAATAAATATTTATTTATGTATTATTTATTTATATTTTATGTGAATTGGTACAATTAATTCATTTATTAATTCAATTTTTTTATTGAATCTGAACAGCAAGTGAAGGATTTTTAATTTTTTTATTGTCAAGTTTAACATTTATTTATTATTTTATTTATTTGTTTTTTTTATGTAAATTGAAGCAACAAGTGAAGGAATTTCATTATTGTTTTATTTTTATTTTTTTATAGGAATTTTGAAAATGTGTTTATGTGCATTATTTAATATATTTAAACAAGTAAATTAATTCATTTATGTATGTATGTATTTTATTTTTATATATATGAATTTGAACAGCAAGTGAAGGGATTTAATTATTATTAATTATTATTATTATTTTATTTATTTATTTATGTGAACGAACAGCAAGTGAAGACATTTTGTTATTAAAACATTAATTTATTATGTCGTTTATTTGTTTTTATGTGAACTGAAGCAGCAAGTTCATTTTTTCTTTATTTTTGTTTTACATTTTTATAGAAATTTGAACAGAAAGTGAAGCGATTTATTTATTTTCGTGAATTTATTTAATGCGCATGAGAGCAGAGAGTGAAGGAAAGTGTCCATCATACATCAATAATGCAATAATACATAATCTCCACACTTCCCTTTTTATAGTTCATGACTGTATGTCAAAATCAGTCTTAGTAAAGCATGAGAAGGAGTGTCCAAACGTCAGACTGGTGCTGTGATTGACAGGCGTACCTGACTCCATGCTGCAGTGACCCAGACGTACCGACAGGTGGCGCTGTGACACGGCTCGTGTGTGTGGGGTTTGGTGGAGGCGTCACACATGCGCTCAGAAACCACGTCCATCCCTCCGTCCAGACAAAACACCGACCGGGACCTCACGCCCCGTCCACAGGTGGCGTTACACTGGACACACATTTAATAAACATTTAATCAAATGTATTTCTGCTGTAACCAAGGCTGTGTGGGTGGGGAAGTCATCTGTCAGTCAATCAGTTAGTCCCGCCCACAACCCCTGTGATTGGTCAGAACATTAAACTGACACAGCACAAACATCTTTTTCTGAATAATTCCCATATAAATCTGCTGGTATATCAGGGAGGATGTAGTTGTGGGATCCTCCAGGCGAGGGCGCTGCTGCACCATTACAGCTCATGTTCAGGAAGCATGTTTAAGGTCAAAGGTTTGGAGAGCAGAAACATTAGAGTTTGATATCTGCAGCTTTAGAGGAGCGATGAAAGACGTGGAAGTGTCTGGAGATGATCTTATCATCACCTTCAGCCCAAAATCACACCGAGACAAAGACCAGCAAGAATATGCAAAGATTTTGGGTTGAAGTGGGACGATTCTTCATCTTCTCTACACTGACATTTTCACTAGAGAAACTCAAATAGTATTTTCTTATATCAATATATTCATATTTGACCTAAAAAAAAGTTCTCAAATTTCAGGTTTATCTTACTTTATTTCTTTCCTGTTTTTAAAGGGGAGGAGGGATCATTTTTTAAAGAAACGTATCTTTTATATGGGTGTTATGTGTTTAAAATATAGAATTATTATTGCTATTTTCTTGTATAACATACTCCAATAATCTTTTTTACAGTTGATTCTGTATATTTGTATATATTTCTCCTCTTTTAATGATCTAATATTTAATGAATGAAATAAAACAAAGATTATTGGAGTAAGAAAATACTATTTCAGTCTTTCTACTTAGAACTGTGTTCATTTATTATTAATAAAAATAAAATAGATTATAGATTATGACTTTTTCTGTATAAAATTATCGTATGTACAGTAAAAGTACAATGAGTTAATTTCCTACTAATAAAAAAATTAAATAAAATTAAACAAAATAAAATGAACAGCTTTCTCTGATTGTGATGTATAACTTATTGGCATATTTATTTATTAATAACATCAATAACATATTAATAACACATATATATATATATATATATATATAATATTAAAAAATAAAATAAAATGTTTATTTATTAATAATAAATATTTATTATAATATAATATATCATTGAATAATAATAATATATTAAAAATAACTAAAATGTATGTATTTAATTTTTCTTATAAAAGTATCTTATGTATAATACATATTTTTCATGTTTATTTATTAATAATACATGTATTAATACATTTAATAAATATATTTAAATAATAATAATTTATTATTTATTTTTCTTTATTTAATCATAATTTTTGTATACAAATATGAACTAATATGAACATATACTTTTGTATATGAAATAAGAACTTTGTGTTCATTTATTATTAATAAAATAAAATAAAACAGACTATAGCTTGAATTAGCTCTGTCTTATGACATATTAGCATTTTTTGTATAAAATTATCTTATGTACAGTAAAAGTACAATGAGTTAATTTCCTGCTAATAAAAAAAATAAAATAAAATTAAACAAAATAAAATGAATATATATATATATATAAAATATTAAAAATGAAATAAAATGTCATGTTTATTTATTAATAATAAATATTTATTATAATATATCATTAAATAATAATAATAATATATTAAAAATAACTAAAATGTATGTATTTAATTTTTTTATAAAATTATCTTATGTATAATACATATTTTTCATGTTTATTTATTAATAATAAATGTATTAATACATTTAATAAATATAATTAAATAATAATAATTATTTATTATTTATTTTTCTTTATTTAATCATCATTTTTGTATACAAATATGAACTAATAAAGTACAATGAGTTAATTTCCTGCTAATAAAAAAATTAAATTAAATTAAACAAAATAAAATGAACAGCTTTCTCTGATTGTGATGTATAACTTATTGGCATGTTTATTTATTAATAACATCAATAACATATTAATAACATATATATATATATATATATATAATATTAAAAATGAAATAAAATGTCATGTTTATTTATTAATAATAAATATTTATTATAATATATCATTAAATAATAATAATAATATATTAAAAAAACTAAAATGTATGTATTTAATTTTTTTTATAAAATTATCTTATGTATAATACATATTTTTCATGTTTATTTATTAATAATAAATGTATTAATTTATTATTTTGTATATGAAATAAGAACTTTGTGTTCATTTATTATTAATAAAATAAAATAAAATGTTTTTTGTATAAAAGTATCTTATGTACAGTAAAAGTCAGTTAATTTACTATTAATAAAAATTAAATTAAATTAAACAAAATAAATTAAGATGTATGTATATTTTAGTACTACTTCTTTATTAATAATAAATATTTACTATAAAATATATATATATATATATTAACATATTAAAAATAAATAAAATAAAATAAACCTTGTTTTAGCAGGTCAGGCTGGTGTTGTCTGTTTCTCCAGCACGTGCAGCTCTAAATCAGCCCATCATCATGAGTGTAAGGTGTGTGTAACCCGTGACAGAGCAGCAAACACGCTTCTCCGTGTTCTACTCACGTCCTGCCACCCGTGTGCCGTCCAGCTGTGCGTCTGACATCCGCTGTGGAAGCAGGACCGGAGCGGGAGGGGACGCACACGCATGTCACACATGTCATCCCTGACGCGACCTCTGCCCTTTAACCTGCAGAAGACCTCGCGGGACTGAACGCCAGCGCCGCAGCTCACCGAACACTGCACACACACACACACACACAATACAAGAGCTGATGATTACAGTTAGTGTGTGTGAGCAGCGGCTGGAGCGGAGCGGGACGTCTGTATTAAAGCTCTGGTGGTGAGAGGGTGTCATACGCGCCCCTGTTCAGATTTAAAACGTCTTTCTGCTGATTTCACGCTCTGTGCAGGCATGTGAGAGGAGATGATTGCTTCCAGACCCGAGGGGAATGATGGGGGATCATGACGCGGTTTGGGGGATAAACTGGGGCAAGAGATGGAAAGACCTGGACGTCCCACGTGACCCAACACACCACAGCCAATCAGAACACTGGGTGGATTTACTACATTATTCAGATTAGAATAGCCACATGCTGTGCAAAAAAGTATGTTATTTTGTGTTTTCAAAAGGGAAAAAAATATATATATTTTATGGGAGTATGTGTATGTTCATTTACTAATAATCCCATAAAAATATATAAAATAACATAAAAAATAAAATACTTATAGGCATTTTTTGTATAAAAGTATTGTGTGTTCATTTACTGTATTACTGCTACTACTACTAATAATAAATAATAGAAAATAAAATAAATTAAAGAGTAATATAAGAAAATATAAAATAAAATACTGTAAAGGCATGAATTATAATACTTAAGAATTATATACAGTAATTTATGACTTATTGTTGGCATTTTACATATAAAAGTATCTTATGTAGGAGTACTGTGTGTTCAAAATAAAAATAATAAAATGTAAAATACAAAATAAAACATTATTTATGACTTATTATTGGCATTATTTGAATAAAAGTACTGTATCTTATGTAGGAATACTGTGTTTGTTTACTAATAAAATAAATAAATAAAACAAAATATAATAAAGAAAAAAGATTCTCTGATTGACAGGAAGTGAGCTCACGCACCGCTCTCCACTGATTGGCTCTCCAGCTGGGGCAGGGTCCCGCCCTACAGGCCTTCTGTGTTCTGGGCGGGTTCAGATGAGCACAGCTCTCGTCCTCGATCTGGGTCTGATTCTGGTCGACACACGCGATCTGTCGCTCTTTGATTCCCTTCCCACAAGACACCGAACACTACAGAGACAGAGAGAGATGCGGGATGAGAACGTGTCACATCAACACTCCAACAACAGCGCTGGAGCTTTAGCGGGGTGCCACAATTCATATTTCATTAATTCATGTCTTTCCAGAGCTATTTATTATTTCTTTTCAAAGGATGCGAACCACAAGCCACCGTGTTCTGCAAGCGGTGGGCTTAAATTCAAACCAGAACGGACAAAGCCGAGAGAAAACCATCGACAATCATCTGGAACCAATAATGCAGAACATTCTCCAGAGAACGTCCACATCCGGTCATGAGACAGTACATGATTCGCTCTGTCCCCTTCACGAGGGGACCGATAAATCTGTGAAATAAAGTAAAGTAAAAAAAAAAACATTTTAAATAAATGAAATAAAAAAAGATTGCTCAACATTCAAATACCGTTACACTTTCAGAAAGCATCTGAAATCAACTTCTAAGATAAGTGAACACTCTTTTACTCCATATCTCGCTGCTTATTTATTCTAAACGATCAATCATAACAGTTTAAAATAAGCGTCATGTTTAACAGTCTTGTGAACTGATTTACTAAGCATATAAGCTGCAGCGTTTACGCAACTGTTTATGCAGCAGCAAGCAGTCTATGTATGTTTTTCCTGTGCCGCATAACTCTAACATTTATTCTAATAATTATTTCCAATAATTCGTCACGGTAGCCCAGGCACACGTCGTCATAGGCTACTAGAGCTAAGCCGTTCATACTTCACAATGCAATCATCAATAATAACATTATAACATAATACAATTTTTTAATTTGAACAATAGCAATGAGAATAATGAGGGGTAAATGTGTTTGCATTTTTTTTTTTTTTAACCTGTTAACCTTCACGAGCACACCGAAGCTTCTTTGTTTAAATGAGCTCAAATTTGCTGTTAATATAATTACCTTGACGAACTATACATCATTAAAAAGATCTAAGACTCAATTTTTGACCTCTGTTTTACTTAATTAGTTAATATGCGTCAGGAGTTATGAACACCTTTTCTTTGAAATATGAGCATCAGCCACATTCATTGAGAAAAAAACTCCTGTAAGATCGTCATGAAAACGCTTGACAAAACAACATCCCTCAGGGCTAATATTTATTTTAACTTTTTACCCAAAATGCACCGTTGTAATCATTATGGATACTCTTATGTACTGAGTTTTCAATTCATACTGGCAACCTGAGGGCGCTCTATGCACATTTTGTCCACAAATAGCACTTGTGAAGAACAGGCATACCATGTGACATTGCGGGAAACAACAGAAGCTGTGTCCGAAATCGTGTACAGTTGAGTAGGCACTACATTTGAATTACTACGGCCGTTGAAAAAGTACGTTCTATATAGTACGAATGCGTGAATTCGGACGTACTACATCCGCCATGTTGTTATTGTCACATGACCAACCAGCGTCAGTTACGTCACAGATCCTCTCCTGTGGCCTCATGGGATAGTAAAGTGTCCATCGTATGCGCACTCCAGAAGTAGTAAGTCATTCGCCTACTGTTTTTCAAATACTATGAATCCGGACATACTATATTCGCATACTGTACTATAGTAAAGAAGCATTCGAGAGTGAGAGACTTCCAGAGATCGCTATAACATGCAGATAGACACTTTTGAAGACAATAAATACACAATTGTGACGCTTTATCTGTGTTCTTTCATAATAATAGATTATATTTATAATGCAAAAACATAGCCTTTCTCATTGTGCAGAATACCATAAAAAAAAATATATATTTTTTGATCCGAAGCCACAGAAGGTTATTCAAAACACTCGACTTGACATATATATAAGCTGGATAAGCTCGTGTAATATACGCTGGATCTTCTTCAGCTTCCTGTTTGGACTTCAATAAAAGATCTGTAGATCCAGTATCTGTTTCTACATTTGATCTTCATGGAGAATAAAAGAAACCGGTTTGAGCAGCACTAAAGAGCATCCACACACACACACACACACACACACACACACACACACACACACACACATCATAAACAAGGTCATTACAGAGGTATTTTAAACACAGGGCTGCAGTCTGCCAGCAGCACAACACATCAAAGAACACACAGATAAGTGAGCGACCATCAGATACACACACACACACACACTAATGGGGTCGGACAAACCACTCCTCAAAACTCCTAAAGGAAAAGAGGAGGAGAAACAGGGATGAGGAGAGACGGCTGTGAAAGCTCATGTCTGAAGGTAGTCAGTAGTTAGTCAGCTTTACTAGAACACACAACTGAAGGACGACTTCATCTGAGGACGGAAGAGAGGAGAAACTGAGGTGGGTCTGATGGGACAGAAAGATGAAGGTGTTTAGTGTTAAAATAAACGCTGCATGATACAGCTGCTGCAATCACATCTAATGCATGAATGTGTGTTTGATTCTCATAATCTGACTTGAATTAAGTTTATTTCTGAGACGGATAATACAATGAAACATGAGTGAATCTCCTAAAACAGGTCATCATAAATACTGTTGAATCTCTCTGAATGCTTCATGAATCAGTTCATTTGTTCAGAAAGGCAAAAAAAAGAAAAAAAAAAAAGAGCTGGTCAGGCGTATCGACCGAAATATGTTAGACTGTTTATTTCTCGAACACCAAAAAATGCATGAAGTCTATAACCAGATCCATGTGTGTTTGAGATCAGATTTATGGAAATGTATTTCTGTCTCAAGTGTTTTCTGTCAATGTAACATCAGTTTCTCCTTAAAGAAACTCGTCTGTCTCAACAATTTCCTCAGTTATTGATTAAAGGAATTTGTCTCAAAAGTTCATACAATATACACATTTTCAAGAAAGAAAATCAAATATCAGTGTTAAATCAAACTCAATATATATATATATATATATATATATATATATCATTTAATTTATTATTTTAAAATGTGTTCATTAGTTAATTGTTGTTAAATTAATATATAATTTTGTTTATTTTTTATTATTTTAATTATATATCATTTTGTTTATACTTTTATTTATTTATTATTTTAAAATTTGTTTATTAGTTAAATTTTATTCATTTAATATATGATGTTATTTTTTATTTTTTTTATTTATTGGTTTATTTTTTACATATAATTTTATTTATTTTTTACATTTTTTCATTAGTTACTTTTTTTTAATTAATATGTATAAAAACAAATTAAATATTTATATATATATATATATATAAAACATTTATTTCATTTAAATTATATAAATAAAAAATTTAATTATAATTATAAATATAAAATTAATAAAATTTTAATTTAATTAATGCTTGAATAATTGATCCTCTTCCATATAGACATCAAGTGAGCAGAAACCAAATCAGCAGAAATGTCATTATTAAATTGACTTGTGTAAGATAAATGATATATTATATATAGAATAACATATATACATGAACGAAAGCCCTTGACGTGTAAATAAATGCGGTTCATGGAGTCTCGGTGGACAGACGTCTTCATCAGCGCAGTGCTGACGCCACGGTAAGTTCAACTGAATGAATGCATGCAGAATAAATGAGGCACAACTGTACATTACAGTCAACAAATCATGTTCAACAAAGAGATTAAATATGGATATAAAAGCTGATATTTAAGTACACTTCCCATAGCTGAATACCATTGCCATTACACAGCACAAGAAGATCAAGTGTCTGCATATGAAAACCACATGAGAGGATCAGACTCTTCAAAGATCGCAGTAAATCTGAAGCCGTCACTCACGAACCCTGGCAGAACCTCAAACGGGCCGGAAAACGTCACAACGCTCATTAAAGGCCGGGACAGACTGAGCCGAATCCATCAGCAGAATCACTATCACCTACACTGATCATCATAAACATACGCCGTGTGTCTTTGTGAAGGTCTTTTGCAGGAATGAACGTCAGACCACAGATGCTGAGCGGACGACAGCTGGTAAGATCTGCACGTCAATGAATCACCAAACACATAAACAGACGAGGACGACGAACATAACCTGGTAAACATGCCATTTTGAAAAGTTGTATGATATAGTATATGATCAGCTGTGTCGTTCAGGAGTGTGTCATGAACTCATTTCTCCATCAGCAGTTCTCCGTTTACTCTTTCAGACATGAAGTGCTGCGTTTGTTCAACCATATTTGGAGTGAATCTGTGTATCTTGAGCTCATTGCATATTTCAGACTGGAATAGTTTATGGTTCAAGGATACTACGAAATGAACCCCATGTGAGATATGTTATATGTAACATAAATAGACGTGCAGTTTTATATAGCTTGCCAAGTTTATATTCCCATATTAAAACGATCAACTGATTACTAAACAAAAAGTCATACTATTGAAATATTTTTCCATCTGCAGTCTTTTGATTCATTTCGTATAATTGAATCTGATGGTGCAGACACAGCTGCGGATGATTCACTGAGTCAGATGAGTGTGAACTATTGATCCGGACAGATCCGTTGCCGTTTTCTTTCCCATCTGGGATCCAGACATGAGCAGGACTAAAGCACATCGATACGTTGAGATCACTGGTATATTCCTACATGATTTCAACTGGTGGGTCCAAACGCGAACATGGACCAAATAGTACAACATTCTGGTGATTCATTAAGTGACTTACTTAATTTAAGCTGCACACCAGTCCTAATCTAGACTAAACCTGAGAAACTCGTCACAGACTCAAAGTCAGGTTGGTCTGATCTTTCACTTTCAAGATATCAGAAACTATTGCTGATCCACTAGAGTCGGCTTCTCAGACCGAGGATTCACTGTAACGCCTTAGGAGAATCCGATCTAAACGCTTCCAGATTCCTCCCTCATTCCCAGGTGCAACATGTGGGAAAGAAAAACTCTCGTCTCTTCTCACTCTATTGCTCTTCGAACCCACATTCAGAGTTTGTGACAGTGATTACAAAGCCTTCAATCAATCAGTATTTCATCCGACCTCCACACACACAATACAATAATACTGTGGGTAATTACTGAGGGTAATTTATGCTGATTGAAAACTTTTTTGACACTCCGACAGAAACAGGAAACACAAGGGAAATGATGTCAGAGTCATGTGACCTCACGGTGACAGCTCGGCGAATTGTTTCAGGGTCCTATTTCTCCATGCGGATCCCATTACAATCACTTCATTATGTTCAGAGTACTCCATCATGTTAAAATCACACAGAACTGCCTCTCTTAGTCTCAGTTTCTATCAAGTTGTGCTCTAAAATCATTCTGAACGAACAAAATGTGTTTCCGTGGAAAAGTATAGTTTCTTTATACTTCTTTAAAGTAAACAAAGGGGGTATACCTCAAGGATCTGTTTTAGGTCCTCTTTTATTTTCCGTCATTATCAAAGATTTTCTATCTATATTTGATTACGGTGATCTTTTATTCATGCATTCAGCTGCATCTTAGAAAACTAGAGTCTGTTTATCAGGAAGATTTAAGCTCACGCACGCGCGACTGTATTTTATACGAATCTTTAGCTTGGTCATCTCTACATCACAGGAGAAATTTGCATAAGCTTTTATTTATTGCGAATAAAAAATGTATTTAACCTCTTACACAAATAGTTATTGCACTAGATCTGCAACTCAAACTCGACTGAAAGTCCCAAGGGAATCTTTTCATGCTTCTTGGGTTTGGGATAAACTGCAAAATGTACTCAGTCTAGTCAAACTTCCGCGCGTCTTTTGCAAACTGTCTTAAAGGAGACCTTCTTCATTTGTCTTTACTTACTGATTGTATATGTGTATTGTTTTTTAGTATTGTTATCTCGTGAAGCTTTAAGCGCTGCCGTTTTTACCAGGAAGAAGAGATTGTAATATCTCACTGGGATCTTCCTGGTTAAATAAAGGGATAAATAAAATAAATAAACATTAAATTACGGCCAAATTGCCACAAATTAAATGCAAACTGCATAAGAACACACATATGTTTCTGTATTAACTTCCCTTAATGACTTCAAGATTGGACTTTAATTAGTTTTTGGGTGAATAAAATTGACTTAATTTGCCTTTTGCTCAATGTTTTGTGGGTTAAATCTGTTTTTACTGGGAAAATAAAATTGGCAGCGCTGGATCCTCATCAAGAAGGCAACATAAACCAGACGTACTTTCTGGTAAGTGTTCAGAAAAGTTGTTTATCTTTCATATTGTAGATTACTTACTTATAATTACAATTCAGATTAAATGTTAACAAGTTGGTAAAATTGGTTTCAAAACAAAACTGATTTGTTTTCTCCCTTGTTCACACTTTAGTTTGAGGAACATATTCATTATTAACTATGCCTTTTGCCTCAATAAACTACCAATTTACTGCTTATTAATAGTTGTTAAGTTTAGGTATTGGGTAGGATTAAGAATGTAGAATATGATCATGCAGAACAAGGCATTAATATGTGCTTTATAAGTACTAGTAAACACCAAAAATGCTAGTAATATGCATGCTAATAAGCAACTAGTTAATAGTGCGAATTGGTCCCCAAACTAAAGTGTTAACAAATGAATAAATGTCAAGTTTATCATCATTGACTGTATTTTATGAGGTAAGTTACCATGTTTTCATATCACTCCAATCTAAATAACACAAACATACGGCTAGTTTTGTGGTGCACTTCAACAATACTCACTGTCTTAATCATAAGAGAAACGTGCACTAAAATAAATCTCACATGCAAAGCGTCATCCGAACATCATTTCCTTAGCAAAACATCCACGACATCATCTGAAATGCCACTAATTCTCAGAGTCACACAACTTCCTGCGCTCCCAGACTCTCCATTAATCTCCAGTAAACATGAGGCCTTCAGACAGGATGTGAGCGAGGTTTGTTTTCACATGCATGCTGGGTAAATATCTGCAGCCTCAAGCCAACAGGTTTCAGAGAATCACTGCATTATTAGAGAGCGCTGACGTGATGATTTATGAGGGACGTGCTACAACTTTCCTTCTGCAAATGATCCCAAATGATGGAATAATGGCTCAGAGAGAATATTAGCAATAATCAGAAAGCTGAAACAGGTGTTTAGGGGTGTTGAGAGAACATTCGACGGATCGCTGTGTGTGTAAGATCCGCCCGAATCCGAGTTTCTAAAGCACGAGTTGACCGGAGATTCTGATTGGTCGACGGATTTATTTATTTATCATTTAACACCAGCAGCAAAGGCTATTTTCATGGAAAACTAAGAGTAGTAGAAACTAAAAATAATCATAATAACAATAAAGCTTCAATAAAGAAAGAACATTTTATGCAGTCGTTGCAACAACAAGAAAAATATTGTTTGATTATTTCGGTAAAGCTGCTTTTACTGTTAAAACTTCCAACAAATCAGACCTTATTACATTAAACTGACTTAAAAAAGATTGAATCTCGTATAGCTTGCTTAACTTATTTTGATGAGTTACAGTAATGTAAAAACACATGACTTACTGATCATATTTTTTACAGTGTGAAAAACGCTACAAATAAATATGACTTGATTTGACGGTATAAAAAAACATCTAGTAAATACACAAGCTTTTTACTATATGAAAGAACAACTAAAATTCGTCTAAAAAGGAAAAATATTTTAAAAAATGTCAATGAAATTACATTTTGGGCTAATTTTTGCACCATCCTGATTGAAATCAATTGATCTGCAGCGTTAAATTATAAATCGAAGCTTTTTTTGCTGAACACAGAACGTTTTAGATGTTCGTTCCAGTTTTATCTGCCAGTGGGGTCCGAAAAATCATCTTGTTTTCCCTTTGAATTAAGTGTATTTTTCTGACCCCACTGGCAGATATTTGTTCTTGTTTTAAACATAAACTCACTTCATTTTGATGATTTTTTCATTAAGCAAGACGTAATATCTTTAGTCATTTCTCTTCTCCACTACATGTATCTTGATTTAAGAATGTTTAGATATTTGTACTGGAAAACAAGACAGAAATACAGTGTAATTTGCAGTGAAATGAGCTCAGCGTTAAAACACATGAATTTTAATTGGTTTTTAGGACTTGATGCAACACAATTATGGATGTTTATTTGTCATTTCACAACTGGGATACTTTTGCAGCGAGAGTGAAATATGAAGATGCTTTTAAGTGCAATCTTTTCTGATTACGAGGCTGTTCTTGGGTTTTTCAGACCCATAAACACTGTTTTAACTCTCAGATGAAGGACTCGCGCCAGCTCTGATTAATATCAGCCAACGCTGCTGTAAAAGCAAAGCGCGCCGCGTCTCTGGCCAAATGCATTACAGCCGAGCCATTAGCCAAATGATTCCCAGATGCACCCGGACTGATTTGGACTTGCTCCGTTTGCTCTTGGGAGTTCACTATATAAACTTTAAAGAAAACATCATGAAAGTTACAAGAGCAAGGCAGGATTTCATAAAGTACACCTCTCTAGTGCTCTCTGTACGTGAATAAGCTCATTCAGTCTAAAGCACTTCAAGAAGCAACAGCAGAAAGTAAAGTCTTGATTTTATTTCTATAAGATGGTTCATTTGCAGCTATATTTCTGCACATAAATATGTTTATGAATAATTACCTTTAATAGTTTCCATATACTTTCTTAATGCATGATGCTGTGCTTGATTTGGATAAGCTTGCATTATATATTACATAAATATTTATTGTATTAATATTTTGAATTGGTTTATTTCATTTTTAGTTATTTAAGTTAAAAATGAGAAATTAAACTGAATTAAACTTTCTGAACAAACGTGGACATTTATAGTTCACCCTTCCTTGAAGTAAACAAAGGGGTACCTCAAGGATCTGTTTTAGGTCCTTTTTTATTTTCCATCATTATCAAAGTTTAGGTTTTATTTCATTTAAAGCAAAAATATTTTTAGTTAACTATAATAACCCTGATATATATTATATTTTTTATATATTTAAATGCTCAAAATGATTGGAAATGTACTATTATCAAACACATTTGCTATAAACTCATTTTGATCATTCATTTTCTGACCACAGAATGATTATTTACTTATAATAAACTAGGCAACAATTTGATTAAAAATGGTGAATGACTTCATATCAATTAAGAGCAGTTATATACAGTATTCATACACATATTAACCAAAAATCTGTTGATAAAAACTCAATGAACATAGAAAAACACCTTCAGATGTGAACAGACTAAGAAACAACACAAGCGTTCACAACCTTTATGTATTTTAATCATTTTTACAGTGTGAAATAGTTCTGGAACAAACGGAGCGGGAACATATTTATGGGAAAAACGAAAACATACATCATGAGGGATGATGAGGACGGACAGAAGATTTACTGTATAAGCTGAGAGAAAGAGATGAACCGAAACAAAGAGTAAGAATGAGAGACGAACGCTGGAGAGAAATCAGTGGATCAGAGGAGAAACGAATCGCTCGGGTTTCACAACAACAAAAAAAAAAAAAAAAATGCAGACAAATATACAGTTATTTCATGGTGCAAAACAAAATAAGACATTTTATCAGGTAAAAGCTGCAGCACTGAATCTCCTGCTGTAAACAAATAAATAAACCAACAGAAATCCTTCAAACATATTTAGAAATGGCCAACGAGCAGATGAGCGACCAAACATATGGCTAAAAAAGAGGTATTTGTGTTCTGAAATAATGAAGAATAATGTGATGTGCGTGATAAACTCGTTGAGACAGACTCATTCGATAGGTTTAGATAGATTTATCATCGTAGTTGATTAAATAAGAGCTAAAATGCTCTCAAGGTTTAGTTTGCAGAAACCGACTGCAACCTTAACAGACGTTTACGACGCATCAAATGTTGAGTAAAGGAACACCGATACAAAAATAATGGGTAACACTTTACATTAATGTCTCATTTATTCATATTAGTTAATGCATTAAAACACAAGTTGTGCTCCAAATTTGAGGTTGATATCTCAAAAAAATGAGCTTTCAGTAAAATTTTGTTCGGGCGCTTCCACGCTTTCCACTAGATGAAATTAGTTTCCCATTCATTTCCAATTTGCACCAGAAAAAGAGCACCATTAGCAAAGATTACTAAATGCTGTAGAAATATTGTTCATTGTTAGTTCACGATAACAAATTAACCTTATTGTAAGCGTTACCAAACATAATATGTTAAAACATTAGACAAAACAACGAAGTAAACAGTGATTAGTGATTGAATCCTTATTAGCACCACATCTCAGTGTTGGTACCTGATGACGAGCAGGTCGAAATGAACCTGTACACTGAACCGAACAATCGTACAGTGTTACTTCACGGAACGAGGCTGAAATCATTGGTCGTTTGATTTTACTAAATTTCTACAGTGCCCCACACATGACATACGTGAAATAAATATGTACATTGTGGCCATAAATTAACAAACCGTTCCTACGACGTACTAATACGTCAGTTTTCCATCATGTTCACAATATAATCATTCAATCGCTCGTTTTAAGTAAATCGTGCGCACAATATAATTTGATCGCTCGTTTTAAGTAAATCATGTTCACAATATAATAATTCAATCGCTCGTTTTAAGTAAATCATGTTCACGATATAATAATTCTATCGCTCGTTTTAGGTAAATTGTGTGTACAATATAATTTGATCACTCGTTTTAAGTTAATTGTGCGCACAATATAATTTGATCACTCGTTTTAAGTAAATTGTGCGTACAATATAATTTGATCGCTCGTTTTAAGTAAATCGTGCGCACAATATAATTTGATCGCTCGTTTTAAGTAAATCATGTTCACAATATAATAATTCAATCGCTCGTTTTAAGTAAATCATGTTCACGATATAATAATTCTATCGCTCGTTTTAGGTAAATTGTGTGTACAATATAATTTGATCACTCGTTTTAAGTTAATTGTGCGCACAATATAATTTGATCACTCGTTTTAAGTAAATTGTGCGTACAATATAATTTGATTGCTCGTTTTAAGTAAATCGTGCGCAAGATATAATTTGATTGCTCGTTTTAAGTAAATTGTGCGCACAATATAATTCAATCGCTTGTTTTAAGTAAATCATGTTCACGATATAATCAATTGATTGCTTGTTTTATGTCAATTTTGCGCACAATATAATTTGATCGCTCGTTTTAAGTTAATTGTGCGTACAATATAATTTGATCGCTCGTTTTAAGTTAATTGTGCATACAATATAATTTGATCGCTCGTTTTAAGTAAATCGTGCGCACAATATAATTTGATCGCTCGTTTTAAGTAAATCGTGCGTACAATATAATTTGATCGCTCGTTTTAAGTAAATTGTGCGCACAATATAATTTGATCGCTCGTTTTAAGTAAATCATGTTCACGATATAATTCAATCGCTCGTTTTAAGTAAATTGTGTGTACAATATAATTTGATTGCTCGTTTTAAGTAAATCGTGCGCACAATATAATTTGATCGCTCGTTTTTTAAGTAAATTGTGCGTACAATATAATTTGATCGCTCGTTTTAAGTAAATTTTGCGCACAATATAATTTGATCGCTCGTTTTAAGTAAATTGTGTGTACAATATAATTTGATCGCTCGTTTTAAGTAAATTGTGCGCACAATATAATTTGATCGCTCGTTTTAAGTTAATTGTGCGTACAATATAATTTGATCGCTCGTTTTAAGTAAATCGTGCGCACAATATAATTTGATTGCTCGTTTTAAGTAAATCATGTTCACGATATAATAATTCAATCGCTTGTTTTAAGTTAATTGTGCGTACAATATAATTTGATCGCTCGTTTTAAGTAAATTGTGCGCACAATATAATTTGATTGCTCGTTTTAAGTAAATTGTGCGCACAATATAATTTGATCGCTTGTTTTAAGTAAATCGTGCGCACAATATAATTTGATTGCTCGTTTTAAGTAAATTGTGCGCACAATATAATTCAATCGCTTGTTTTAAGTAAATCATGTTCACGATATAATCAATCGATTGCTTATTTTAAGTAAATCGTGCGCACAATATAATTTGATTGCTCGTTTTAAGTAAATTGTGCGCACAATATAATTCAATCGCTTGTTTTAAGTAAATCATGTTCACGATATAATCAATCGATTGCTTATTTTAAGTAAATTGTGCGCACAATATAATTTGATCGCTTGTTTTAAGTAAATCGTGTGCACGATATAATCAATCTTTCGCTCATTATAAGTAAATCATGTTCACAATATAATCAATTGATTGCTTGTTTTATGTAAATTTTGCACACAATATAATTTGATCGCTCGTTTTAAGTAAATCATGTTCACGATATAATTCAATCGCTCTTTTTAAGTAAATTGTGTGTACAATATAATTTGATTGCTCGTTTTAAGTAAATCGTGCGCACAATATAATTTGATCGCTCGTTTTTTAAGTAAATT
Source organism: Elopichthys bambusa (assembly GCA_037101425.1). Classification (NCBI taxonomy): domain Eukaryota; kingdom Metazoa; phylum Chordata; class Actinopteri; order Cypriniformes; family Xenocyprididae; genus Elopichthys; species Elopichthys bambusa. Next base: position 552,973 of record CM074455.1, read on the forward strand.
GTGCGTACAATATAATTTGATCGCTCGTTTTAAGTAAATTGTGCGTACAATATAATTTGATCGCTCGTTTTAAGTAAATTGTGCGCACAATATAATTTGATCGCTCGTTTTAAGTTAATTGTGCGTACAATATAATTTGATCGCTCGTTTTAAGTAAATCGTGCGCACAATATAATTTGATTGCTCGTTTTAAGTAAATCATGTTCACGATATAATAATTCAATCGCTTGTTTTAAGTTAATTGTGCGTACAATATAATTTGATCGCTCGTTTTAAGTAAATTGTGCGCACAATATAATTTGATCGCTCGTTTTAAGTAAATTGTGCGCACAATATAATTTGATCGCTCGTTTTAAGTAAATTGTGCGCACAATATAATTTGAACGCTTGTTTTAAGTAAATCATGTTCACGATATAATAATTCAATCGCTTGTTTTAAGTAAATTGTGCGCACAATATAATTTGAACGCTTGTTTTAAGTAAATCATGTTCACGATATAATAATTCAATCGCTTGTTTTAAGTAAATTGTGCGCACAATATAATTTGATCGCTTGTTTTAAGTAAATCATGTTCACGATATAATAATTCAATTGCTCGTTTTAAGTAAATCATGTTCACGATATAATCAATCGATTGCTCGTTTTAAGTAAATTGTGCGCACAATATAATTTGATCTCTCGTTTTAAGTACATCGTGTGCACGATATAATCAATCGCTCATTTTAAGTAAATTGTGCACACAATATAATTTGATTGCTCGTTTTAAGTAAATCATGTTCATGATATAATAATTCAATAGCTTGTTTTAAGTAAATTGTGTGCACAATATAATTTGATCGCTCGTTTTAAGTAAATCATGTTCACGATACAATAATTCAATCGCTCGTTTTAAGTAAATCGTGCGCACAATATAATTTGATCACTTGTTTTAACTAAATTGTGCGCAAGATATAATTTGATCGCTCGTTTTAAGTAAATCATGTTCAGGATATAATAATTCAATCGCTCATTTTAAGTAAATCGTGTGCACAATATAATTTGATCACTCATTTTAACTAAATTGTGCGCAAGATATAATTTGATCGCTCGTTTTAAGTAAATTATGTTCACGATACAATAATTCAATCGCTTGTATTAAGTAAATTGTGCGCACAATATAATTTGATTGCTCATTTTAAGTAAATCGTGCGCACAATATAATTCAATCGCTTGTTTTAAGTAAATCATGTTCACGATATAATCAATCGATTGCTCGTTTTAAGTAAATCGTGCGCACAATATAATTTGATCGCTCGTTTTAAGTAAATCATGTTCACGATATAATCAATCGATTGCTCGTTTTAAGTAAATTGTGCGCACAATATAATTTGATCGCTCGTTTTAAGTACATCGTGTGCACGATATAATCAATCGCTCATTTTAAGTAAATTGTGCACACAATATAATTTGATTGCTCGTTTTAAGTAAATCATGTTCATGATATAATAATTCAATAGCTTGTTTTAAGTAAATTGTGTGCACAATATAATTTGATCACTCGTTTTAAGTAAATTGTGCGCAAGATATAATTTGATCGCTCGTTTTAAGTAAATCATGTTCACGATACAATAATTCAATCGCTCGTTTTAAGTAAATCGTGCGCACAATATAATTTGATCACTTGTTTTAACTAAATTGTGCGCAAGATATAATTTGATCGCTCGTTTTAAGTAAATCATGTTCAGGATATAATAATTCAATCGCTCATTTTAAGTAAATCGTGCGCACAATATAATTTGATCACTCATTTTAACTAAATTGTGCGCAAGATATAATTTGATCGCTCGTTTTAAGTAAATCATGTTCACGATACAATAATTCAATCGCTTGTATTAAGTAAATTGTGCGCACAATATAATTTGATTGCTCATTTTAAGTAAATCGTGCGCACAATATAATTCAATCGCTTGTTTTAAGTAAATCATGTTCACGATATAATCAATCGATTGCTCGTTTTAAGTAAATCGTGCGCACAATATAATTTCATCGCTCGTTTTAAGTAAATCATGTTCACGATATAATCAATCGATTGCTCGTTTTAAGTAAATTGTGCGCACAATATAATTTGATCGCTCGTTTTAAGTACATCGTGTGCACGATATCATCAATCGCTCATTTTAAGTAAATTGTGCGTACAATATAATTTGATCGCTCGTTTTAAGTACATCGTGTGCACGATATAATCAATCGCTCATTTTAAGTAAATTGTGCACACAATATAATTTGATTGCTCGTTTTAAGTAAATCATGTTCATGATATAATAATTCAATAGCTTGTTTTAAGTAAATTGTGTGCACAATATAATTTGATCACTTGTTTTAAGTAAATTGTGCGCAAGATATAATTTGATCGCTCGTTTTAAGTAAATCATGTTCACGATACAATAATTCAATCGCTCGTTTTAAGTAAATCGTGCGCACAATATAATTTGATCACTTGTTTTAACTAAATTGTGCGCAAGATATAATTTGATCGCTCGTTTTAAGTAAATCATGTTCAGGATATAATAATTCAATCGCTCATTTTAAGTAAATCGTGCGCACAATATAATTTGATCACTTGTTTTAACTAAATTGTGCGCAAGATATAATTTGATCGCTCGTTTTAAGTAAATCATGTTCACGATACAATAATTCAATCGCTCGTTTTAAGTAAATCGTGCGCACAATATAATTTGATCACTTGTTTTAACTAAATTGTGCGCAAGATATAATTTGATCGCTCGTTTTAAGTAAATCATGTTCAGGATATAATAATTCAATCGCTCATTTTAAGTAAATCGTGCGCACAATATAATTTGATCACTCATTTTAACTAAATTGTGCGCAAGATATAATTTGATCGCTCGTTTTAAGTAAATCATGTTCAGGATATAATAATTCAATCGCTCATTTTAAGTAAATCGTGCGCACAATATAATTTGATCACTCATTTTAACTAAATTGTGCGCAAGATATAATTTGATCGCTCGTTTTAAGTAAATCATGTTCAGGATATAATAATTCAATCGCTCATTTTAAGTAAATCGTGCGCACAATATAATTTGATCACTCATTTTAACTAAATTGTGCGCAAGATATAATTTGATCGCTCGTTTTAAGTAAATCATGTTCACGATACAATAATTCAATCGCTCGTTTTAAGTAAATTGTGCGCACAATATAATTTGATCACTCGTTTTAACTAAATTGTGCGCAAGATATAATTTGATCGCTCGTTTTAAGTAAATCATGTTCACGATACAATAATTCAATCGCTTGTATTAAGTAAATTGTGCGCACAATATAATTTGATCGCTCGTTTTAAGTAAATCATGTTTACGATACAATAATTCAATCGCTCATTTTAAGTAAATTGTGCGCACAATATAATTTGATCGCTCGTTTTAAGTACATTGTGTGCACGATATAATCAATTGATCGCTCATTTTAAGTAAATCGTGCTCACAATATAATTTGATTGCTTGTTTTAAGTACATTGTGTGCACGATATAATAATTCAATCGCTTGTTTTAAGTAAATCGTGTGCACAATATCAATCGATTGCTTGTTTTAAGTAAATTGTGCACACAATTTACTTAAAATGCAGGAACTAATTAGTAAATATTTTTGTCCGCATGTCATGTGCAGGGCTCTGTACATTTCTGCTTAGTGTTTTACATTTTTTGCAAGTGCATTTTGAGACGAAGACTGAACAATGAGGTATTTCTTTACTTTGTCAAGTTTTCCTTGAGTGTTTCAGTCCACGTCGTAATATCGCAACGTCAAATCGCTATCTAAACATTGATATGTTTATGTCCACTGCAAAAATATCAAGCTACTTGGAAAATGAACTGCAGGTCGTGTTGAATTAATATTATAAAAACTAATTTCACATCACAAACAAAAAACAAAAAAAACAAAAACAATACTAACAAAAATTATTTTCCTCTGTACAAGTCGACGTCAGACCACGAGCACCAGTTTGAAATTATTAAATAATATAGATATATATAATCAAACTTAAAAATATTCATTCTGTACAAAGATACAAATATAATATACAATAAATGGCTGCTGGGTAATTGTCATAATAATAATTAAAATATTAAACTCTTATACACAAATATACACTTGTGTTTTTAGATTACAGAGCCTAAGACTAACTCAAACTCGAGTTCACGTACGAATAAAATCGCACAAATGATTTGTTTTTTTCAGAAAACACAGTGAAAAAATGATTTTTTCATTTTTTTTCTTATTTTTTTTTGCAGTGTAATTTGTTGTGGATTATTTTTAATGACTTCCTGTGAAATCTGCATGTGTGGCCTAAAGATTCATATCATAAACAAAACAGTAAACGGCTGATATTTGCCCTTTCTGAACGATGCCCAAACAAATTGGCATGAACGCAAACCTTCACCTATCATGAAAACACCAAATCGAGCGTCTGATGGGACGCGGGACAGACAGACAGAGACAGAGAGAGCTGCTATCGTACCGGCTTCCATGGTCGTCTGTGCCAGGAAGCAGAGCCAGGGCAGGGCTGGGCGTTACATTGCTCCATATCGGGCGGTTTGTCCAGCATGTCGCAGTTGTACTCATTTAACCGCTGCCCGTTTGGACGCTGACAAACCACCAACCTCGTCTGCTGACCGCCGCCACACGACCGCGTGCACTAGAGGACAGAAAGAGATGGAGAGCGTCAGACTCGTGATGTCGCACAATACTGATAATTTATAATTTATTAATAAAATATTATTATTATTATTATTATCATTCAAAATAAATATTAAAAATAATAATAATTATATAATAATATAAAATTATTTTAATGTTTTAATAAAAATAAAAAGTATTTTAATTAAAAATATTTAAAATATATAATTGCTATTATTGTTGTTATTATTATTATAAATATTATCATTATCAAAATATATTTAATACATAAATTAACATTTAAAATATTATTATATCAATCAAAATATTTTCAAAATAATAATTAAGTAAATATAAATACAAATATATAATTTATAAAATGAAAATATTAATGAAAATATTAATTATTTAAAATATATTATTATTACATAATTATATTATCATTCAAAGTAATCATTTAAAAATAATAAATATTAAATAAAGATAAATATATATATATAAATAAAATGTATTTTAATAAACAATAAAATAATAACCGTATTAAAAATATTATAAATAAAAAATGAATTATAAATATGAATAATTATTTTAATATTATTTAAAATATATTATTACTATTATAATATTACCATGCAAAATAATTGTTTAAAAATAATAATTATTAAATAAACAACATTTAAATAAAAAATTATTATAAATATAACATTAAAATATTTAAATATAATAACAATTATTACTAGTCCATACTGAGACTTTTTTGGTAGTTAATTAATAATATTTAATATTTACAAACAATATTTCTCTGGACTAAATAATCATTATTATTTAATATAATTCTTTAAAAAAATAATTATTAATTAATATACATATAATAATAATCATTAAACATAATATATAATTATAATAATAATAATTATAAAAAACAATTATTTTTTATCCCACTAACTAGCTGGGTGGCATTTTAATTAAGTATACATTATGTTAACTTAATGTTAATGATGTTATCATGAAGTCACGTTACCCTTACATTAATATGATGTTAATTAGATCATCATCAGTCAGTCTCACCTCTCCCCAGATGCCGTAGTTCCAGTGAGGACAGGGTCCCGAGTCGCAGCTCTTTGATTCGTCGGGTTTGACTCTCTCGTCGCAGTGATTGGTGCTGCGACCGTCTGCGTCCTGACAGACCACTACCCTGCGCTGAAAGCCTCCTTCACACGTGCTGGAACACTGAAGAAACACACCAATCTGAGCACATGCACACTGAATCAAAGGAAAGCCTGTATTAAGGACCTTTATGACTTGTTGCATAGTGACTATTTCAATGCCAATTTACCCACTAATTCTCATTAATGTAACATGAAAAACTTCCAGTTGTGTAATAAATCTGAATGAATGTTTATCTGTAATCATACTGTTGATTTATTATCGCCTGTTAAACAACTCTAATCAGCTCATTTTCTCACAGCTCATGCCAGCGTCACATATCTTTCTGCATAAATTCATGTTCCTACAGCAATAGTCTCTTTACAGCCTGTATTAAATTGCATTATTTTCATATGGTCGTAAAACAACACTAATAAGACCCTTTATGAAAAACCCTCACACACACACACTGGAACTCATTCAGTCCCAGCATGCATCTGTGCTTTTGCAGCGGATCAAAGCTAATGAGCACATGTGCTAATGAAATAAACTGCAGTCAGATGACAGGAACTCTCACGGTGAGCGTGAATTATGAAACGTTTGACTCGCTAACGCAAACAAACAGTGATTCTGTAAGAGGATTGACACACGCATGACACGCCTGTTCATTTATTTATTTATGTGTGTGTGTGTTGGCTCTCACCGCTCCCCACGGCCCCGTCCTCCACTGGTTGTCTGCAGATGGGACGTTCCAGCTGTGGTGTCCGGGGTGGTTGCCGGGGTCGTAGGGGAAGTAGGGCTGGTTGTTAGGCCAGTGGTAGGAGGATTGGCAGGGCGCGGCCGCACAGTCCTGCTCAGTGCTGGGCCGCTCGTCCGGGTGACAGAACGACTCGTCCACCTGATGGTGGTAGTTCATACACACGACCCGCCGCGTGGATCGACCCACTCCACACGACACCGAACACTGGAGAGCAAACACAGCAGCAGCATGGAGTTGAGCTCAGAACATACACAACATCTTCAGGTACAACACCTGTGTTATATAACTGACTCTAAAATAATGGAATGATGGTGGATGGATTGAATGATGGATGGATAAATTGAATGATGGGTGGATTTATGGAATGATGGGTGGATGGAATGATGGATGGAATGATGGTGGATGGATGGAATGATGGGTGGATGGATTGAATGATGGATGAATGGATTGAATGATGGATGGATAAATTGAATGATGGGTGGATGGATTGAATGATGGATGAATGGATTGAATGATGGATGGATAAATTGAATGATGGGTGGATTTATGGAATGATGGGTGGATGGATTGAATGATGGATGGATGGATGGATTGAATGATGGATGGATGGATTGAATGATGGGTGGATGGATGGAATGATGGATGGATGGATAAATTAATTGAATGATGGATGGATGGATGGATGGATGGATGGATGGAATGATGGGTGGATGGATTGAATGATGGATGGATGGATAAATTAATTGAATGATGGATGGATGGATGGATGGATGGATGGAATGATGGGTGGATGGATTGAATGATGGATGGATGGATAAATTAATTGAATGATGGATGGATGAATTGAATGATGGATGGATGGATGGATGGATGGATGGATGGATGGATGGATGGAATGATGGCGGATGAATGGAATGATGGGTGGATGGATTGAATGATGGATGGATGGATTGAATGATGGATGGATGAACTGAATGATGGGTGGATTTATGGAATGATGGGTGGATGGATTGAATGATGGATGGATGGATAAATGAATTGAATGATGGATGGATGGATTGAATGATGGATGGATGGATGGATGGATGGATGGATGGATTGAATGATGGATGGATTGAATGATGGATGGATAAATTGAATGATGGGTGGATTTATGGAATGATGGGTGGATGGATTGAATGATGGATGGATGAATTGAATGATGGGTGGATGGATGGAATGATGGATGGATTGAATGAAGGATGGATGGATAAATGAATTGAATGATGGATGGATGGATTGAATGATGGATGGATGAATTGAATGATGGATGGATGGATGGAATGATGGCGGATGAATGGAATGATGGGTGGATGGATTGAATGATGGATGGATGGATTGAATGATGGATGGATGGATTGAATGATGGATGGATGAACTGAATGATGGGTGGATTTATGGAATGATGGATGGATGGATAAATGAATTGAATGATGGATGGATGAATTGAATGATGGATGGATGGATGGAATGATGGCGGATGAATGGAATGATGGGTGGATGGATTGAATGATGGATGGATGGATTGAATGATGGATGGATGGATAAATGAATTGAATGATGGATGGATGAATGGATGATGAATAGATTGAATGATGGATGGATGGATGGATGGATTGAATGATGGATGGATGGATTGAATGATGGATGGATGAACTGAATGATGGGTGGATTTATGGAATGATGGGTGGATGGATTGAATGATGGATGGATGGATAAATGAATTGAATGATGGATGGATTGAATGATGGATGGATGAATTGAATGATGGATGGATGGATGGAATGATGGCGGATGAATGGAATGATGGGTGGATGGATTGAATGATGGATGGATGGATTGAATGATGGATGGATGAACTGAATGATGGGTGGATTTATGGAATGATGGGTGGATGGATTGAATGATGGATAGATGGATAAATGAATTGAATGATGGATGGATGAATGGATGATGAATAGATTGAATGATGGATGGATGGATGGATGGATGGATTGAATGATGGATGGATGGATGGATTGAATGATGGATGGATGAATGGATGGATGAATAGATTGAATGATGGATGGATGGATGAATTGAATGATGGATGAATTAATTGAATGATGGATGGATTGAATGATGGATGGATGAATAAATGAATTGAATGATAGATGGATGGATGGATTGAATGATGGATGGAATGATGGATGGATGGATGAATGGATAGATGGATGGATTGAATGATGGATGTATGGATGGATGGATTGAATGATGGATGGATGGATGGATGGATGAATGGATAGATGGATGGATTGAATGATGGATGTATGGATGGATGGATTGAATGATGGATGGATGGATGGATGGATGGATGAATGGATGGATGAATGGATAGATGGATGGATGGATTGAATGATGGATTGAATGATGGATTGAATGATGGATGGATGGATGAATGGATGAATGGATGGATGGATGGATTGAATGATGGATGTATGGATGGATGGATTGAATGATGTATGGATGAATTGAATGATGGGTGGATGGATAGAATGATGGATTGAATGATGGATGTATGGATTGAATGATGTATGGATGGATGGACTCACCGGCGTCCACTCTCCCTCCCTCCACTGACCGCAGGGACTGAAACACACAGAAGAGTCAGCGGGACGCTGCAGGTGAGCGCAGGACGACTCTTCAGCCACACCGCCCTGAGCGTCTCTACAGCTGACGTAACGCTCCCGCCGGCCCTCGCCGCACGACACTGAGCACTGAAGACAACAGTCAGAAAAATCTACTTTTTTATGGAATAGTTTGTGTTTTTGTAACATCTTTGTAACATATTTGATCCATCAGGCGTTTATGGCTCATTGAGTGAGAATATGGAGAAAATTAGCAAAAATATGTAATTTGGTGCAGATGCTGATATTTATATGGACAAAAGTAAGATGCATTTCTGGTGTGTGTTACTCACAGTCGTCCATGAGCCGTATCTCCACTGTGTGTGTCGTTGACCCAGTTCTGCTGGTCTTGGTGTGTTAAACACTGATGCTGCGCGAGGACAAACTGACAACTCACAGTCCTACACACACACACACACACACACACAGATCTTAGTGAGGACATTGCATAGACAATGATATTTTCTGTCCCCTAACCCAACCTAACCATCACAGAAACATGTGACCATTACTAAATTTAAATAAAAACCTCTTTTGGCTGATTTATAATGATGTGTTCACCTGACTGTCTCGAGGTCTGGCGGCTGCGTTACACTCCCTGTCGTCCAGCGCCTCACCGTACGCTCCCGACACACACCTGACCGCACGCATCTGATAGCCCTGACCGCAGCTCACCGTACACTGCAAAACACCGACATCATCAGAGACTCTCAACCTCTGAAGAAACCGACGAGACAGAGCAAGCCAAGCTGTGTTCCTCACCGGACTCCAGCCTCCGATCTGCCAGGACGCACATTCGGGAAGCTCACAGCTGCCCACCGCAGAGGGTTTGGTGTTTGGATCACAGCGCTGCTCGCTCAGCTGCTCATCTCCCAGAATGCAAAGCACCTGCCTGTGTCGGACACCCTTACCGCACGTCGCCAGACACTGATGTCAACAGAGACACAGGTTTACTGTAGATTATTTTAAAAATTTTAAGTAAGTAACGATTCAATTTAATATTTTATTCAGAATGATTCATTTCAGATACAATTTGATTAACGATTCAATTCCCCACGGACAAAATCAAGCCCCGCCCTACATTTGTTCTTGTTTCAGAAGTGTTTCACTCGGATATACGTCACAATACAGAAGAAAAGACCAGCACTACTTCCCTTTCATGCTGACTTTAGGTGTTATAGGATATGATGAGTGTTTGGTGTCAGTACCTCGCTCCACTGGCTGGCCGTCCAGTCGGGACAGGGCACGTCACTGCAGGGTTCGCTCAGGACTCTCTGCTGCTCGTCACACTCTCGCTCCACCAGCCTGCGGCCCAGATTGTTCATACAATATGCCTGTCGCGTCCGAACGCCTCTTCCGCAGCTCTTCGAGCACTGCAACGACAACAGCATTGAATCATGAGAAACAACGTTAAAAATTACACACAAATCTACAGATCCTTGTGTTAAAATACGTTTGTATCAGGGTCAAATTTCAGGGTGAACTTTCCTTGGATGATACAGAAGACAAGTCTTCAATTTTGAGGCTTAAATTTCATTAGTTCTCATGTATTTCATACAATGAGGTTTTTGTTTTGTATTTTCTGTTTTTCAAAGTGTTGATTGAACTGCATGGAAACAAAGTGAGGTAAATTTGACCCCAACACAAAAGTTGTAACAAATTGTGTACAGCCTTTCCAAAACACATCTATGTGTCGAAACTTTGCATGCACATTCATGACCCTAAAAGAGAAATAGGCACCAAATTTCAAGAAGAAATACATACTTTAACCAGTGTTTCAAGAGTTTGAAAAATCAAATGGGGTCAAATTGACCCCAACACAATAGGAGGTTTTAGGGCTGTTATTATATTATTATTATTAAAGTGCCCTATTATGCTTTTTTGGATATGACCTTTCATGTAGTGTGTAATAAAGCTGTTTGTGAATGTGAAAGGTCTACAATGTTTCAAAGGTCAAAGTGCAGATAAATTAAGTTCCCTTTCGAAAGGGAACTTCAACTCTGCGTTTACCGCTATGGGGAACCGTCACTCGTGACAGGTGTCCGAATGCCAAAGAATCACACCACTCCAATCCTATTGGCCGGCGACAGCCTATGACATCATCATAGCGCGAACCCGGAAGTATAAAGGGAGCGCCTGAGGATGCAGTCAACATCTTCTCGTCTTTCGGGACTGTTTTGTCTATGCCATTGTTTTCAACACCGGTAAGGAATTACTCTATGCCTTACAAACGTTCAGGAGAATGTGTTCATCCGTGTCCCAGGTTACTGACACTTGATTTACATGTTTCTGGCATTTTTTCTGTCTGGAGAGGAGCGCGCATAGACGGTGCTTGAGGTCGCTGTCGGTGTGTTTGTCTGTTCAATCACATACACATTCCCTCTCATTGCAGGGGCAATTTTGCATTTGCCCTCGCCCCTTCTTCCTCCGCCTCCTGAGTTTGAGCTTCTTTCTACTTGCTCAGGTGTTTCTTTTACAGTTAGGCTGACGGCTGGGCCTTTGATAATATTTTTTCTAAAGGCCGCCTTCTGGCTTGATAGTGAAAGTGCTTTTAGGCTTAAAAGAACTTTTGATTTCATCCTTCTTTATGCATAAAAATAAGGAGGGAAAATCTTCATTCTACGAGCCGCAGGAAGGTAAGCTAGGTCTATAATTTTATGTTTATAAAAAGTATAGACCTTGTTTTTCCTGTATAGCTTTCCTGAGCATGTAGTCAGTAATTTAGAAGGGGTTCTTTTGGGCAAAATAACTGTAGCATTAGGTTGGCTAGTTTTCAAAACATGTAGGCCGCTTTATGGCTGCTATTTTGTAGCCTCCTATGTTAGAGTAGCTTCTCAGCTAATACTTTAGTTTGGTTTGAGTTAGCACTTGTCACTTCAGTTATTTGTGTGCAGGTTGGCTTTATCGGCCGCCTGATATTGTTTGCTTGTAGTGCTTCATTTTCTCCTCATATTTGAAGGATTCAAAATGAAGCCCAAGCTTTGCTTGGCCCAGTAGGCCTTAGCTGGCAGCTAGGCTAGAGCTAGGTTTAGGTGTTTGTTTGTTACATGACCCTTATTATTACTATCCCTCTGAGGTTGTATATTTCCTAGTTCTGGCCTCCTCCTGAGGGAGTTGCTGGCTGTATGCCCATTTCCCCTTCGATGTGATGTAGGTGCTATGGCTGAGGTTAACAGCTAGGGTTATAGGCTGTTATGAGCCTTCCTGGTGCTGTTTTTCCCAGGTGGTAGGCCCTTATCTTTGAGAAGATAAGTTATGCAGTGTTGCTAGGCCCCACTTTGTAGAACTTTGACATGCTTATAATGTTTTCTCATGAGCCCCTTGAATTATATTCAAGTTTAAGTATACGGTGCTAAATGCTTTTAGCTTTCGTTCTCAAGGGTTCAACACAGATCTCAGATCTGTTTTGTGAAAACATTTATCCTGTTTGGATGGCATATATTACAAAGCATTTAATTTTGCTTTGGGTTCTAAGCCTTAGCCCTACATACTTTAAAAATATGTGAGCTTACTCTAGTGCTGCCACAGGTTATCACCTGTTTCTGTGATAGCAGGCTGTGTTTAGCCTCTATCTAAGAAGTGTTTGAGGTGGTAGGCCTTGTAGGCCCTTCTTAGACCATGATAGCATGCTTATGTGTACTAGGTACATTGCCTGTTGGAATGTGTAGGCTTAAGCTCAGGTTGTGTAGCTAGTTACCCACAGTTAACTTGTAGGGTCTAGAGCTGGTCCCCTTTTGAGCTTGGGCCCTATTTATGACCACTGGCTGGTGCCACATGGTGCTAAAAGTAGTAGGCTCTGCCAGGCCTCCTTTTTGGTTTTCATGGTGGCCCAGCTGGATTGGTTATATTTAGACTCATTTCCATGGGTGAGTCTTGTTTGCTGACTCACACCGCCATCGGCCACGCCTCTGTAAGAGTAGGCCCTAGGTCAGGCCTCTCATAGAGTTCTGTGGCGCAGGGTGTACTCTTTTTAAGTGTTTTTGTGTACTTGGCCTACTGGCTGGTTTTAGTCATGAAGCTACCACTGGTTGATGCCATGTGTTCATGGAGGCTGAAGGCCCCATCAGGGCCTCCTTTCAGTTTGCATATTGGCACAGACTTTGTGTTTGCTTCTATCTGACTCATCACCATGGATGGGTCGTGATTGCCACTAGCTGACGCCACATGTTTACGGGTCGTAGGCCTTTTCAGGCCTCCTATGTATCATGCTGGAGCTTGGCTTTGTACTCCTCTCGCTCAGAGAGTAAAGTGTGCTTTCCTCTCGCTCAGGTGCTTTTACTGAGTACATTTTCTGAGTGGCTTGCCTCTCAGGGTGAGTTCTTGTGTTAAACCAACTGTTTGTTCGGTTTTATGCATTTACTTCCTTGAGCATGGTCTCCTTTAGCTCTAGTTGAGCTAAGTAGTTACCTTGTTTTCTTTTTTTACTCGGTTCTGTTTTGCTCCTAGAATTTTAGTGGCTGCTAGCTGACGCCGCGTGTGACAGGTAGGCCTTTGGGACCTCCTTTGGGAACATGCTGGCATGTACCTTTTGTGTTTTCTTTGACATTCTTTTCTGAAGACAATAAAAAGGATTTATGTCGTTGGCTGGCCAGGGCTCCGGCTGACTCATTAACCTCCTTTGTAGTCGGTTTGTTCTGGAGCTTGATAACACTGCCACGAGCTGATGCCACGTGTCTGCTGAGGTTATAGGCCCATGGGGCCTTCTTTAGCGCGTGATGGCGTACGCTGTACTCCTCTTGCTTAAAGAGTAAAAGGTACTTTAACACTATACTGTACACTGCTCGTTGGATTATGTTGGACGGACTGTTTCATGGGCACTCACAGCTACTTAATTACTTGGTTGGTAGTGCATCCAGCATGCTATGTTTTCAGGGAGGGGCCTTATGGGCCATCCTGGAATACCACAATATGTGTTGAGTTTCTGTGGGATATTTAGTTCATTTGTAAGAACTTCAGTTATGTTGTAGGCCCCTTTTCGGGCCTCCATGACTATGTGCCTACAGTATGGTCTGTCTGTTAGGTTGAGCTTCGTACTTCCCTTTGGGTTGACTGTGTAATTGTGCTTAGCTACCTAAGCTGGTCATTGGTTGTAGACTTCTATGAAGTCTCCCGTTGAGACCAGCCCTTAGGCTGGTTTGTGCTCCCCTGTACCAGGGTTTTTCTAGTGCACAGCCTCCTCAGTACTTTAATCAGACAGTGAGTAGATCCTAGGATGAGCAGATTATACTCCCCTCAATACGAGGGTTTATAGCGCTCAGCTAAGTTCTGCTCTCCAGGATGCCCATCTCTGCGTGTGGGTTTGAGTTGCTCACTGCTCTTTCGCAGTCGCTCTTACTTGCCCTCTTCTCTGAAGAATGCGCTTTGGAGATTTCGGTCCCCTGGCCACATTCCCTTTAAGGGACCACTTTCCACGGAATGCTGGTCCCAGATGCCTTGAGTAGCCTTGGAAGGCTTTCTGCGGAAGGCCTCTTTTAGGCTCAGCTTTGGCTGTTGGCCGTAGGGAATGCTGTCACTAACAGCCTTGCGTGACCTGAGGGAGAGTTGCTCCCGGCTTTTTTTCTGGAACTGCCGGACGTTTGTCTAGTCATTTAGCATGCACTCTCCTTTAGCATGGTGGCATGGGTATATCGTTCCCCATAGCGGTAAGGTAGTCTCGTTCCCTGTTCTCAGGTAACCATGGTTACATAAGTAACCTGAGACGTTCCCTTTCGAAAGGGAACTTCAACTCTGCGTTGCCCTGCCATGTTTCGGGCTGCCTGCTGAACAGTCCCTCAAGGCGAGTAGGTGTAGACTACTTCCTCAGGCGCTCCCTTTATACCTCCGGGTTCGTGCTATGATGACATCATAGGCTGTCGCCGGCCAATAGGATTGGAGTGGTGTGATTCTTTGGCATTTGGACACCTGTCACGAGTGACGGTTCCCCATAGCGGTAAACGCAGAGTCTCGTTTCCTGTTCTCAGGTTTTTGTCTTCTAAAAAAAAAGAAGCGATTCTGCCTGAAACGAGTCGTCAGCAATTCCAGTCTCACTTCCTGCTAAATCTACATAGGTTTGTAACTAATTTGCATAATGCCAGTCAATGGTCTTCATTGGCTGAACAGCGTCTCTTTGCCCCGCCCTCAATCACTGTAGTTGTATCTGAGACTGGAAGAGTTTGGTTTGTGTTGTTCATGTCGAGAAGATGCTGTTTTCTGCTGCCAAAGCAAATCCACTTTGATGAGATTGATACGGTAACACTGTTGCTGTTCATATCACTATGTATCAAGTGCAAAGAAAGAGCCTAAATTCAGATATGCTAATGAGCATTTGGTTTCTGACTAATCACAACAGACTGGGCCATGTGACCAATCAGAGCAGAGCAGACTCATGGAAAGGAGAAGAGACCGAATTCTTAATCGAACAGTTTCAGAGAAAAAAGCTGATGCTTCAATGGTTATTATGAAAATATTAAAGAGTTTTTTGACCTTGAATACATGTAAACCTATTGCATGAGACTCCAAAACAAAACAAAATTAGCAACCTTTAAAACAGCATAATAGAGTTAATTTATTAAGTGAGGATATGAGCTGTAGTGTGGGTCACCTGAGACCAGGCGCTGTACTGCCAGCTCTTGAGCAGACAGTCACCATGACAGGCCTCTCGCGTCTGCGGTTTGGGCAGGTCTGCGCAGGTGCGGCTCTCCATGCGTTCACTCAGCCTCTTGCTCTGGCTGTAGCGCATGCACAGCACGTCCAGCGTACGGTAACCCGGACCGCACTTACTGGAGCAGTCGCTCCTGCCCGCCACGTGCCACCTGAGGAGTTTTTTCAGTCTTTCAGTTTTTCTTTTGATGAATCACTAGAATAAGACACGAGAGCCGTTTGTGTGCATGTACCTGAGTTCACAGTCACTATTGCAGGGCTCCGTCGCGCCTCTGGGCCGAGGTAGATACTCACATCTCTGCTCCGAAACCACCAAGTGATCGCTCTTACGAACACACACGGCCTTCCGTCGCCGCTCACCTGCAGACAAACACACATGTGAAGCGTAAGTGACTGCCTTAGGACCTACAGAGGTGTTTAGGGACAGAAAACCAAAAAATGACATGAGAAACACTAGAGAGTGATGAGAAAAAGATGAGAAACACCAGAGAACGATGAGAAAGAAATTAGGAACACCAAAGAAAGATGAGAAAGAGATGAGAAACACCAGAGAGAGAAGAGAAACACCAGAGAATAATGAAAGATGGATACCAGGGAGTGATGAGAAAGACAAGAAAAAAACAGAGAGAGATGAGAAAGAGATGAGAAACACCAGAGAGTAATGAGTAAGAAATGAGAAAAACCAGAGAGCAATAAGAAAGAGATGAAAAACACTACACAGTAATGAGAGAGAGATGAGAAACACCAGAGTGATGAGAGAAATGAGAAGCATCAGAGAGAGATGAGAAAGAAATGAGAAACACTAGGAAGTGATGTGAAAGAGATGAGAAACACCAGAGAGTAATGAGAAAAAGATGAAAAACACCAGAGAGAGATGAGAAAGAGATGAGAAACACCAGAGAGAGATGAGAAAGAAATGAGAAACACCAGAGAGAGATGAGAAAGAAATGAGAAACACTAGGAAGTGATGTGAAAGAGATGAGAAACACCAGACAGTAATGAGAAAGAGACGAGAAGCATCAGAGAGTGATAAGAAAGACAGGAGAAACACCAGAGAGTGATGAGAAAGACAGGAGAAACACCAGAGAGAGATTAGAAGGTGTTTAAGGAAAGAAAACCAAAAATAGGTGCAGGCAAAAAGCCCAGAGAAAGCAGCACCTTGACACATGCGGCTGCACTCCTGCCACGAGCCCGTCGGATCCCACACGAATTGTTCCCTCTGCTCCTCGATGGGAATACTGAAGGAATATCTGATGTCAGGATTATACAGGTTTCCCACGCACAGAACCTGAGATGACAGGAAGTTCACAAAGCTTGTAAATCAGTGGTATTACACTGCGGAATCTTTTTATGATCAATATTTCTCTCTTTTTTACTAAAACAAAAATACTGATAAAAAATGTTTTTTTTTTTTTTTTTTCTGTGGTCCTAATCAGACAAAAACAAAATAAGCTGATGCACAACAAGATATTTAGATGGTTTCTGTTCTTATCTTGTCATGCTGGGTGGCCCCGGCCACAGTGAAATCTTATTAAACTGCTGTGGTTTTGATTCATTTCACTGTAAAAGTGATGCTTGATGCTGAATCGTGTCACACTGCACTTTTAGAATGGCTACGTTTATGTTGTTCGACTTGCCTGCAACACAAGCTCCTCCTCTATCCGTTGCGTGCAGTTGATCCGTTCCACTGTAGTGTTGGATCCGCTGTACTCAATCTCTGCTCCCTTAAAGGTGATTTCCCTTTTAAACATGGACACCACGAAGTTCCCATTCAGAAGGAAGTTGGACTGACTGTCAGACAGAGCTGCAGATCAGAGGATGAGAAGGATCAGAACTGGACAGATCAGATGTCACTGATGTACTGATTTATGGTTTTCCTGAATGTGTTTGCACGTGCGTTCTTGCGTCATTGAAGTACCATGTAAATATCATGGCATGTGAATATGGAAATCATTCAGAATGTATAACATATATCAGAGCACCAGGGTATTATCTGACACATCACTGTAACACTAGGGTAATCTGGTCTGGTAATGTATGTACTGAACTCACCGAGGTAGTTATCATCTTCTGGAGATCCTGAGTAGCTGACCTGCTTTATATCTATGTTGGTCGCACCAGCAGGAATTCGAACCACAACGTTATAACCTAAAACACCAGAGAATGATGAGACAGAGATGAGAAAGAAATGAGAAACACCAGAGAGTGATGAGAACAAGATGAGAAACACCAAATAGCGATGAGAAAGAGATGAGAAACACCAGACAGTGATGAAAATGAGACAAGAAAGAAAAAAGAGTGATAAGAAAGAGATGAGAAACAACTGACACTTAGATCTCACCATATTGTGCGTTGTTGAAGGTTCCAGCGAGGGTCTTACATGATGAGTTGTCTCCTCCACAGACACCACACTTATCATTTCTTGCCTTCGAGTTCAAAACGTGGTCACAACCTGCTTGCTAAGATACACACACAGTAAGATTGTCAGTTTCCATTTGAATCACACAGATGTACCATATGCACATACCATACATTTACAATGCTTATTTTAGAAGTACTGTGGTAACATGATGGTTTTTGGATAAATGCCATAGTTCTTTGAATTACCTTATAAATATCATGTTATATGAACATAGTAATCATGCAGCACCATGGTAAATATCAAAGTACCAAAGCATTAGCATTTTTTAGTTGTTCTTTCATACCCGGCAGAGGCCTTGTACACAGATATCATATGTGTCTGGTCCACATGGTGTTCCGTCGACAACTCGATCCCTTAGCTGATAGTACGCCATCGTCCCCGTGACACGACAGAAGAGTTTACAGCGATCTTTCATCAGAACTGCGAAACAAGAGAGATGAGTGTGAGACGTGAAACCACTGTGATATTTCAGTATTATTTTGCCATTTCTGTACATTACCAATGATTTTTTTTAGAAATCAATAATGCAAGAATGCATTAAATTGATCAAAAGTGACAGTGAAGACATTCAAATAGATGAGAAACACCAGAGAGTTAAGAGAACGAGATGAGAAACACCAGAGAGCAATGAGAAAGAGAAGAGAAACACCATATAGGGATGAGAACAATATGAGAAACACCAGAGAGTGATGAGAAAGAGATGAGAAACACCAGAGATTAATGAGAAAGAGATGAGAAACACCAGAGAGAGATTAGAACGAGATGAGAAACACCAGAGATTAATGAGAAAGAGATGAGAAACACCAGAGAGTAATGAGAAAGAGATGAGAAACACCAGAGAGTAATGAGAAAGAGATGAGAAACACCAGAGAGAGAGATTAGAACGAGATGAGAAACACCAGAGAGTGATGAGAAAGAGATGAGAAACACCAGAGAGTGATGAGAAAGAGATGAGAAACACCAGAGAGAGAGATTAGAAAGAGATGAGAAACACCAGAGAGAGATGAGAAAGAGATGAGAAACACCAGAGAGTAAAGAGAAAGAGATGAGAAACACCAGAGAGAGAGATTAGAAAGAGATGAGAAACACCAGAGAGAGATGAGAAAGAGATGAGAAACACCAGAGAGTGATGAGAAAGAGATGAGAAACACCAGAGAGAGAGATTAGAAAGAGATGAGAAACACCAGAGAGAGATGAGAAAGAGATGAGAAACACCAGAGAGTAAAGAGAAAGAGATGAGAAACACCAGAGAGAGAGATTAGAAAGAGATGAGAAACACCAGAGAGAGATGAGAAAGAGATGAGAAACACCAGAGAGTGATGAGAAAGAGATGAGAAACACCAGAGATTAATGAGAAAGAGATGAGAAACACCAGAGAGAGATTAGAACGAGATGAGAAACACCAGAGATTAATGAGAAAGAGATGAGAAACACCAGAGAGTAATGAGAACGAGATGAGAAACACCAGAGAGTAATGAGAACGAGATGAGAAACACCAGAGAGTGATGAGAAAGAGATGAGAAACACCAGAGAGAGAGATTAGAAAGAGATGAGAAACACCAGAGAGAGATGAGAAAGAGATGAGAAACACCAGAGAGTAAAGAGAAAGAGATGAGAAACACCAGAGAGAGAGATTAGAAAGAGATGAGAAACACCAGAGAGAGATGAGAAAGAGATGAGAAACACCAGAGAGTGATGAGAAAGAGATGAGAAACACCAGAGATTAATGAGAAAGAGATGAGAAACACCAGAGAGAGATTAGAACGAGATGAGAAACACCAGAGATTAATGAGAAAGAGATGAGAAACACCAGAGAGTAATGAGAACGAGATGAGAAACACCAGAGAGTAATGAGAACGAGATGAGAAACACCAGAGAGTGATGAGAACGAGATGAGAAACACCAGAGAGTGATGAGAAAGAGATGAGAAACACCAGAGAGTTAAGAGAACGAGATGAGAAACACCAGAGAGTAATGAGAAAGAGATGAGAAACACCAGAGAGTGATGAGAAAGAGATGAGAAACACCAGAGAGTTAAGAGAAAGAGATGAGAAACACCAGAGAGTTAAGAGAAAGAGATGAGAAACACCAGAGAGTAATGAGAACGAGATGAGAAACACCAGAGAGTGATGAGAAAGAGATGAGAAACACCAGAGAGTTAAGAGAAAGAGATGAGAAACACCAGAGAGTAATGAGAACGAGATGAGAAACACCAGAGAGATTAGAAAGAGATGAGAAACACAAGAGAGTAATGAGAAAGAGATGAGAAACACCAGAGAGTGATGAGAAAGAGATGAGAAACACCAGAGAGTAATGAGAAAGAGATGAGAAACACCAGAGAGTTATGAGAAAGAGATGAGAAACACAAGAGAGTAATGAGAAAGAGATGAGAAACACCAGAGATTAATGAGAAAGAGATGAGAAACACCAGAGAGTAATGAGAAAGAGATGAGAAACACCAGAGAGTTAAGAGAACGAGATGAGAAACACCAGAGAGATTAGAAAGAGATGATAAACACCAGAGAGTAATGGGAAAGAGATGATAAACACCAGAGAGATTAGAAAGAGATGAGAAACCAGAGAGATTAGAAAGAGCTAAAACTACAGCACAGGACTTGCATGTTTAGCTGGTTATACAGATTATTTAGTTCTTTGGCAAAACTGCAGCACTTGAAAACTCTCACTCACTCTCTGCCCTCCAAAAACATGTCAGAGCAGCAGAGAGTGTTTCAGATTGGCTAATAAAGTGCGGCCCGCTTGTTCTGAAGTGTTTTTTTTTTTTGACAGACACCAATGTGATTTCTCCATTTCATCTGTCAGAGAGTAACTGTACAGCATTCACTTCAGATAAAAGCATCTGCCAAATTCATGAATGCAGTCGGGACATTGAATGTGTGCCATTCAACAGTGTTTGACAAGCTCAGCAGATTTGTATTGTGAAGCACCGCTGTAAGGCTCCTTCATCAGTCCTGACGACTGTCTGCGGGTGTGTCTGTCTGCCTGAACAAAACCATTAGAATAATAGCTGCAGGTTTGATCTGACACTCATCTCTGTGTGTGTGTGTGTGTTCTAACAGGTCAGAGGTCAAACACACTCACTGCCGCTGTACTTCGGCACCCAGCGGACGGTGGGCGGCAGTCCATTGATGTTGAAGTGCTTCCCGTCGAACTGCGCGCACTGCTCTTCCCTGAAATCCCTCCGGCCGCGGGGACACGGATCCGTGTTACACGAGCGGAACTTCATTCTGCGGCCGACACAAAAACGCCCTCCGTTTCTCGGCCTGAGAACAATAGAGTTTTGTGCTATTACAATTTGAAAGAATGAATGTGTGTTTGATCAGCCTCTAATGGGATTCTTTAAGAAATTATTTAATATGAAAAAAAAAAAAAAAAAAAATCAATTAAATTTGTAGATGTGCGCAAACTTCTTAATTAAACAGAAATACTAGAATTATTTTGTAAAATGACATTAATCCTATGTTTTAGGACCATTACTATTATATTTCACTCTAAAGTTTAAAGAAAGATTTGATAATTTGCCTAAAGAAATGTAAAACCATTTTTTAAATATACTTTTAATGACATATTGGGGTAAATAAATATCATATTGTATAATAAGTAAATTACAGAAGAGGATTAGGGCTAAGCAATAACAAAAAAATAAAACCATCTTGAGAT
>CM074455.1:577500-615000 GCA_037101425.1 Elopichthys bambusa
ACCCAAGCGGGCAGATAAGAGCGACAGAACTCATTACAGTCTCCCTCAGCCTTCCTCTCTTCCGATATTCACATCTGGAACATTGCTATTGCAGTCTTCTTGCATTAATTGACTCGTTCATCATCTCATTTTACTAAGTGATGATATCAGATGAAGATACCGTGGTACTGAAATTCATTTACTTTATTTATTTAAGCTTTACCATGGTACTACAATGACACATTTTGTGCCAAAAACGTGATTGTAACAAGTCCCACAGTACTACCATCAGGAACTGTAGCATCACTGTACAGCACAGTATTTGATGTCTGAGAAACACAATCTCCCTCGAAACAGGAAACATAATTATACAGGAGAATAAAAGAAACGGACAGAGCGAGCGTGAGATCCGGTGTCGCTCCTCATGACTGCTTCATTCATAACTCCACGTGTGATATACATCTCTGACTACAGGCTTCTCTTTCACCTGATACAATAAAAAACGTTACACAACAGCGTTCTGCTGGAATTTACAATTACAGTCATTACACAGTCAAGAGCGTCCGCTCAGAAACGAGACTCGCTGCTAATGACCACACAAATGTTCCCGCGGATGAAGCGCTCGGGGATTATCCTAAAGCCGGGCAACGCGATACACCTCGCTTTGGGAGAGGAAGGATTAAACAAAGACTACAGCCATAAAACAAAATTAAATTAAGAATAGTGGATGTAACAGTTAATGTCATTTTCTTTTCAGAAGCATCACGAAAAATTTAATTTTCACCACATTGCAAACATTGAATTACACAGCTAGTTTCAAAGCATTTTATGCATCCTAAATTCACACAATTTTGAGAAAATTACAGCCTGACTGTAAATGAATTATTATGTTTAAGGAAAACGACCTTTTGAAAAAAGTTGTTGGTTGTGTGGACAATATAATAAACAAACAAACAAACTGTGGGACAATTGTTCAAAAAATAAATTAATAAAAAAATAATAAAAAATAAATAAAATAATGCCAACTCTTTGGGACAGTTGTTAAAAAAATAATTAAAATAATAATAATAATAATAATAAAAAATAAAAAAATAAAATAAAAATAAAAAATAAAATAAAATAAAATAAATAAAAAAGTTATTAACAGCAAAATTGTTGGAAATAAATAAATGCTGTGGGACAATTGTTAAAAAAAATAAATAAATTAAAAAAAATAAATAATGCCAACTCATTGGGACAGCTGTTAAAAAATAAAATAAAATAAAATAATTTTTATTTCTTCCTCTTGGAGCTGCATGCATGGCTGTCTTGCACCTGAACAGACGTCCATGTTTACAGTGTACTGTCACAGAAATGACCCCTAGCACATATAAACACAGTTAGCTGGTGTGTGCCGCTGCATAACTGAGTTCATAATCTGGCCCTGCAAACCTGAATCTATTTGCACATGTCTGTCTTTTCATGAGCTCAGTTTCATCTGTACGTTTCTCAAAGGTTCGCTGTAAGATGTCAGGCAGAGAAGAAACACAGAGATTTTAGGAAGAAGTCTGTGTGGGTGGATGTGAATATCGCAGGTCTGGTGCGATTGTGGTTTCGTCTGATGGGACGTTTCTGAGAACGAGCTAAATATGGACCGGACCGCATCACACACAGGTGTTTTGTGCTCCAAGCCGCAGCTAAACAAATGCAAATGCTTCTCTGGAGCGACCTCACAAAAACACATTCACACTTATGTTGCAAATCACACACTGTGCATCTCGACATGCTGCTGGCGTGACGGAGAAACGCAGGACACGTATGCGCAATCACGGCGCAACCGATGTGTAATATGAGTGTGTGTGTGGTCCTGGTATTCCCAATGTTATGAGGACAAAATGTCCCCACAAAGATGGCAATATCCGAAATATGGGGACAGAATATACAGTTTGTACAGTATAAAAACCACTACGTCTATGGAAAGTCACCATAAAACAAGGAAACCCAATGTGTGTGTGTTAAACTGATTGTAAATGGCGAAGTGTGTGCGCTGGCGCAGTAGAATAGACCCGGACCACCGGGAGACCCGAGTGCCGCACATGAGAGCCGTCAAAGTCTAAATTCTGAAGCCTTAAAGGCATTCCACTCCCCGCTGCCATTTTCATGTTTACAGCGCCTTTGTTTAGCTTGAAAAGGTGCTGTGGGAGAGAATCACAGCTTGAAAGAGGCTCCGAGGAAAAAAAGAAAGACTAAAGGAGGGGTAAAACAGAGTACGCACACACACTTGCCATATGTATGGGCTGTTTGTTCTGCCAATAGAAGCATCTGGGCCCGTTGTGACCTTCAATTAGACTCTTGAAGGTGTGGAAAAGGCCTGAGGTGAGAGCGAGACAGACGGGGAGAGACAGAGAGACGGGCTGAGGTGTCTGTGAGCTTGTCAAGATTTGCTCTTAATTGAGAATGCAGTGAGATATTTGAAGGTCGAGTGAGAAAAACCAGCCCAGCTGCTGCCAACACATGTTTTAAATTTGTGACTTACACACACACACACAGAGAGAGAGAGAGAGAGAGAGAGAGATATAAAAATCATGAAACTTATACAATGTAACAACAATTTATTGTAACAAATATTACATTTTTAGGGTTTTATTTTTTCCCCAGATTCAGTTTTTTGTGTGTGTGTGTGTGTGTGTTTTAAGTTTTAATAGTTAAATTAAATTCTGGTAATCAAAAGGCATGTCTAATTAATTGAAATCAGGAAACTTATACAATTTAACAGCAATTTATTAAAAATATAAGAATTAAAAAAAAAATTTTATAAACCTGTCAGAAGCGTCAGAAACGCCGGTCCATCTGCTGTATGGTTAAACGTGCCCTGTAATTGTGTGAACGCTGTGGCGAACACGCATCCATCAGCACAGAAATGACAGAGGAAAAACACCTCTCGCTCTCGACCTCTCTCATTTTGACACGCTCATTTGCAAAACACATCATCTTACACACAGAACTTCTCACAGCTCAGGGTTAAAGGTCACCTGAGCTTCAGGGGCTTCAGATAGCACACGCACATGATTTACATCAACATGACATCAAAATTTGACTCTATTTACTTTCCTAATTCATGTTCCTGGTCTTACTGAGCATGAAGCTTATTTCCTTTATCTGTCATTAATGTAACAACTTTCTTCGCTTCTACAACTATTAATATTAATATAATCCAGGTTCTTACTTGGCAATAATATCACAGCGCACTGTTCATGATCCAATCAAATCTTGATGGAGAAAATAAAGTCCAGCCCTACAGATGGATGGATGGATAGAATGATGGATATAATGATGAATGGATGGATAGAATGATGGATAGATGGATGATAGAACAATGGATGGATGATGGGTGGATGATGAAACAATGAATGGATGGATGGATAGAACAATGGATGCATGGATAAAACAATGGATGGATAGATAAAATGATGGATGATGGATGGATGATAAATGGATAGATAGACGGATGGATGGATAGAATGATGGATATAATGATGAATGGATGGATAGAATGATGGATAGATGGATGATAGAACAATGGATGGATGATGGGTGGATGATGAAACAATGAATGGATGGATGGTTGATAAATGGATGGATGGACGGATGGATGGATGAACAGAACAATGGATGGATAGATAAAATGATGGATGAATGGATGGATGGAACAATGAATGGATGGATGGATGATAAATGGATGGATAGATGGATGGATGGATGGATGGATGGATGGATGGATGGATGGATGGATGGACGGATGGATGAACAGAACAATGGATGGATAGATAAAATGATGGTTGAATGGATGGATAGATGATGGAACAATGGATGAATGGATAAAATGATGGATGGATAGATAAAATGATGGATGGATGGATAAATGATGGATGGTTGGATGGATGGATGGATAAAATGATGGATGGACTGAACGATGGATGGACAGACAGAAATACCATGCATCGGAAACATTCTTCACTTCTAGATTTCATGTCACGCCTTTTTGAAATGTGTCAGAAGTGATTTCTCAGCGTCGCCACAAGAGGCACTAAAGCGTCATTAGTCTTCTTCTATGGTCAGCTTTCTGTTTCAGGGCAACTATTGCCACGGCAGAACAACACTTAGAGAAGCAGCTTGCTAAGCATATTAGTTCAACTTAGTTAAACTGTTGACAAGTTTATAGCAGCTAACTAAATAATAATGTAAATATGAACAGGACATTTGCATACTTCCGGTCTAAGGATAATTCTTATGCCAAAAACACTGATTCATAAGATTCGGATGTAAGGCATTTTAAAAGAGGTTTAGAAGCGCATCTGACAGTAAAAGTACAATCAGGATCCACAAAACTAACAAATGAGACAAAACGGCACATGATGACTGCTGTATGTTCCTTCACTGTTGATAAATGACATGTACAGTGTGACATGTGAACTGAACAGCTGATCTGCTGAAGTAAATCCCTTTAGATCTTAATGACAGACTTCAGCGACTACAACAAACCCACAGAACAGGAGGTGCACACGTACACAACATACACACACCGTCACCGATCGAACAACGCTTGGGCAAAAACATACTTTTATCCTCAAAACACATACAAGCACACAGATGTCACACCGCAAACCACATGTTGAGGTTTGTACGGCATCTTCAGAAGGTTTCCTTGGAGAATCCTTCGAAATATGACAACAACACATCCTACCTTTCAAATCTGCTTCTTTTAATAAACTATAACTTAGGCTCATCTATGTCTTTCTGAAGCACATGTAGAGCTAAACCAGGCATTAGCTTTCACTACAACACTTCACTAACCTGTTCTTAATCGACTTGCCTGGTTAAATAAATGTGAAACAAAATACGTGAGCCGTTCGACAAGCAACAATCAGCATGAACGCACCTTTACCTCGATTACTTGGCAACCACAACAGCAACTCATTCGTGAAAATCAGATCCTGGGCCGCCGATACGGGACGTCTAGCTGGAAACACGTGCAGATTAGCAGGAGAAGTGACAAGTGATCCACACGGAGGAGGAACGATCCCAGAGTGAACTGCCAGGAACACCGGCCAACCCGAAGAGCCACGGCCAACAAATTCTCCAACGCCAGACGTTTACAAGACTCCAGTCTCTTTCTCTAACTGCCTGAGACGAGGACAGGTTGAAGGTTCTGCTGAGCCCAAGCTGGTTAGATACACAATAGAGTCTATTGTACCTCCAGACACAAAACCTTATTGGAAGAGGAACCAAATACAAGCACAATTATGATTTGACTTCATTTACAAGCGTCTTTATGGGGATACTACCATTCTGCACCAATAAACAGACTCCATTAACCAGCTAGTTCACATTTTAATGCATAGTCACCATGCCTCTAACTTCACCTGTATTTCCACTGCTGAAAAGAACAGTTTAGACAAGTCAATTAAAGACCAAGTTTGATGTTCGCTAGTTAAGAAACCTGACTGGGACTCCGGGATCCAAAACGCCAGACGTTTACAAGACACTAACTTTCTCTAACCACCTGAGACAAGGACAGGTGAGATACACTGTTAGATACACAATAGTGTCTACTGTACCTCCAGTCATAAAACCTTGTTGAAAGAGGAAACAAAAACAAGCACTTCATTTACAAGCATAGGGATACTACCATTCTGCACCAATAAACAAACGTTTTAATGCACATAGTCTCCACCAGCCCCCTGCTAACTTTACCTACAGGTCTCTTGCTGAAAAAAACAATTTAGACAATTAAATTAAAGACCAAGTTTGATATGAATCCTTATTAAAGTTACAAAAGTTATTCAGTCAAGAGCGGTGCGTGATTTTTCCTTGTCCTTTGTTATTTCATTAACATTAAAAACACAGACAGCAGCAGGAATATTAGGCAGCTGTCACTTTAAGATATAATGCATGAATCCAATATACAGATACTGTACACTAGGGCTGGGGCAATACATCGATTCTTGATATTTTCTCTCTTGAATCGATTCTGAGCTTAGTTTTAACAGCAGATGGCGCTCTAGGCTAGTTTTTAACCGCACACTCAAATGCTCATGAAGAAGAGTGCTGGAGAGCAATTGTGCATTCGGCTAAGTAGTCCACTGTGAACACCCTTGTAATTAGCTTCAACCTTTTCAAACTTTATGAATGATTATTTTAGGTTTAAGTAGTGTGTGTAAGGACTTGGAAGCAAGCAGAGTACAGGTGTTTCTAAAGCACGTAGTGCCATCTGCTGTTAAAAACTAAGCTCGGAATTGATTCAAGAGAATCGTGGTACATCGGAAAATATCAGAATCACTGCAGATTCATTGTATTGTGAATCGAGAATCGATGTATTGTCCCAACCCTACTGTACACGTGTTTTATTTCTCGACTGTTTACGTTCACTTAACACATAACTGACTGTGTTTACTAGGATACTCACCACGGGGCATTTTGACATAAGTCTGAAATTGTCCATTCAAACACAACAAGATGTGAAAGAAAGCTCAGTATGCTTCGGATGTGCAGTTTATGCACACAAAGCTTCTCAGACAGTGCGAACAAGTTATCTTTTGCGCCTTTTTGCGCTTGAATGTTTAAACTTGCAAGGCATAAAAATGTGTGCGAATGATACACTTTCATGACAACAGGACAGTTCTGTCAACAAGCCCTGCATGTGCTCTCTCTTTCTCTCACAGTGAGTGCGCGTGTGCGAGAGAAAGCAATAGAGGGCGCTCTCAGCCAAGCAACGGTGCGTAAAACTCAGCAGGCAATGAAATTATATCTGCGCTAAGCTTATTTTTGGCCTCTAACTCAATTACAGGCAACTGTAATCGTACAATTTACTAGCAATTGGCTAATTAAAGGCATTTTTAGTCGCCTCTCGTGAAATCTGGTCGCATACACAAGTGATTTACTCGCATTGTAGAGGGTTGCTGACTGGGATGCCAGGATCTAAAACACAAAACCATGCTGGTGGTCTTCTCAACAGGGTCTTCAAGCCCCCCGTGCGCCCCCAGTTCTTGTGCTTTTGAAACCCTCCCAGGAGCACGTATTCATGCTGGCTGGGCTCTTCAAAGGAGCCTCTGGATGGCAGGCTGGCTCGCCCTGGAGATGACAGGAGCCGGATTGACTGCGGCTCATGCCTGCACTCTCTCACTGTGGAGGGAGGGAGGAAGGGAGGTGTTGGTATTTATAGATGGCAAGTGATGGGATGCCCTTGTTAGCACAAGGCTCACTGAGCCGGATGACAGACAGGCCGCTGGGGTCATGTGACCACATTACTCACTCCAGTGCTCTAAGAGACAGAGGATGAACGGGAGGGAAACTGGAGGAGAGGGAATCGAGGACAGAGAGAGGCAGAGGGATGAGGGGGAAAGTTTAGGGGACCACAAAGAATCAAAGCAATTACTCACTGCAACTCCATCATGTTGCTCTTCTGCATCTCAGCTAGAACTCATGCATTTTACGAGTACCAGCGGCCGGCATTTATGTACATAGTGGTCCATTTACCAGCTTAAACGGGATCAAACGACTGATGTTTGGAGATAAATGAGAGAGAAGAGAGACAGAGAAAGAAAGATATTTTGAACAAGCCTTCGTGAGGACCTTCCCACATTAAAGAGCTCGAGACAGGCAGGTGAGCCGAGACCGAGAGGCACTTTTCTTTCAACTTCTGCCACTTCAAACGGCCCCATGAGGAGGTGACACCAGGCACTCAGCACCACAAACAAAGGTGCAGGGGCCACGAGGGGTAGAAGCCCAAGAAAAAAGACCCTTTGTGTCCCTGTTTTTTGTAAAGAGTCACGCAGTAACTATTCCGCTTGGCATGGTATATAACAACACTCTTAAACTGGTGGGTCGTGATTCAGTTCTCAATCAACCAATTATATAATATAAGTTTGGGCAACAAAATTTATATAAAAAATGCAGTAAGAATCACTCCCCATCTATTCTGTTGAAAAGCCATGCATCTGATCAGTATTTTAGCTCAAATTCATCTCTCACTTGGTAGTAGCTTGTCAGATTAAATAGATATCAACATGCACTAGCTGACCATGAATATATATATATATATATATATATATATATATATATATTGTTTAATTTTGTATGATATGCAAGTTTGGCTCTAATTTTGAATTGCCATCTAAGAAAACCTCAAGATAATTCCTTCCCAAATTAATCTTTTCACATAAATCTTTTCATGTTGTTGGTGTAGGGATGTTACTTTGAGCTAACACTGCTTTAATAAACCAGTCACCACAACACTAGTGCTTTATCACATCTATTAATGCTCTAGTCAAAATGGGAGGTCTGTTTTGCTAATGAGCAATGATTATAAGTTTAACACTGACATGAACTCTTTCATGCCCTTCTGGCTTTAATCAAACGACAGCGAGAACAACCAATAAACGCTCCTCGCTCTCCTTCCTCCACGGGGCTTCACGTACTGCACGGCAGTCCCACGGTTAATGAGAACGGGAAAGGTTTCAGCTTTCCCATTCACTAGCCTGATTGAGGTTGTTTTGCTTGAATTAAGATACTGCCTACCTCGGTTAACATTTGATTCACTCAGAAAGGCTTGTTCCTGTAGTTTCCCCTGCAGTTAAAGGGTTAAAAGGAAGGAAAAACGGACCCCCTTCTTCTGCAACTCTCTTCTCTGAAAGTAGCGTCTTTTGTGTTGCTCTAAACCCAAGACTCTCTAAAACTCCTCTGACCGCTGACCCACTCACCCACATCGTAAAGAGGTTTGGGGGTCACGGGTTCACAACAAGGTGATCTGCGGGTGGCGTTCGGTTTCAAAGGCTTGATACTTCACCTCGGTTCTCAGCTCTCAAAGATCCAGCAGCAATGAACTAAATGTGGCTAATTAGCATTGCAATCGAGAGGTGAGAGAAAACAAGAGAAGGGCTAACTT
The DNA here is from genome assembly GCA_037101425.1 of Elopichthys bambusa. Taxonomy (NCBI): domain Eukaryota; kingdom Metazoa; phylum Chordata; class Actinopteri; order Cypriniformes; family Xenocyprididae; genus Elopichthys; species Elopichthys bambusa. Next base: position 586,403 of record CM074455.1, read on the forward strand.
TAACATCACAATACTTATAGGTCAGACTCTCCTGTTTATGTACACCCACTATATTCTGCCAACTGATTTTCTTTTACAGATTATCTTGTAGCTCTTGGTGTTCCAGTTTGTTAGATGTAGGATTAAACAAATAACCCTAAATGAATCTGACTCAGTGTTTAGGCAGCTAATGTCAAAGACAAGAATGAGTTCTCGAAGTAAACCAGCTATGCAAGCTCACATTACCATCCTCATCAGCTTTGACATTTCAGTTTAACGCACGACTGACCGCCAGACAAAAACACAGGGATGAAAGCATAGGGAAAATGTCTTACCATGCCATAGCCACACTCGGTCCCATCAGCGAGAGGCATGTGCTGCGTACGACATCCTTTATGGTCGCCCTCAGCACTGGTGCACCAGAGGCGCTTGCACTGTTTCTGCAATCGGCAAGAATCACTTCAGTCAAAACTGGAGAAACAATGACTTGAACATTGGTAAATCAAACCCTTCCCACATATCCGAGAGTTCCCTTGACTTGGGTACATGCCTATTCAGTTGGGGCACTAGTATAGACAATGGATTCAGATGGTTAGTTAAATGAGCTTTGAGACTACAAGAACCCAACAACCAGAAGAAATAATGGTACTTGAATATTGGTAAATCAAACTCTTCTCAAGTATTTGAGAGTTCTCTTGATTGGGTACAAACCTAAATACATTTACATCAATAGTAAGGTTGTCAAAAATGCATACTTCGGTACCAAGTTGGTACAGAAACTTTAAAAATGTGACAAGACCAGCAATTCCCCCTAGCATTTAGAGCACTGTTCCTAAACACCTTGGTTTAGCCATTGTGTTCACGCGCTTAACAGATATGTCTGTGATTGGCTACAATGATCAACGCTTTTGAGTGTTTGAAATGCTCCCGTGTGTATCTCTGTAAGCACTCGGTGATGAGCGTCAAAGATGTCTATTTACAACGTTTTTGAAGCATAGATCATTGTAGCCAATCACAGACCTATCTGTTGAGAATATGAATACAATGGCCAATCAGAGGTGTTTAAGAATCCACTCAACAGTGCTCAAAATGTTAGGGGGAAATGCTGGTATCGTCACATTTTTAAAATTTCAGTACCAAAGTTGGTACCGTAAGGCTTCTGTAAGTTGGTACTTTTAACAACCCTAGTGACTAGTATAGACAATGGATTCAGATGGTTAGTTTAATGAGCTTTGAGACAACAAGAACCCAATGACCAGAAGAAATGAGGAACAATGGGAGAATTTAAGAGGAGGTTACAGACACAGTTGGGTTCCCTAAAGACAGTCCCTGGTCGTTAAATGACTAAACAGCCTCCCAAAAGTAAGACAGACCAATGCACAAAGCAACACTGTTTCAGCATCTCTCACTAACAGGGTGGTCACTGAGTTAAGGTGTCACTGACACATTTGGGATCCATTGTTGAAGTATATTTAGATGTCGTACCATGAACGGACAGACTTGGGAGCCGGGACCGAACATGAGTTCGCACTGTCGGTTGGCGTTGTAGAGTTGACCTGGCAGCTGGTTGGGAAGGTTATACGTCCTGCCTGAGGGCTCGTCCAGGAGACATTCACCATAACCAGTGCTGAGAAGAAAAAAACATACAGATATCAACACATTTCATCAAGGACATCTGTGGTTTATTGGTTTCTGCCCTCAGAATCCTGGAGTAAATACTATCATAAAGCATTTGTTGTTATTTTGCATCAGTTGTCAATGAATAATACAAATGCAGTCTTTCTGATTTCACCAGGCATCTGAAGGCCAAGTGTACGATGGAGGCAGCGGTGGGTGGTCTGCTTTGTTACCTGCTGATAACTGATTGAATGGACTTAGTTAGACAACACAAAAGCTGCATTTCAATGTGGGAAAAGACGGTGTTCTCTAACAATGGTGGGTCTCCAAGAATCAACACAGCGGTGCCAAAACCAACGTTTCAGCACATCAGTCCAACATGCCTTCAGCTCTGGCTACGTCATGACATATATGTCCCACCACACCCTTCCTTTGAAACACATAAAGGAGCTACAAAAGAGCAGCTGTACATTGAAGCTCATTGAATTGTTGGGCTTAACGTCTCTGAATGGCTCTTTCAGCAGAGAGGGAACAAAGCAAACCTCCTTGACAAAGTCCTTTCTCCGTTTGCCTTCTGCATGCTCACCTTTCTGTAAGAAAGAACGGAAACTGAAGCTCAGAATAGCCGTGTGATGCAATTATGTGAGATGCTGGTTCAATTTGTCCTTGGCTTTAAGACTAAACACCTGTGTCAGCTGATTTTGTCCTCTCATTACCTCGCTCACCCTTTACTCCCACTCTGGACACCCTACAAGACACCTTTGTCTTTATGAGGGGAAAAACGAACACTACTCGAGGGGCATGTGTCCTTCTGTGGGACTAATTTATCCATCAGAGTTAGGATGACAGCGCAGAGAAGCGGCGTACGCTCTCGTCTCTCTGCACCTCGTCATCAGCACATTCGAGTTATGAGTTTGTTCATAAAATCAGCAAGACTGAGGCTGACAAAAACCTTTCACAGGAGTATGTTAGTGCAAAGCTCTTAGAGAGTGATAAGATTACAGTAAACTGAAACCATCAGATCTCTAAGTATCTCTCAGCTATGCTCAAGTGAGTGTGAGTGTGTGAATTCAGGCTCTTTCACATGATTAGACCTGCAACCAATGAATATGCATCCTAATGCATCCTAACACTAGAGTACAAAAAAAGATATTTTGAAGGACAATTTTAGACCCCATTGGCTTTCATTATGTAGGCAAAAAGACAAAATATCTTATTTTTGTGTTCCACACACAAAAAGAAAGTCTTGGAATGACATAAGGGTGAGTAAATGATTTATCCCTTTAAGAGAGGTTATTTATATATCATTGTAATTACTCCAAGAAGCTTTGAAGAATACTGCATTGCGAAAAACTTAATAATACCAATGTACTTTCTTGAAAAAGTGCTGTAGGAACATTTGGGTTCATGAAATGTTGTGGTTCATCAGCGAGCAAGTTTCTTTGAGTTCAGGTCAGGCTGCGCCCTTCTGGCACAGACATGAAGTCCACACCTGGAGATCATTTGGGCGGGTTGGTAAAGTGAGTTTATTAAGGAAAATGACTCACAGTTATTATTACTGAAGGTTTTTTGGACATGTACCATGGTACCTTGGAGAAACAAGTAAATATCATGGTATATAAATACAGTAATCATTCAGTACCCTAGTATTAGTATCATCTGACACCATGGTTTTCTCTGTTAATTTGACAGATTAAAGGCTTTTCCACGTCAAACGTCATTCTAGCCCATTTAAGTATATCCATATATTTTCACCACTTCACATTTAACTTCTATCTGGCGTTCTGTAAAGCTTGTCTGAGCGAGCAACAGTAACCGACGGATCAACCGGCCTCATTTTCATTAGCAAAGTGGCATTTTGATGCAGAGGGACTTGATATATTGTGAGTTTTAGCATGAGAATCAAGTAGATTCGTCCTTGAACAGAGCCAGAACAGAACAAGACGTTTCTCATTTCTCAGACATTCAACAGCTGCTTCTAAATGAACGTCTGAGCTAATTGAGCTTTAATGTGAGAGAAACGTCTCTCGTTGACGCTGTAGGTCATGCCATGGAAAATAACAGGCTTAGCCAATATTTAAGGTGTGCGTAGAAAAGCGAGCTTTTATGCTACTATCTCAGCTTCACTTTTCAGTAAATGTAGTTTGTTTTTGTCTTCAAAAATCATAGCTTTTCCAGTAACAAATCGATTTTTACATGACAAAATACTCCATCACTGTAACATCAACAACTTAACAGCCGAGTGAACTGAGTTAATAATCAAACACACTAACTTAAACTGCCTTGGGATTCTGAGAAGTCATTAAACGATTAGAAGAAGGAGCAACATTTTATGCTTTTAAAATGCAGCTAGACTGTAGCTTGACAAACCATTGCCATATGATGATAAACACTACACTGCAAACCAAAAATGATGTTCTTCCTCTTGTTTTCCAGTACAAATATCTAAATGTTCTTAAATCAAAATACCTTTACTGGAGATGCAAAATAACTGAAAATATAAAGTCTTGTTTACTGAAAAAAAACCCCATCAAAATTAAGTGCTTAAAACAAGAAATATCTGCCAATCGAGTCAGAAAAATAAATTTTCCCTTTGAATTAAGATTATTTTTCTGGCCTCATTGGCAGATATTTGTTCTTGTTTTAAGCACAAACTCATTTCATTTTGATGATTTTGTCAGTAAACAAGACTTAATATCTTCAGTCATTTTGCTTCTCCAGTAAATGTATCTTGATTTAAGAACGTTTCGATATTTGTGCTGAGAAACCTTCTGTTTTTTGCAGTGTAACAGTAACGTATGATTGTGTTTGCATGCAGTGTTTCAGTGTGTGTGTTCAGTTTAATCTCCTCACAGGAGAGTGTTGCATCTTGAAGAGCTCTTGAGGTTGAACGGACAGTCAAAACACAGATGCACTTGAGGTTTCATTTTCTCATACAAAGCCATGAGAAAACTGTCAACCAAAGATCTTAAAGTCAACATAAACATGTTCATAAACCATTCTACTGATGCATTTCTGAGTGAAACAGAATGATTGAGGAAAAGATAAGATTTTACCCAAATGTAGTCTAAAAAATGCAATTAAATTCACATTTATTTGTATAGCGCTTTTCACGATCTTTTCAGAGCAGTTTTCAGAGAATGCATGTCAACGTTACAATTTAGAGAATGCTTCTAATTACTCTTTGACTATTAGTAAAATCATGTACGTAAGGTTAATATTTTGATAATTTAACAACACATTCACAAGTTCACGATTCTCTGATGTTAAACTAGCAAACATATATAATCAGGCATAACATTATGACCACCTTCCTAATATTGTGTTGATTCATCAGATCAGACCTTCTTCCATCGCTCCGTGGTCCAGTTCTGATGCTCACGTGTCCACTGTTGGCTCTTTCGGCGGTGGACAGGGGTCAGCATGGGCTATGCAGCTCCATACTCAACAAACTGATGCATTGTGTATCAGAACCAGCATCAACTTCTCTGAGGACAAAATGTTCACTTGCTGCCTAATATATCTAACAGATGTCATGATGAAGAGATAATCAGTGTTGTTCACTTCACCTGTCAGTGCTCATAATGTTATGCCTGATCGGTGTATTTAAAAAAAAAAAAATAAATCTTGTTTTCTGAAAAATGCATCAAAATTAAGTGAGTTTATGCTTAAAACAAGAAAAAAGTATCTGCCAATGGGGTCTCTTGTTTTAAGCAAAACCTCACTTAAATGTGATGCATTATTCAGAAAACAAGACTTGCCTCTCCAGTAAATGTATCTTGATTTATGAATGTTTAGATACTTGTATTGGAAAACAAGAGCACGTAACCTGGTCATCCATGATACTAACCCTGATCAACAGGCCTCTCACTGACGGAGTCACTGGAGCGCAGAGCAGATCAAAGGGTCGCGTTCAGGGAAAATCTAATTATAACTGACACTTCCTGTCTTAAAGGGAAGCTGCTGCGTCTCCCTCCACTCTGGACGGCCTCAATGAGCCGTTGCCCCGAGTTACGGTTGCCGAGGGGCCAAGAACGCCGGCGACTAAATGACTGTTTGTCCGGCACCTCGAGAGAAAGCAGACAGACTCAGACGAGAGTGAGACAGGAAGAGCAATTTTGAGCTCTAAAGAGCCTGACCTGGTGAGGATTTGCTCAAAGGTCACTTTAACTTTAAAACCTGACATCTGATATTAGACACAGCCTGCTGGGAAAATGGTTGTGTTCTAGGACATGCTTAACCAGATAAACTAGTTCCCCACCAGCTTAGCCATGGTGGTCTACCAACTCTAACCTGCTGACCAACTGATTCAGACTCTGATTACCTAAACCAGCTAATCTCCATTCAGCTAGAAACCAGAGTTATTATCGTTAACTAAAACTAAAACCATAAAACAATAAATAAATAATCAAATGAAATAAAATAAACATATGGGTCATTGACGAATAAGGTTTTTAAAAATGTAAAAAAAACATAATGGAGAAGTTTTATTAAGTGTTAACAATGACATTATGTGGTTTTCATGATCATTTAACACTGCTTTTGTCATTTTTTACAAGATGGACAAAATTTGTCACCAAAAAAGTCATTCGGTTTAACCAAAATTTTGGTTATACCAAATGACGATATTCTCAAACAATGCTAACAGGCTGATATCTAGCTAGCTAGCAAAATGCCAATTAAACATTTTACATTTAGTACAAGTTTTTAAAATATTACGACATTTTCCATGTTTTATAGCGGTTGCACCGAATGACCTGACGTTTCGGGACATGCGTATGAACAAGTGAAATTTTTCAGATAGTTAAAAGAGAGTTAGTTACTTTGCTTCATGACCATGTGGTCCTTTGCTGGCGTCTGAATGATGTCACATCCTGTCACATGATACTGACCGCATGACTTGATCCAAAATGGTCCCTTTATATTGGTTACTCCAAATGACATCAAGTACATTCCGGATATTCTTCCTCATAACAAAGCAACGACTTCTACACATCATTTTAACACCATTTTGCACTATGTTGACATATGATGTTATAAAATCATGCCAGAATAAAAAAATATATATAAATGTTTACATTTTAAGATATTTTAATCACAAATGAATTTGGATGGTTAAACCGAATGACCTTTTGACACTTCAACATCTTTAAAATACCTTTATATGTAGCAAAATATAATTAAAACCTTTTGGATTCAATAAAAGAGATCTAGTTGTGCTACCTTACATACTTTGGATGTCATATCTTTGTTTTTTTATTATTATTAAGGCCTTTGGACAAAAAAAAAATGACCCGTCACATCATTGACCCATATATAAGATGAAATCAGAGATGCACCTACTCCAGGAAATCGGTGACGTATTTGCGGCTGCATTTGGACCAGGACCAGGGACTGGTGTCGTAGTTGAGGGTCGGAGCCATGACGTGGTACTGATGCTTGACTCCGACCTCTCTGCACTTCGGACTGTCGTCATGTGGCATGTTGAACCTGCGACACACACACAATCCACAGAAGAGAGTTCATGCACTTCCAGAAACGAGGAGAATACAAGAACTGTGACGGTACTGGATAAATACCAACATTACACTGCAAAAAATGATGTTCTTCCTCAGTATTTCTGTCTTGTTTTCCAGTACAAATATCTAAACATGCTTAAATCAAGATACATTTACTGGAGAAGAAAAATGACTGAAAAAAAGAAAGAAAACAAATCTCTTGATTTAAGCATGTTTTGATATTTGTGCTGGAAAACAAGACAGAAATACTGAGGAAGAACATCATTCATTTTTCTTCTAAAATTCTTATATCCAAAAACCGTATATATTCATACCGTGGTATTTCTGTTAGTGCCTTGATGTGTGTGACTGTCAACAAAAAACAAAACCTCTTTTTGTGGCAGAAAGGAAAAGTCCAGCAATAAAATCCTTACATAAAAGCTGTATTGAGATGAATCTGACGTCTGAAATAGAAATGCAGTGATGTCAGAGTCCAGAAACAGCTGTGAAATCAGACACAAACAGCTGTGTTTACGGAGATCCTTCAGACTCTATCTGGGAGGCTTCATATGCACATTAAATATATTTCATATATTACATTCATGAAATACTTTAACTGTTTCATTTCAAGAACATCTGTGCTGTTGATCAAAACAACTGTGTCTGTCCAACGTTTATACGACGTCCACCGGTCCGGAATCACACTTTTTCTTTGGTTCTTCCTCAGTATTTCTGTTTAGTAATCACTAGTAATCTTCACAATTATTACAAAGAAATGACAAGGACACTCTTAGAACAAAAAAAAGAGTTCTATATAGAACTTTAGGGTTCTTGACTCAATTTTAAAAAACCCGTTATGCCAAAAAAGGTTCTATATATAATTCTAGGGTTCTTGACCCAATTTTAAAGAACCATTTTCTAGTGATAAAGTATGTTTACGAGCTGTTTAATTCCTAAAATTGAATTAAAATGACAAATTAAAATTATTTAATTAAAATTAAATCCATGATAAGAACCCATAAAAGGTTCTGTAGATGGAATTCTAGAGAACATTCTCTTCTAAGAGTAACAGTAAAGTAGGACAGCTGAAATAGTATAACGTACGTTTTATTGACAACATTGAAAAATATTTTGTGCATGTGTGTTTCATCTGGAGGACAGATTGTAAATGTTACTGTATTGTGCTGTGAAGGGCTTCCTTTGGACGTTGACTTTGCTTTTGGAAAAGTTGATTTGGAAGGCGGTTTGACCTCATCGTCCCACTGCAGCGCATGGAATTCCCTCCGACGGTCGCATGGCTATCATTCTTACACACACGGATCCACACTGGATTCATTTATACAGAGAGTTCGATGTTCTGAGCTCACGGAACATCACTAATATGACACTGATGAAGACACAGGCCTCTCTTCACCATCTACTGCAAAAAAAAATGATGTTCTTCCTCAGTCTTGTTTTCCAGCACAAATATCTAAACAGTTACTGGAGAAGAAAAATGACTGAAGATACTGAGTCTTGTTTACTGACAAAATCATCAGAATGATGTGAGTATGTGCTTAAAACAAGTAAAATAACCAAGATTATTTTTCTGACTCCATTGGCAGATATTTGTTCTTGTTTTAAGAAAGTTTAGATATTTGCACTGGAAAACAAGACAAACGTACAGAGGAAGAAGATCATTTAATGCAGTGTAAACAGCGGCTGTCGGTTGGTCTTTATTGCGTTCTGCACCTGCTCTCTCTGAGAGGTGCTTTTGTGAGGGTCTTTCAGAGAAACTTACACGTGTCCCAGCTCGTGAGCGATGGTGAAGGAAGCGCTCAGGCCATTCTCCTCGCTGATGGAGCAGCTCCGGTACGGGTCGCACATGGTTCCCAGCTCTGCCAAACCTTCGGTTCACACACACAGAAAAAGAAAATATGACATTATCACTGCTTTTCCATTTGAATGATCGCTGCGCAGCTTGAATGAGATTGCAGGTCCTAAACACCTGCTGGGGCCCTGCACAGGTCACTGGGTCTGTGCTGACGTCCAGGACTCATTCATGACCCACAGCTGGTCCTGTACGACACGCTGATGACAGTCAAATGAAGCTCAGCTGACAGACTTCCTGTAGGGTCTGTTTCTGCGTTCAGGAACCAGATTAAGTGACACACTAATGAACGCACTAATGAAAATGTCCTTTATACGGCCTACTATTATTAAAAACAAAAACATATGTGAAAAGATATGCAATATGCGAGACTTGCCGTCACATGACCTACAAGAGATTAAAGCAGGAAAAAACCCTGCTATGCCGCGTTTTCAAACCAATGTTTTGTGATAGTGCCAGTTTGATAAGTCAAAATAATTTTTTTACATTTTCAAAGCATTGTGAGTGCATTAGCTAGCTGTACACTACAGGTTTAAGTGAATGCAATGGGTCATCTGTTTATTCATACTGCATCCTGCAGAAATAATACATCAGGACAGTAGTATGCTAGTCTGAACACAACCAGTGTGATGTGATGAAACACAAAGAAGATCTTTACCTAACGTGTCACACTTGTCTTTTGCTCTGCAGATGTCCTCCCTGAGAAACAAACACACTCATAATACAACACACACACACACTACACAAGTGTTTATGCTTTAATCAGGTTCAATCGACTGTTGTAATGAAAAAGGTCAAAGGTCAAGTTAAGGTCACCTGGTTATAAGAAGGGCCGTGTCATGATGACCCGGGTGACTGTCGTCCAAAACATTGTGACTTTGTTGCCACATACAGAAGTTATGAAGCGTCGCAGTGGCGTAGAAGTTTATATTCGGTCCTTCCTGAGAAAAAAAACACACGCTTTAAAATACAGTACAAAACTGATCAGAGGGGAATAACGTCTTAGATGTTGCTCGTTTATGTCTCAGGACACCATTATTTTACTGAAGTATTAAGCCTGTTGAGTAGGCTTAGATCATTTGATGAGAAATGATTGAGATCATATTGAGTTCTGATGGCAGACTTTGGGGTCTTGAGCAAATCTGAGCACAGTTTGAGACATTTTTGAGATCTCTTTTGAAAATGTAGAAGAGACACGTGTGAAATTATTGGGGTCTTTTTCTCTGGAGAAACTTCTGAGACACAGGAGACTTCAGCAAAAGTCTCCATTTAATCTCACTGATCTCTGTTTCTTCTAAACTTCCACACAAATGAGTAGGCTTAGATCATTTGATGAGAAAGGATTGAGATCATATTGAGATCTTTGACTTTCGATGACAGACTTTGGGGTCTTTAGCAAATCTGAGCACAGTTTGAGACATTGTTGACATCTTCTCTGAAACTGTAGAAGAGATACATGTGAGATTATTGGGGTCTTTTTCTCTAGAGAAACATCTGAGATTTCATCAAAAGTCTTCATTTAATCTCACTGCTGTCTAGGACAAACAAATGAGAACTTAAAGTGATCTCATGTTGCTTGTTTATGTCTCAGGACACTTAATGCATTATTTCACTAGTATCAACCTTGTCTCAGATGTTTCCTCTAGACTTACACATACATAAATCAGCTCAGATCATTTGATGAGAAATGATTGAGATCATATTGAGATCTCTGACTTTCGATGACAGACTTTGGGGTCTTTAGCAAATCTGAGCACAGCTTGAGACATTATTGAGATCTCTTTTGAAACTTTAGAAGAGACGTGTGAGATTACTGGAGAAACATCTGAGACTTCAGCAAAAGTCTTCATTTAATCTCACTGTTATCTAGGAGAAACAAATGAGAACTTAACAAGATCTCATTTTGCTCGTTTATGTCTCAGGACACTTAATGCATTATTTCACTAAAATATCAGCTTTGTCTCAGATGTTTCCCCTAGACTTACACATAAATTAATCAGCTCAGATCATTTGATGAGAAATGATTGAGATCATATTGAGATCTCTGACTTTCAATAACAGACTTTGGGGTCTTTAGCAAATCTGAGCAGAGTTTGAGATACAGGAGACTTCAGCAAAAGTCTCCATTTAATTCACTGCTGTCTAGGAGAAACAAATGAGAACTTAAAGTGATCTCATGTTGCTTGTTTATGTCTCAGGACACTTAATGCATTATTTCACTAAAATATCAGCTTTGTCTCAGATGTTTCCCCTAGACTTACACATAAATGAATCAGCTCAGATCATTTGATGAGAAATGATTGAGATGATATTGAGATCTCTGACTTTAGATGACATACTTTTGGGGTCTTTTGGGGTCTCAAGCTCAGCTTGGGACATTATTGAGATCTCTTTTGAAACTGTGTGTGAGATTATTGGAGTCTTTTTCTCTGGAGAAACATCTGAGATTTCAGCAAAAGTATCCATTTAATCTCACTGTTATCTAGGAGAAACAAATGAGAACTTAACAAGATCTCATTTTGCTTGTTTATGTCTCAGGACACTTAATGCATTATTTCACTAAAATATCAACTTTGTCTCAGATGTTTCCCCTAGACTTACACATACATAAATCAGCTCAGATCATTTGATGAGAAATGATTGAGATCATATTGAGATCTCTGACTTTCGATGACAGACATTGTGGTCTTTAGCAAATCTGAGCAGAGTTTGAGACACAGGAGACTTCAGCAAAAGTCTCCATTTAATTAACTGCTGTCTAGGAGAAACAAATGAGAACTTAATGAGATCTCATGGTGCTTGTTTATGTCTCAGGACACTTAATGCATTATTACACTAGTATCAACCTTGTCTCAGATGTTTCCCCTAAACTTACACATACTGTAAATGAGTCAGGTCAGATCATTTGATGAGAAATGATTGAGATGATATTGAGATCTCTGACTTTAGATGACATACTTTTGGGGTCTTTTGGGGTCTCAAGCTCAGCTTGAGACATTATTGAGCTTGAGACTCTTTTGAAACTGTGTGTGAGATTATTGGAGTCTTTGGAGAAACACCTGAGATTTGAGCAAAAGTATCCATTTAATCACACTGCTGTCTAGGAGAAACAAATGAGAACTTAAAGAGATCTCATTTGTCATGTTCTGATTGTACCTGTTCATTATGTATGACGATGAGTTTGACAATCATGATGTTGATCAGGTTTCCTACACTGGGGTCTCTGTAGATCGCAGCAACCTGAAACGACAGAGGCTTTTAGACAAAAATACCCATAAACCACTGCTCTTCCAAATATACTGATAAACCACTTTGACACATCAGATGTTGACCTTCATCTAATGACTCATGTTTGAGGACATTTCCTGCCCAAAAGTCAAATGACTGTCCCACTCTATATCTCCTAAACCAGTTTATAAAGAGCAAAATTCCAGGTCAAATCCTGTCGTAACTCTGAGGCGATCCAACAGGAAGTCAATAGTTCACCATAAACATTGAGTGTTTAGAAGAAGCCAAAGGGGAGACCTCAAACAGACGGCTACAATTACACAGAGAGACAGACAGAGGGGAACATCTCCACTATAAATCACTGTCAGACGCACTAATGGAGTCTTCTGATTGGCCGAGAGAACACGCCCACACCACTATGACATCATCAGCGCACTAAAACCCAATCAGATCAACATTTTATTCATTAATTCTTGACATCTTTAATGTATATCACCATGTCAGAAGCACTAATGATACTTTTTATGGTACCATGGTATTCGTGGGGTATCATGTAAATATCATGGTATATGACTATGATTATCATGCAGTACTATGGTATATACCAAAGTATCATCACTGTAGCCTTCACCAGCATTATTAGGTGTAAATATTGTCCATATGTTGTTTTGAACAGGTTTTACTCATTTATATCTGGAGTTAAACCCAAAACTGGCTCATCAACTCAAAATATATGGACCGAAGCAGCGCGGGTGGGCAGAAGACCCCCTGATGGTTCTTATCAAAGCACGGCCTTGTGGGTAAAAAGTCCAGCCAAGTTATTATGGACTGAATCAATATCACACACACATGTGGTATGGGATCAATTATTGATTAAAACTATTTAATAGACTTCAAACAGACTGAACGCTCATGAGACCAACAGCAAAGTTATGAGCTCAAAAACACAGACCAGTTTCTCTAACAATTCCATACTTCATTTATGACTGAGAGAAATTAATAAAATGTTCATTTACTTACTACTGACATGATTGTAAGTATGTAGTGCTCCAGGTTTCGTCCGTGATGTCGAACCATCTTGGTGTCGGCCGTCACCATGAGCTCAACGAAGCGCGGGTACGACAGGAAGCGTCTCTTGCGGGAACGAGAGCCGCTGGAATCATCTTTGGAATGAGCCGCACGCTTCTGCATCGTTTTCTGTATCGACATCACTTCCTCTTCCAGAGTTCTGTTGCTATGGAGACTGATGTGATTGTTCTTGTGATGTTCTGTGGGAAAATAAACAAATCTTCATAAATGTATTACAGTAAAAAAATTTAATTAATATATTAAATTAATGTACATTTAAAGGCAGTACAAAAAACGTAAATATGTACTTTTTATTTATATATTTAACTAATATGTTTAGAAATAAACAACAAAATAATTACTAATGATTTATTTCTAAATATATTTATATGCATAAATAAATAGATTTAATATTTAATATTTCAAAGTTTCATTATTAATAATATAAATGTTCAATATATAATTTAATAATAACATATATTTTTATTATTACAATTCTTCATAACCTCTTTTACTGCATTACAGTAAAAATGTAATAAATATATATTAAATTAATATATATTTAAATGGAGTATCATTACTACAGTGATTTAAATGTGTATTTATATTTTATTTATATTCTGTAATATTTAACTTATGTATTTAGAAATAAAACTAATAAATAGAAATAAATATATTTATATACAAAAATGAATACAAATAATTTACATTTCATTTAAACCTTTAATTTAAACATTACAATTTATTAATAATACATACTGCAATAATAATAATAATTTTATTTCTAAATATATTGGTTAAATATATACAAATACAAAAAAAAATAATATGTCAGTTTCATTTTAACATTTTAAATATTACAATATAATAATACTTTTTCTAAATATATTTCACATAAACATTACCATTTAATATTTCAGTTTCATTATTAATACTATACATATTACAACATAATAATAATAATAACTATATATATATATATATATATTTTATATTTTTTTAACTATAGTTATAATAGTATAACGAAACTGATTTCTTTTTTATATATATAAATCAAACATGAATAAAAGCAACAGTTGATTGACAGACTGGAGTGTTTCTGCATCTGCACTACAGCAGCAGGAGTGAAGCGCACTGATGTAGACGCTGAGCCGCAGCTGATATATGACCACATATGGGATTATGTCAGAGCGGCACATGCTGGAAAACAGCCACGTCTGACGGCAGCAGCTGATTCCAGATCAGCTGAGACGATGACGGCTGAAACCCTGACAAAAACTACTGCAGCACGGATGGCATTACCACGGTACTCTGAGATATAAAACACGTTTCTTCAGATCTGGATCAAGTACACGAACAGAGGACTTGATTCTCCAGCTCTGATCTCGAGAGCGCTGCCAAACACACACACCAAACACAAGTGTTCACTCAATTGAGAAATCTGTGAACGGCCCAGGGGAAAAAACACAGAAAGAGGAGCAGAGAAAGAGCTTTGCAGGACGTTTTGGACTGATGCCCGCTGCTGTGTTTGAGGCGGCAGAGCCACTTCCTGTCCCACACTGTCTAAAATAACTAAAAATTATATTAATAATAGTATTATTACAAATTAAAAATAAATGTCTCACGGATTACACTGGGTTTTAATGTGTTTTGATGCTGGTTTAGGCCACTCCCCATCACCATCATCATCATCATCATCATTGTGCGAACCGAACGCTTTAAACAAACTCAAATGAAAACGACAGAGCACGTCCTCCAGACGCACGCACTTCACGAGGACATCTGCCGTGTGTTTATTCACACAAACTCCTCTCTAAACAGCACACTGGTGTAAACTACCCTCACAAGACAACGAGAGCAGCGGGGCGATCATGACAGCGGCTGTTGACGTGACCTTTGACACGAGCCTGGACTTCTTCGCAAAGTTTGATGCTGATCTAAACACTTAGATCATTGATGGAAACCAATAAATCATCAGAATGAGACTTGAACTCTAACTGAAGTCAGCAGGACACAGTCACTGAACTGTAGGTCATACTGTAAACATGGACACTTGGAGGCTCATTCAGTCAGAGACCAGAATAGGGTTGATCTATTTTATAATAAGAATTCGAATATATTTGAAAAAATATTTTACAAAAATATAATGCAATAAAAAATTATATATATATATATTTAGTTAGATATGTTAAAATATATTTAGCAAAATAAATAAGTAAGTAAATGTATAAATTAATACATAAAAATAAATAATATTAAATAAATATATTTTAAACATTTAGCAAAACAAATAAATATATCAATAAATAAAATTAATATTTAAAATGTATTTAAAAATTGATTTAGCAAAAAGAAATATTTTAAAATGTATTTTAAATTTTTTTTAGCTAAAATAAGTAAATAAAAATAAATAGATATGTTAAATACATTTTGCAAAAATAAATGAATGAATAAAATTAAATAAATTAATAAACAAAATGAGTTGTAAAATATATTAAGCAAAAATAGAATACAATAAATAAATAAATAATAAAAATAAATACATTTTAAAATATATTTGGCAAATATGAAATAAATTAATAATTCGAATATATACTTTTTAAATTAAATACATTTAGCAACAACTGCTTAAAACAAGTAAACAAATACACTTACATACACAATTTAAGGATGTTTCAGTATTTTTACTTGAAACCAGATGAAGAGTTTTTCAGGTCTGCTTTTCAATGACTTCACAAACATTCAGCAACACAATTCATCATAAATGTCTGTAGAGAAACAAGCGATTCATCATCAAACTTATTAACATTCTTGAGCGGCTGCGATGCGAGCAGACGTGCTTCTTCATCGGGTAAAGTCTGAAAACACGCAGACTAGTAATTAAGAGTAACGTATCGCTCGCGAGACAGAGAACATCACAGGAGATGATGGTGAAGGTTATGTAAAGGTCCAGACGTTTCTCTGCGTTTGGAGACGAAAGACTGATGCAATGTCTCCACGAGCTTCACCTGCGACCATCTGTCTGTCAACTTTCTGTTTTCATCATAGTTTGGACAAAAGCCACAACGTCTGACTCCTCTGGATGCTTTTCAGATTCTTCCACCTGTTTTATCATCCATCTGGTGAAAATCATGAAACTTGACATGAAAATGTCAAAAACTGACACCAACCAAAGCAGTGCATTCATAAGAGAGAAACACATACTCGTCTTCTGAACGTCAGACAGACGAGATGAATCGACCCGTATCGCCCTCAACCCTCATCTCTTTCCATCTGCCCACCAGCGCAGCAATGCCAGACACATGACCTGAAGAGCCAGATAAACGCCAGCATCTTCATCAGCAGCTCGGATCTAAACATCTCAAAGCATCACCTGACACTTCATTTTTTCCTAAGTTTAGGAGCACATTAGGCTGCTAGGACAATTAATCAGATTATTTAAACACATTTATTTAATTTAATGAATTAAATAATCATCTTTTGAGGTACTGCTGTTATTGCAATTTTTGTTTTTCAGTCCCCAAATGTAAGACCTCTTATAATAACAATTAAAAGGGAACTATAACGCCCCTTTCACAGGATGTAATATAAGTCTCTGGTGTCTCCAGAATGCGTCTGTGAAGTTTCAGCTCAAAATACCCCACAGATCATTTATTATAGCTTGTCAAATTTGCCCCTATTTGGGTGTGAGCAAAAACACGCCGTTTGTGTGTGTCCCTTTAAATGCAAATGTTCAAATCTTCTTTCCAGAAGAGGGCGGAGCTTTAACAGCTCGCGCTTCGGTCGCTCAACAACAACAAAGCTGGAGAATCTCACACAGCCAAAATGACGAACAGTGTTCAGCCTTACATTGTTCAAACCGGAGTCGACACTGATGGAGAGACTCAGGAAGAAGTTTCTGAACGGTTAGTGGATAAATTTATGTAGTTGTTGTGGAGTTGATTCAACTCATCCACTAGCATTGGTATCATGTTAATCTTTTGTGCAAATCCAACGTTGAATGGACCCTCCTTTGTCTTTAAAAGAAAATACCTCCCTTTGCATTGAACTTTGAGTGTCGTAACTTTGCAGATGTTGTTTATACTCAAACATTACAACATTACACACTAACTAAAGTTAAAAAAAGTGAAATCATAATCAACCACCGCTTTAAGATGTTTGTTATGCCATTTGAGATATTTAAAACTTTTTTATGACCTGAAATTTCATAAAACTACGTACATAGCGTACATGAGACTGAACAAGAGACTGAACGTGATTCAATGCATCGATAAACTCAAGTCAAATATGTTTTTCGTTCTTCACTTAGAAGTAAAAGAAAATGTCCCTTTGCAGTGATATACTGTTAATAAACATCCTGACGCTGTCCCGACATTTAGAATACGTAAATATGTGCTGCACGCTTTCCTCTCAATAACAAAATAAACACACAAAAATGACACCAGTGAGAAAACAGCAGTTCAGAAAGCTAAAAATAGTGGCATCATGGCATCATGTCGACAGATGAGGTCATTAAAATTACACTGTTATGATTGATGACTGTTAAGTTTAATTATAAAGTAGGCTATATTTGAAACTACAGAATATATAGATCTGGCTCTGTGAGACTATAGTTTGAATTAATCTCTTCTTTTTGCATGACACATTGACATTAAGGTACAGAATGGCTCTTTCAGCATTATCCTGAGCATTGTATAAGCTTTTGTTTCATGTGTCATTAAACGGTGAGTAAACGTCACATCCTTTTGATATTCCCAGCAAAAATCCCGAGTCCTTCACATTAAAATCAGTCAGGCTTTCATAGACAAACTAGGAAGTCTGGGAAGGTCTCATTTTCTTAACTTTCATTACAAGCTGTTCACATGTTTGCAATAAAATGTGATTAATACATGAAAATTCTTACATATACCCCCCCTTAAAGATGTTCACACATGATGACATTCGCGGGGCTCCACATCTGACTCTGACTCTACATAAACTCTACATGGTTTTGAGCTTCTCTGATGACAGAGAGAGTAAATGGATCCACATCCAGGTGTCAAGATGAACCACTTTAACAGCCCTTATTATGGAAACGCATCTCTCAACACATCTCGAGACAAGCCAGACTTGAGATCAGCACTGACAGAGACTGTAAAACCACAGGTATTATTATTTTATTAATATTTTGAACTTGTTTACTTGCTTATTTTATATAATATTTTATATTATTAAATATAATATATATATATCATAAGCTCACGACACGCTAAAATCATACATTCACATTTAGAAGAAGGAAACCTCAACAATGACAATATTTACTATATTACACAGATTCTCATATCAAATCACTCAAACTAATAACAAACAGCACTAGACGTCAAACTGAGATGTCGTTGGGGACTGCGCTGCATTTCTGGAGACAATTAGAGGACGATCTGATTGTCGGTCACAATCAAGAGATCTGCGGACGGATGCAAGGCCTGCGACATACATTCACCCGTATCTCGTGACAACAATCGCTTCAGAGATAAACACACTGCGTTTGTTCTCCACCGTTGTTTGTTTCAAAAGAGCGCTTATGAGATGACGAAGGCAAAAACACCCTCATCCTCTTGATTCAGCAGAACAGACACAAACACACCAAAACATGTTCATGCAGGGAAGAGAAATCACATTAATATCTCAAACTGTGCTCAGAGATCTCAAACATTTCTCATCAAATGATCTTCACATTCATTTTGATGATGACTGGAGACTCATTTAGGCCTGTTTGAGACATTAAAGTTGATTTATAAATTAAACGCACCTGAGAACTTCATTACATGAACTCATAAAGAAATGAGCCATGAAAGAGCAACCTAAGAGCAATAAACATTCAGGGAAGCATAACGTCACCGGCCATCCGCTTGGTATTTTCCTACAAACTGGGACAGTTGGCACGATCCGAACACATCCCATCTTCCCTTTCATCCTTCTCTGTCTCTCTCTCCGTCCAATCGCAGCTCTGATTTAACACAAGACTCCTCTTTCAAGCCAGACATAAAGAAGTGCAGGCAGGGGCCGTGGCATCACTGACCCTCACAAAGACGGCCTTTATGTGGCCGCACAACCTGCTGAGGACGGTTGAAGAGAAAGAATCCCTCCTAAACCATCCTGAACTCAAGCTCTAACTGGACTCTATTAGTCTTATAAAAAACGCATGAATGATGGTTGGAGTTGAAATTCTAATGAACATATAGTTATAAGAAATCAGTCATTAGTTTTCTAAACAAAGTATGAGTTACAGTATCACTGTAGTTGTAATAAATATAGGAGTGTTTATTGACCAAATATGGGCATTACAGAAGGTCATGTGATCTGAGACACAGTTTTTACTTGTTTTTCAGTAATTATATAAAAAATCTTGAAACGAGATTAATTCACTACAAATGGCTGGTATAGAGACTACAACGAGCTTCTTCCGGGGTTAGTGACATCACAACCCTAAAATTTACATAAACCCCGCCCCCGAGAACAGACAACAAAGGGGGTGTGGCCATGTTGGGCTGCTTTAGAGAAGAGGAAGAGTTGTTGTAGTCGAGTGTTGTTGACATGCCGTCATTTTACACCGGACTGTTTCACAAATAAGGGTCAATTCAACGTTGGATTTGCACAAAAGATTAGCATGACGGCACATGCTAGTGGATGAGTTGAATCAACTCCACAGCAACTACATAAATTTAGCCTCTAACCATTTAGAAACGTCCAGTTTCATTCTAAAAGTTGTAACTTCTTCCTGAGTCTCTCCATCAGTGTCGACTCCGGTTTGAACAATGTAAGGCTGAACACCGTTACTGACAATCCTCATTTTGGCTGCGTGAGATTCTCCAGCTTTGTTGTTGTTGAGCGACCGAAGCGCGAGCTGTTAAAGCTCCGCCCTCTTCTGGAAAGGGGGCCGGGAGCAGCAGCTCATTTGCATTTAAAGGGACACACACAAAAACGGCGTGTTTTTGCTCACACCCAAATAGGGGCAAATTTGACAAGCTATAATAAATGATCTGTGGGGTATTTTGAGCTGAAACTTCACAGACGCATTCTGGAGACACCAGAGATTTATATTACATCTTGTAACTTAATTTTGATGATTTTGTCAGAAAACAAGACCTAATATCTTCAGTCATTTTGCTTCTCCAGTAAATGTATCTTGATTTCAGAATGTTTAGATATTTGTGCTGGAAAACAGAGGAAGAGCATAATTGCTGCAGTGCATTAGCTATGATTCAGTGTTCACTAAAGCCCTTTAAGCGGGTTCGTTTAGTGTCTTCAGGCTCAGATCACTGAACACACAGATCCAGCCGAGCTTGTTTCTGCCAGCTGTGTGTCATGCACAAAAACAATTACCAAACTACATCAAGCATTTCCCTCATAAAACCCTGAAGATCCTGGTTAATCTGTCTGCCTTTGCAGCATTCATCTGGAGTTCTGGCACTCCTTAAACACAAAACAAACAGAGCCGCTCTAAAACTGAGCTGTCCTGGCAGCGCCGGCGCTCTGAGGCCAGCGAATGTATTAACTATGCCAGATTAAGTCCAGACACTAAACGTTTCCATATTTATGTGGCATGGGCTCGGGCGTGTGTGTGTCGCGAGCGAACCTCACTTAAAGAGTCTTGGATCTCTGGCACCGGCGGGAGGAGAGACGGTGGGCAGCAGGTGCATGAGTGCACAGGTGATCAACCTCACCAAAGTCCCTTTAAAGCAAGTACTTTCAGTCGCAGTCATCTTTGAAACACCAGCTTCTAATGGCAGCTGCAGTGACGCAATGATTTTACCAATCAGCGATTAGCTCTTTTATTTAGAAGGTGGGGCTTATTCCGCCATATTGTGTGTTGCACTTTCTCATAGTAATATGAGTGCACCATCTTTATATATCTAAAGTCTTTGGTTAAAAACAGACACACTTCACTGACTATGTTTTTTTGTTAGTTTTAAGTTGTTGTTTTGTTAAAATATGTCTATACCGTTTTCATTCATTTTCATTTCAGTTTTAGTTATTTTAGTACTTCAAGTTAAACTAGCTGAATTTCAGAAAATATATATATTTTTTAATGATTTCAGTTTTAGTTAATGATAAACCCTGTTGCAAAAGACACAATCAAAAGTAGGGATACAGCGATATGAAAATTTTGGGCAATATGACAACCGATAATTCTTTATATTTGAAAAGTGATAACCGATATATTATTCTGAGGTACTATTTTTTCCTTTCCAATCATATTTCAAGCAATTCAAAAACATCTGAAGTGTTTCAGCTGAAGGAAAAAAAATATATATATATTTAATATATCGGCCAAATTTTCTTATCGGACCGATAACAATACCGATATGGTGGCTGATATATCGTGCACCCCAAATCAAAAGTCAAACATTTACATTGATCAGCTGAAATATTTCTCATCAATGTAATATCTCAATTCCAGTGTTATTTTATATCTTTACATACTATTATAAAATAATTTAAATGGCTTTTATTTTTATATTTTCATTATACTTTTGTGAATTTTACTGCTTTTGTCATTTTTATATTACCATTTGATGTTATTTATTTTTATTTCAGCTTTAGTTTTAGTAATTTTAGACCTTGTAAATGCAACATTTCTTCAAGTTTAAGTTTATCATCTAATATTTATATATTTAATATTTAGCTTTAATCTAAGTAACTGTTATATTCTTACTGGATGACAACTAGCGACTCAACTGGGTCTGTTTTTGCTTCTCTTCAGTAATTTTAGAAGGCAAAGTTGATACACAACGGAGATCTCAATTAAGTGTCCTAAATAATGAACGAGCAACATCTGAGACTCCTGAACTTCAGTCATCAGTGTCTATTTCAGGACAGATGCTGAGAAAGCAAGGTGTTGAACAGCAGAAGCATCGGAGAACAGATAGAGTGACTCATTTGTCCAGCCGTGACATGCAAAGCTTTGGCAATACTTTCCAGCAACACCCTGCAATCTAATACACGCTTAGATCTTTGCATTTCTAATCGCTTATGCTTTATAATGGCACGCTTATTGAAACGATAACTCAGTCAATCATCACTACTCATGCTCACAGTGATCAGATCTCTAACAAGTTCAGCACATGTATTATCCTGCTCGTCTGAATCATACTTAGAGACTTGAGCAAGAAAGAAACCACGTAGAAATGATCCAGAACACTGTAGCAACTGCAACTAGGTGAGTAAAGTGTGTAAACAAACTTTGATGTTGGATTGAGAAAGCCTAGCCTGAAAGTTTGAAGTAATTATGATGGATGAATGATAAATGATTTATCGGTGCACATCATTATTGTTTTAAATTCACGTGTCTCGTAATCTTGAATCAGAATATCTTCTCCTCCCTCTTGCAGCATCTCTTCTCTTCTCTGATGATGAGGGCGGGGCAACCTGTCACTCACATGAGATCCACCAATAGCAAACCACAACCATCCAATCAAAATCAAGCTTGTTTGAGAAGCGTTTCACTCAGATATACGGCACAATAGAGAAGAAAAGACTTCCCTTTCATGCCGACTGTAATACTCAGACAGTTGTTACAGAAGCACTGACACTGAATCATCTTCTTCAAAGCGTTCGGTATCTGAGCATCAGACTCAGTTATCAGATTGAACCAAAGGCCGGGACACCTTCAGCTGAGCTCTTTTCATCCTCATCAATCTCTTTGATGCACGACCACGATCCAACGCCACATCTTCACAATAGAGATGCGAAGGTGTGTCGATGAAAAATCATCACTTACGCACCCTCGTGTGCAAAGGCTCTTTTGTCTAAACCGTTTCATTTCAAAAACTTCCATTTCACATGTCAGAGTTAAGAACTTGTAGAATATAGCAGCATCATATAAACTATTTTATGATGCTTCATTAGATCATAGGTTTGAATAACATGTAAAAGATGACAGAGTTTTTGAACCGAAGGATCACCAGCCAGTATTTGTGTGGGTTGGAGATCTCTAAGTGCGACTGGAGTAGATTTACTTTCATTAGATGAAGAATTCCAAGAACCGGCTCATAATGAAGACGCTAATCCTCACAATAACCACACACCAGCATGTAACGCGCAGCATGCTTAAAGCTGACTTTCCACACACTCAAAACAGATCCTAAACATTCATACTCGTCATGTTAGAGCTCTGAAATGCATTTCCACGCCGGCATTTCCTCCTTTCTGCTCCAGGGATTGCTAACGAAAGCCTGAAGCTGTTACCTGAGGTGGTGCACGGCTGCGTGTCAGGTGACTTCCTGTCTGCGTCGTGTCTGTAGACGAGGTGAGGTTTGTTATGCTCTTCCTCATACTCCTCTCCATCAGCGCTCAGCAGGGGCTCTAGGAAGAACTGACCGCTGTGTGTCGTGAACGTGCCGATCTGAAGAAACACAGAATAAGTCACATGATGATTGAACGAGTCCTGACCGTCATGCTCTTACTTAAGTGATCAAACAGTCAGTATTTTCCTGCCGGACCAAAGAATAGGTGGAAAAATCCGAGGAGTGACCAGAGCAACATCTATAGGTCCACAGATTCATTTCACATCAGTATTAAATGGGATGTTTCTTCTGTTTTATAAAATTATTTATAAACTAAAGGCCATGTTTCAGTGATTTTAAGATGGATGCCTTCATGCTAACAACACCTCTTGTGGCATATTGCTTTAATAAATACAATTCTTGGGTGATATTTGCAGAGAAACAAAGAAAAATCAAGCAAATTTCAGATTTAACAATAGTAATCTAATTACAAATAAATAAATAATAGCACAAAATAAATGAATAGTAAAATAAAATAAATAATGTATAGTTAATAAATAAATTAAAAAAGGAATAAACAAAAGAAGTAAAAAATAAAAATGAACAGTAAAATAAATAAGCAGAAAATGAGTAGTAAACAAAATAAAAAACAAAAAAACAAAATTAAAAATAAATATTAAAAAATGAAATAAATGATAAAATATATAAAAATTATAATAAAATAAAATGTATAAAAAGAAAAGTAAAATAAAATAAATAAACATGAATAGTAAACAAAATAAATAAAAGATGAATAGTAAACAAAATAAGTTAAAAATGATAAAATATAAATAAAAATTAATAGTAAAATAAAAATAAATAAAAAAATAGTAAAAAAAATAGTAAACAGAAATAAATAGAGATATTGTTAAAAAATAAATACAAATTACCAGTAAAATTGATAAATAGTAAAAAAATAAAAATAGTAAAATAAATAATGAATAAAAATAAATAAAAAATGATAGTATATAAAATAAAATAAATAATGTATAGTTAATAAAAAATTAAAAAATGAATAAACAAAACAAGTAAAAAAATAAAAATGAACAGTAAAATAAATAAGCAGAAAATGAGTAGTAAACAAAATAAATAAAAAAAACCCAACAAAACAAGTAAATTAAAAATAAATATTAAAAAATAAAATAAATAAAAATTATAATAAAATAAAATGTATAAAAAGAAAAGTAAAATAAAATAAATAAACATGAATAGTAAACAAAATAAATAAAAGATGAATAGTAAACAAAATAAGTTAAAAATTATAAAATATAAATAAAAATGAATAGTAAAATAAAAATAATAAAAAAAAATAATAATAATAAACAGAAATAAATAAAGAGATATTGTTAAAAAATAAATACAAATTACCAGTAAAATTGATAAATAGTAAAAAAAAAAAATAAATAATAATAAAATAGTAATAGTAAAATAAATAAATTAAACAAAATAATAAAAAAATAATTAAAATAATAAAATAAATAATGAATAAAAATAAATTAAAAATGATAGTATGAAAATGAATGGTAAAATAAAATAAATATACACGAATAGTAAACAAAATCAAAATGAATGCAAATTAATGTTAAATACATAAAAAAAAACCTAGAAAAATAATAAATAATGAGGCATTATGATTGACATTTCTAATGATTCCTGAAGCCCCCCTGGAATCATGGTTTATCACTATGGCAACACGTTCAAATACAGAATTCCAAAGTCCTGCATACATTCCGAACGGGAGCTGGTACATACAGTACGAACAGAAGAGCTGCTAGTTTGATGATACTGTATGGAAAACATAAACATACCAGCAAATAACGAAGTGGAAAAACGCTTGGGTTTGCTTGAACGAATGGAAACATGTTTGACATGAACTCAATTAGTTTTCCGCCGTGTGTCTGTCCTGTCACGAATCCCCATGAAGACTGACATCACACTCTCACTGTGAATAAACGTGACGGATGAGAGGACCTGCTCTTCTCCAGATCACAGTCTCTGTCAATCACATCCACGTCACTGGCCTGGTATTCCTCTTCCCTCGCGAGAAAATGTCACTTCTGTCTCATCCCACGGCCTGACCTTCACACACAAGGAGCCTTTTCCACAAATACACACTGTGTGTTGCTGTTACACCAAATATTGACAGCTAAATCAAATCATAAGCACCTAAATCACTACAAAAAGTATCATAATAGTTGTCTATGATTCATGCACTATATCCTCTGATGTCAGATGACAGATTTGTGAGTTGAATATAGTGCATGTAGTTTTGAGTGACAGCAGAAACGTGTAAAAGCGCAGCATTAGGATGATGTCGCTCAACACGCAGCGTTCATTCTGCAGGATATTTGAGTGTTAATATTTCCGTCGGCGGCGGGAGAAACGTTTCTGACAGGCAAACACTCGCTCGTAGCCTTGGGGATGGAAAGATGACATAACTTTTCCTTCACACGTGCACTTGGAAATCAAATCCCACAAATCCCTAAGAACACGGTATTGATGGACAGAAACACACACACACTCACTCAGACATGACTCAATAAAGAAAAAGCTATATGTTAAACTGATATTTATTGATTGATCTCACGAACCGGCCAAGAACAAGTCTGGCTTATATATATGATCACTAAATCAAAAGGAAGTAGTAATAATAGAAGGATTAATAAAGCAATTACATTTTGCAAAAAGAAAATAAAGTCTGTTTTTAGGATATATATATATAATATCAGAATTAAAATATATGTTAAATGTTTCAATGATCCACCTATATACTCTGGTATGACATTATAACCATATTTCTGTAGTTTTACCATGGCACATGTCCAAAAGACCATCATTTTACAACGGTACTTTTTGGAAGATTGTTGGTGCTGGAGTGACTCCAGATTAAGGCTTCAGTTTTCTGGTGTAAATCCACTGGCTCATGCCAGCTGCGGGCATCAGAGGTCATTCGAGGTCATTCTCACAGAGACGTTCAGATGAGAGGCCATGAACATCTGTCCTGAAGGTTATTACGCTCAGGTGTGGACAGACGCTGTCGACAGTCTGACATCATGACCAGAGCGAGAGAGAAGATCAGCGCAGCTGACGGACGAGACGTTCATATCTTACACTTTAACAGACGGTTTCTGTGCAAAGAGGGATTAGGGATTCTGTGTTTTCTCATCCCATGATGCAATGCTTCTAACTAAAATCTGTGTCCTTCATTTTCACTGTCTGTTTAAAAAGAAACTAAAAAAAAACTTTCATCTGAACCTCTAAACATGTGCATGTTGTGAACCTTCCTCCGGCTGTTTACGACACGAGCGGGACAAAACACGACATGTCTGACGCGCGGGAGCCTCCTGTCGTCCTCTGAGACTGACGAACGACTCGATGACGACCTCGTGACCTCATCAGAGCCTAAACGAACTCTTTCAGCGGCCCGCCGCCCTGCAGCTGCGTTTACAGCCGGGACTAATCACCTCCTACCACCTGAGATAACGAATTCACAAATGACCGTATGCAAATGGGTCAGGAGCACATCCTCAAAAACGCCCTGAGGTCAGTTAGCAAGAGCCACGGGAGGGTTAAACCGCTTAGGAAGCTGAGCAAATGGACTATATTTGAAAGACTAGACAGCTGGGTGTCATATGAACCGAATCACATCCATTCATTCTGTCCCGCACGAGTCATTTCTCTAAAATAACTAGCAGGGCAGTTTAAACACTCGCTCATGCCTTGTGTCCCGTGATCCAAACTAAAGAATAACTCAACTAAAACAAAGCCTAATCTTCACAGATAGAACTAATCCTGAATTCATGTCGTAATTACCATCATTATGAGTTTCCTGCTAGTGAAAACTCGTAATTACAAGTTGGAAACACTCTGATTTTTAACTATCTGCTGTGACATCACACAAAACATTTAGCATTTAGCAACATGATATTAGTTACCAACCTAGATCTCTAACCGCCCTGAGTTTATACTCACTAGTCCAGTCTATCCAAGTCATCTCAGTCTGAACATCCACTCACACCTCATGTTTCCCATCAACCTAGAGGACAAGCCAACTAAACCAAAGCCTCGTCTTACACAGAAAGAACTATTCATGTCAGAATTACCATAGTTAGGATTTTTGTGCAAGTAAACTCGCAATTACAAGTTGGAAACTACTGCGATATCACAAAAAAACGACCAAAACTAAACAGTTAGCAAACACTAGACATTACTACCACTAACTCTGTGTTTACAGTAACTATTCCAGTCCACCCAAGTCATTTCTCCCATCTAAAATAACCAGCATTAAGTTTAAACATCCACTCACACCTCAGGCATGTTTCCCGTCAAGAATAGAGAAGAATAACTCAACTAAAAATGAAAAAGTTATCAAACACTAAAAGTTACCTGTTTTACACTAAAGGATTAGTTCACTTCAGAATTAAAATTTCCTGATAATTTCCTCACCCCCATGTCATCCAAGATGTTCATGTCTTTCTTCCTTCAGTTGAAAAGAAATTAAAGTTAAAGGGAAAACATTCCAGGATTTTTCTCTATATAGTGGGGTTAAAACTCCATCTCATTTTCTCCTCCAACTAAATCGTCCAACATCGTTGTTTTACCTCTAAGGCCGTTTGCGTACGTTCGCTTTGTAGACACTGGATCGGTACTTCTGCCTACATCATGTGTAACCTTTCCAACCTGATTACATAATGCGTGGCGCATCACAGAGCAGTGCAAGACGAGCAAGTAGTATTATAGATTTCATGCTGATAAACTCGTACAAATTGGAAATGCTCTGCCTTCCCATAAAGCTACCACAATGTCAGCAATTAACAACCTCTACAGGTCCAGATCTTTAACCACCACACTCTCATACTCACCAGTCCAGTGCAGAGGCTGAAGACAGCGTGGTGTTCCCTGCGAGCATTGACGTGTCCTCTGAAGAAACAGTGACGCAGATCTGCGGCGTCTCCGTGCCTCTCCTCCTCTCCCAGATGAAGCACCGTGTAGGACGGAGCGATGAATCCAGAATCAGCGGTGAGGTTCAGG
>CM074455.1:620000-702500 GCA_037101425.1 Elopichthys bambusa
CGTCGTCTGAAGTCTCTGGTTGACTGACTGTGACACAATGGCCTTTCGTCCAGCGCCACTCTGTGTCCATCAACTCACATGTTGGGATTCATATTGTGGGACAAGCTTCCGACCCTCTCACTTGACCTTTGACCCCCTGAGTGACCTGTGGGTGACCCCCAGCAGGACCCTGGGAAAGTGTTTGTGGGTGCGTTAGGGTTCAAGTTAAAAACTGAAACTTATTCTGCAATTCAGCCTGAAATATTAAAGAAAGGAGCAATTCATTGAAGTTCGGAGGTCAATGCTTCCTAGATGTGAATGTTTCTTCTTCATAATTCTAAGAAGAAGAAATGTTAGAGTGTTTATGCCCACAAGGAATTTGAAAAATCGCATTCAATAGCCAAAAAGATCATCTTACACATGCACTTTGCTGTCCAAAAACACTATATATCAGTAACATGTTGAAGATTAGATATATTGTTTAAATTTGTTAAGGCAGCTTTGTTTAACAGTGTGCCAGAGGAACACAGTCCTGGCAAGTGTTTAGTGCATGTCAGTGCGTGTGTGTGTGCACTGCAAAAAATGATTTTCATAAGGTCCATTCACACCAAGGTAACTATAACGATAACTATATAATCGTCCACAACAGTGTACAATGTCATTCTGTTTATTATAAGCACTGCAGTTTTGTCATCTGTCACTTTAAATGCTTGAGCTCTTTAAAGCAGGATGGATTCTGATTGGCTGTCAATGTTTTTATTATTCATCAGTTGGGAAAGTTCGTTCTAAAGTGGTTCCAATGATATCGTTTCTCTGTATTGTCATCGTTATAGTTTTTTTTAGAACAACATCTTTATCTTTATCGTTATTGTTATAGTTATCATACTTGGTGTAAACGAGTCTGTACTCTGTATTTTTGTCTTGTTTTCCAGTACAAATATCCAAACATTCTTAAATCAGTTCGCCCAACATCCATCTATCAGCCACCCGGAACACCTTAGAAACAGCTAACACCACTTTATACAAATATATTTTTTTCTGCTATTTGATCTTAAGACATTTTGTTTTCTGTCACAGCCCTTTCTCATCTCCTGAAACATAGGTTGTTTTCTTCAAGAGCTCTTCCAGCTGAAACGCTCCAGAGATCTGCTCAAAGTCACGGCTGACTGGATGTTTAAAGCTGTCTGCGCTCGTTTACATATCGAAGGCTTTGACCCCGAGCTCAATGGCCACAGTAAATACGCGTTGTTAACATTACTGACACACCTTCCTGCTTTTGTGTGTTTGGTATTTAAGCTTGTGTTAATGATTGACTCCGTTAAACGCTTCGGACACTGATTGTGCAACAATGCAAGGCAGCTTTAACATCATACATCATATTATTGAGAAAATAAAGTAAAAAGATACCAAAGCCATTTCTGTAAAATTTCTTTTTTAATTTTTCAAAATTTAATTTTAATAGCAGTTCATTTAAATTCAGCAATTGTGTCAATGCTTTACCTATCATTAAATTATTATTTATTTTAAGTGATTATATATATACACACACACATACAAGACTCCACCCATTTCAATGTAACACCCTTAAAGTCCAACATAATTCAATTACAAGTATCTCTAGTCTGCCTTTACTGCACTGCGATTACATGCAGACCAGCAGAAGCAGCGTCCATATGCGCCTGACGTACATCAATGGAGCCTTTACTACTGTACAGCGTAACCGAAGGCTGGGAGCGTTTCCTGTGATTTACCGGCCACAGAACTGACTCCATACCCGTCCTCTGACCCCTCCGTCACCCGCAGGACTCCAGCGGCTCCTGAACGCGGGTCACAGGGTTTGAAGCTGTGGTCGTAACAGTGATGTAGACCTTTAGAGGGAAATAAACTGTATCCTGACAAACACTGAACACTGCAAGAACGACTCAAACGACATGCCTGATGAAGATGCTTCTGAACAAATATCTAAACGTACATTTACTTGAGAAAACTTTATATCTGATGTCATTTTGCTTCTGAAGTATAAGTACCTTGATTTAAGAATGTTATAGATATTTGTGCTGGAAAACAAGACAAAAATGCTGAGGAAGAACATCATTTTTTGCATAAGTATAGAAGTCTCGATGCGGGCGCCAGGCTTGACACCATATTCATCCTTTTTTACTGTTCAGGAACGCAAGAGATCCGAGAGAGAGGAGTTCTTGAGATTAAGTGTTTAGGATGGATGGGCTTTGGATGCACTTAATTTAGAGTGAAAAATGCTGAGCCTCAGGGTCAAGTGAAGATTTAGCCAGTTAGTCAGATACTGAACGGCCTCTCCGAGCTGAGCCAGCAAGAAAATCAATCACTTTCCGAGGCCTATAATGTAATTACGTTACTCCGCACAAGCTAATGGAATGAGATTCTGACGTGACCGAAGGTTTCTCTGGCATTCTGTTCATCTGACAGTTTCAAGCAATGACAAAAAAGGTATAATTTATGACCCTTTCAAACTGTTCATAGCCCAGCCTCCATACAGGTGTTCTCATGGTCGGAGATCAAGAGGTTCAGCCACCTGAAACCTGCGTTTCTCTTCGGATTAAGTCCCCCTTCGTCTTCTATCCCAATTCCGATTCTCCGTTGCGTAAGCCGTAAATTCCACGGCCCTCGGAATGCCTGTCAATTCTCTTCCTATCCTTTCAGAGGTGAGTTCCCAGGCTTAGCCCTGAAGACAGATTTGAGATGCTGTCAAAACAACTATCCTGAGATCTAAACTTCCCACCCCTGTGGTCTTACTCAACGTGTGGGTTTAAGAAGGGTGAGAAAGATTCCTGAAAGTGGATTTGTTGACAGTACGGCTCTCCTGGTCCTCTATCCTGATGGCCCTTCGCATCTCTGAAAGAAACACACAAAACTTAAAGAGCGAGGAGAAGTATCAATCAATCAATCTGGCTGTTTGTAGATCTGTTGGTCATATTTACTCTCGGAGAGTGTGTTGAATAACCTAGATGTGGCTAAATAAAGATTGTTTGCCATTGTACTTTCGTGCAACGACTTGTTGAAAGAGCCATCAGTGTAAAAACATAATCATGCGTCAGTTCTGTCAGGCACTTGCTGAAGCTAATTTTAAACTTTACATGAACTTCTCTTGAGTCAGTTTACAAGCTCTAAACACTCTGGAGGTCGAGGGCACTTGTACAAAGCTAGTGAAACAGTTTTACACAATTTAACTTCATTGGTCAGTATAGCTGACCTGTGTCGGAAAACATCAGATTAGAGTAACTTTCCAGGGAACTCTTGGCAATCCAAGAGTGCCACATTTTGCTTCTTTCAAAGGCAAACAAGTACAAAACATGCAGAAAGTGTCTTTGATATTGATGGGGTTGAGTACGTTTTTACCATCTTTTCTTCATTCAATCATGTGTAATTTTTTCCATGTGTGCAGATAATTTCCCCAAACTTGTCCTAGACAAAACAGCCCGCTTAAATTGGCAACTTTTTCCATTTTGGCAACATTGTTCTCTTTTCTCTTACCTGAAAAACTTAAGTGGAGTTGGGTAGTAGGATGTTATATATCATGCATTGGTAGAAATGTGTTTTAGATAGATCATAGATAGCCGGCAGGATTTGCATGTACTGTAAATGCTATGTTAGAATGCTTTATGTATGTGTGTGGATTCAATCAGAAGTGGTAGCACGTGAAGGCAGGGCCGCTGGGGCCCCGGATATACTGCAGGCGTTGTCACCCTGCAGGCTTCAGACTCTGACGTCACAGTGAATGCGTCTGCGCTCTCAGGTTTCAGTCTGACCAGCAGCTGCCCTATTCTCATGCAGTGGCCTTCAAACTCCTCATGTGGGAGAGCTAGATGTCGCCCACTGCTGATCTAGAGTCAGTACCTCTAGCTCACATAGTGACCCTGGTTAGGACAGATGAAGTTAAACTGGCTTGAGATCAGTTTTGAGAAGATACTATCAGACTAATGCATTTCAGATACATCTGGAGGGTCAGGTAAGGGTGCTGCTGAACCCTTACATACAAGTACTAGTGCAGTAGTTGTGGTCATATTCCTTCACCATGATATTACAATGGTACTTAAAGAATGCCATATAATATGAGGGATGTCTAAATAACCACAGTACATGTCCAGAAAACAACATTGTTACTGGTACCTCAAAACCAATATGGAAAGAATAGTTCTCCAAAAAAAGTCATTTAGGGTGACTAAAATGCCAATTCTTTCCAGGGTTCCTTGGCCATGTTTGGTCAATGACTTCGTTGGGTGTTACTCTGATACTGCTCTGTTTTGCTTGCTTACAGCTGAAAACTGTAAACTTTAGCCCCTGTGATTCATGGGATGCAATGACAGTTTTGTAGGGGTCGGAAGGATTTCATGGGTCTACAGCAATGCACAAGATAATCTGAAAACCAATGACATCTTTACAAACAGCCAACATCTTTAAACAGCCTCCTGATTTAAGAAAATGGTGAAAAAATAAATATTCGCAGGACCATTTTAGAGTAGAGTAGGTTTATTCGTTGTCTAAATATTATGAATATTGTTGGCTCTTTGACAAATTACTTTTGTTCCACTTTTAGCGTCTGCTAAATGCATAAAAGCTAACATGTATTTAATAAAACTTTCTCACAGTAGGTCAGAGTGGTTAAAAGGTTTTCAGCCATCTGTGACCACATAGAAATTTGCATGACTAGCATTTGATTCCTAACCTGTAACTGCACCAAACAACTGGAGTAAAAGCAGAAAAGCATGCTGTTCAACACTAGCACTAAGGGCACTAACATTATATCTAATAATGTGATTTCCACAGAGGCAGAGCTGTTTCCTTCATAATGGCACTTCTCCTGCTGACTGGAGTGTTTCACGTAGTACAGATTGGAAAGAGAAGGAATGTTGTTTCATTCCCTGGAGGCAACGGCCGAGACAACTGCTGCTCTATTTGTGAACTGCAACCAAAATAACAGGTTAGTGTATTGGGTGGGATTGGACCCAAGTGGCCAATCAGTAGCTAGAACTGGGGTCAGCATCCATTAGAAGGGTCTAAGTATCGTTAATGCAAGCGCAGGACCTCAGGGCTTGCTAAACATGGGCCGTCTCTGACAATCTGATCTGACCCTGATGGTGTTAGAGAGAACTTATTTAGAGAGGAGGATTGTCTCTCAGATAGCTAAAAGAGGGCAGAATGGTGATAAAAGCATCCCAGTCTGCATCTCTTGAGATTTGTTGTTTTAATTAGCTATGTCTGAAAAGCTGTTCTGCCTGCTATTATTATGATTTACCTTTCGGCATCAATGATTACATCCATGTCAGAGCGCAGATGAGATGTTCAGCTGTAATCCCTCCATACCTGGTACTTTACTTACCAAAAAACACATCACCAAAGGTCCAAAACTAAGCCCTTTCCTATGAAAATGCACTAAACAGGTTCTTTTGACAGATTTTGAATGTATGGACATGATGGACAAAATCATTGGCTCTGTTTCCAAATCTAGCAAGCTGCCCTACATAGGCAGCATCTTACTAAAGCTGCGGTTACATGTACCATTGCTTGGTAATACCTAATACCTTCGCTAGGCTTTGGTGGTATGTGTACAAATACAGACAATCCGAATTTAAATGCAGAATCTGTGTTATCGGGAAAAAACCCAGGAGATTTTCTCTGAAGAAAACCTTTTAAACCCATTTGACCCACAAACATAAATCCCCAGGTTGTCAGGAAGACCAAATCTCGGCTGTTTAGGGGAATTAGGCATATTTATCCTCTTGTGGTCTTGCTTTGGATATCAAAGGCTGCAAAATGGGTGATGAACTCAGTATTTACATTTTATATGTTGATGTGTACATATCAATAATGGATGTACATGACTGCATGTTTAGAGAGTGCGGAGCCAAACTCTTTCATTGCAGTAATTTCTGGTGCACCTCACCTGAACCGCTTTGTGGGACTGAAAATTATGGTTAGGGCTCCGGTATCTGCTTACATAGGCCATTTAGACTACTTCACCAAATCAAAGAAAAGTCTGTATCCATTTGTCTGGACTTGGAGACCCTGTATGCTGAAAGACATCCAGAAACATGAGCCAAACCACGTAAACTACACAAGTCAAAGCTTAAGACTGTGTCGTGCTAAGAATTCTCCATTGTATTTGGCCATTTACATTATCCGTGACCACCTATGGTGCCTTGCCATCTTGAATATATTTGTCTGCAAACTTTTCATTTATTGGTGTTTGCTAAGGCAACCTCTAGGACTAAAGGTGCAGTCACATTTACCATTGCTCAGCGAAATTTCACGGGCGAAATCTAGTCATTCCAATGGGAATTTGCACAAATGGGAGATCAGTTTTTGCTCATGCAAATTTGCCATGCTGAGCAACAGAAAGCTGCTTAGTTTGTAAATGACTCCCATCTGAGCTGTGCTACTGTAGTGGATGTAGGCCGGTAAGAGCTGTGTCAAGTCAAGTCAAGTCACCTTTATTTATATAGCGCTTTTTACAATGTAGATTGTGTCAAAGCAGCTTTACATTGATAACTGGTACATTATTTTGGCTGCACAGCAGCTCTTAAAGAATAGTGTCAATGCAGGCAGATCAAAGCACTTTGAATATTGAATGTCAATTGTCAAGTGTCCCAGCGGCAAGGAACCCAAACTCCAACAGGTGACATCAGGTGGCAAACAGTTGTTAAAAAGGAGAAAAAAACCTTGGGAGAAACCAGGCTTAGTCGAGGGGGCCAGTTCTCCTCTGGCAAACAGTGCTTTGTTACGACTCATGTTGCTATCATAAGTCAGATAGGATCGCAACATTCAAAGTATTTAATTCAGTTCCATCCAGCTGAGGATCGTATTCATCACACCGGTATGGACAGTTGTTGAGGAGCTGCGCCACTGGTTGTCATGTTGATGAGGCCTTCACAGTGGATGATCTAGTTGACTCAATCTCTGCTGATACTTCAGGGCTGCGTTGTGGTCGTGTCAAGGCGCAGGTCCTTGGTCTCACCTGGATGCGGCCCGGATCCGGCTGACTACGGTAAACCTCGGGATAAACAGAAAGACTACTATTAGCGTAGATGCCATTCTTCTTTTGATGTAACGAGTACATCTGGTGTTATAGGAAGTGTTCCCGGTTCCGGCTGACCTAATTTATGCAGCCTAATAATCGGATTTGAAAAAATAAATTGATAATGTGTTATGTGTATGCCAGGTTAAAGAGATGCGTTTTTAGTTTAGATTTAAACTGACAGAGTGTGTCTGCTTCCCGAACAATGCTAGGAAGATTGCTACAAAGACTTAACAGAGCAGCCATCAAGTGTTAGACAGTATTCTAGGTTATTACGTGAAGAAGTTTTTGGTCCAAAAATTAGAATATCTGTTTTTTCTGAATTTAGTAGTAGGAAATTACTGGTCATCCAATTTTTTATATCCGGGGTTCGTGTGTGCATCGTCCTACAGAGTTTGTGACATGAATGATTTCTCAAATCATGCATCTTATTGAGGAAACATGTGCTGTTACAGGTGAAAAAAAATCCCACAGATGCACACTGAAGAAGAAGCCTGAGCCAAATCTAAAGACTTGAGGTTGGACCAGCAAACAACATTAATGCACATGACAACCCTGCTTACTGGTCAAAGACAGTTTGCTGATCCAGCAAAAGCTCCCCTCGGGAAATTAAGCACTTTGGTGGAGACATCTATTATGTGTCTAAATCAGGATCAAACCACATATTTAAGCAGTGAATGGGCCAATAGCCCAGCCCAGCTAATATCTTTAATGAGTCTCTCTCTTATTGTTGGAGAACAAACCCAACCCAACCTTGGCTGCCAGTTAAAAGCAGGATTACTCAACTAATCCTTGGAGAAGTGTCGGGCCGCCCTCCCCTGTCTCCTTCAGCTTGAGTGTTTTACAGGTGTCTGCCTGCATTTGCATTGAGTATCTGCTGATGCAGACCTTAAACGCGAAGCACATAATGTAACGTTTTACAAAGGAAACCACAATACGTGCTGGGGAAACTGATTTGGGATTTCACTGGCATTGTGACTTCTCAATGTCTGATGAACTTTGGTGCATACAGTACTCAAAAGTAAGACGATATCTATCAATTTAAAAGCATTGTTATAAAAAGTAGCATTGCTGATGCTGATTTGGATTTCTTTTAGTCTTAATGTTGATAAGTCTAGAGTGCATTTTAAACACATTTTCTGCTTATTCACCAGTGTGAATACTGTTAATATGAACCCCAATATGAATATGCATCATCGTATTGGATGTGTAATATGTGTAAGACAGGTCTATCGCTATTGGACAGCTTCCAGGAACCCAAAGGCACAGAAAACTGATTTTCCACATGCTTAGGAAAAAATATCCTTTCTGTCCGATGTCCTTCAATCCAGTTCCTGAACTGCTCTTAGGGATGGAAACTGCAACCTGTCGTGTGTTTTTACGATCTCTGCGGGCAGTACGATACATTACCAACCAGGTCTGCTCTGAGTATTTGATTATAGCATCTGCGCTCATGTGTGTTAGTGCTCGAGTTCATAGATCTATGAGTGTGCCACATATGTGTGTGATTTAGGACCTGATGAAAGCAAGCCAAGAGCAAACTTGATATTATCATCAGCGTCGTGACCAGCTTGACTCACTCACTCAAAAGGCTCTGTATCAGCCTAAATATCTGTGTTAAATTCGGTTTCGACATACTTGTAACAAAATAAAAGCATGTTTTTCATGACCTGCTTGAGTGCAAGCATTAATGCACAAACATGACTATCTTTACACTGCGAAAACATCAAGTATAAATGATTTAGAACTAGTTTAAACACTTTAACCATGAAATGAGGTGTATTTGCATTCAATGTTTATGTTGAGCAAATTAAACAATTGAGTTTAAGTGCTGAACACATGCTGTCTAATGCTAAATGCGCTGTGCCAAGACAATTATGAGTGTTACGAACATTAGCGGTCTTCTGAGGCTCTACAATCTGGATGCTTTCCACATTTTTTTTAAGGAGGAGCAAAATTCACCATCCAGCATTGCAACTCTGAGGGCTAAAAACCTCTTCAGGTCACGTGGGAATTCGGCACAGGTGGTTTTCATTTTCACCCTCATCTGGAGAATACGTGCTCCTGCATCCAGACTTCCCTCTCTCACTCCTCATCCTTCTTTCCTTTCTTCAATCTAGCCGGTGGTCGCCTGGTGAGGCAGGACACCTTCTTATTGATTTATCTTATATCCTCACCTGTGTTGCTGGGTTGTAAAAGCTGCAAATAATCTGGGATGGATGAGAATGAGGTCACTGACCAAATTATTTGCTCTGAATGACAAACAGGACCTCATAGTAACTTATATTTGAGTTCAGCTTGTGGGTTATTAAATTATACTCAAATTTGTTCAGCTGTACCTTAAAAAGAATCTGTGCACTGTTAGCATTCCCATTCATCTCAATGGCAGTTGGTCAGTTGGTGCCGGACCTCTCAAAGTACTTGACCTGCACGAAAACTGTGATTTATATGTTTATATGCCTAAATACACTGCTAATTTTGAATGCCCATCAAAAGAGAAAAATGCTTAATACCACTAGGCAGCTGGGTTGGCAGAGCTGTGCTTAGGAAACATGTTTGGACAAAATCATTGTATTTGCAATTCCAGAGAAAACCCTTCACCTTTATTAAAGTAGAATTATATGTAATGTTGACAAAACCAAAACCAATGACCATAAAAAGTGCTCAAATCCCTTAGTGCCGCAATCACATGTACACATTACTTCAATCTCCAGTTCTCCAGACCTCCTGTAAAGAAATAGAGAATTTGATTATTGTTATAATCAATACAATAAAATCAGTCAGGCTGTGAACTATTTATAGCTGACTGAGTGCTAAGACAATACAAATATGTTAATGAAGAGAAATAATTAGAATCAGATCTTTTACCTTCAACCAGGGGCCAGAAAACCGCACACAGCTTCACCCCGAGAAACTCTCACGGTCACGGTGGCGGCACAGCCTCTTGGCCCACCTGAGCGGGACATCACATCTGGTTTGAATTACTGCCGTGGATCACAGGTCCCAATGTGGCTCACATTAGGAAAAGCCATGGCGCTGCCCGGTCGGAAATTGATTCCTATTCTGCGCAGGATGATCTAATTACCCGACAATTCTTCAGTTACAAAGGCTTGACCAGTGACATCCCACAAACTCCCCGCAACCACATGTGTTTGTTCAAGACGCCCCTCGACTCGCCATCACACACCCACCCACCCACACACACTCTTTCTCACTCATCTGTGCAAATTAACATTTCTGTTATATGTTTGACGTGACCACAGACACATTGATTGAGTTTTTGAGTGTGCTGGTATGAAATTCATGGTAAATCTGGTTTTACTTGGTTTACTGGGTCAAAGATTGATTTTAAACATGATTATACCATTTGATACACATTTTTCTTTCTCCACTTCAGCTGTACATTTGCCTGCTAGACCTCTATTGTAAGCTTATAGTTAACAGATGTATGGATGTATGGATGTATGGATGTATGGATGGATGGACGGATAGGTGAATGGGTTAATGGGTGGACGGATGTATGGATGGATGGATGGATGGATGGATGGATGGATGGATGGGTGGGTGGACGGATGGATGGACGGACAGACGGGTGGGTTGATGGATAAAGAAAAGGATGGATGGATGGATGGATGGATGGATGGATGGGTGGATATGGATGGATGGATGGATGAGTGGGTGGATGGATGGTTGGATGGATAGAGAAATGGATGGATAAATAGATAGATAGATAGATAGATAGATAGATAGATAGATAGATAAGTAGAAGTTTCAAATAGAAACATGAAACAGCATCAGCATTGTGGTCTATAGTAATATCGCTAACATACAGTCGATTACAACAACAATCATTTGAAATCTTAAATAACGTAAATGTACATAATATTACTTTAAATAAACATTGCAATAATGCAGAGAAATCTCTAAATTACGTCAATGAGTTAAATGACCCAAGTGCAGTGTGATTTCAACGTCAAGAGCACTTCCAATCTTAATGAAATCTGATGCAATTTGCGTAATTCGCCTGTTCAACTGGAGTGTGTGACGTTGGGAATTCTGTGTGTGCCCTTCAGATTTCCTAAATGATCCCTAATGCCGTTTTATCAGGTGGGCTTAATGAAAGGATCAGTGCTGTATCCTGACCCTGGGGATAGTTGAAAGAGCCCCTTCTCCCAGATAGCAGGCTGTAATGGCTGAAGCTGATGTTATCTAAAGGAACCCACAGGAAGGAACAAAGACAGACACACACTCACTCGCTGTTCTCATTCTAGGTTTGATAGCCCTCCTTTCCATATGTGGCATCCCTGCCAACAGCTGCCTAAAATGGGTAAACCTCTAAAAAGTAATACATGGCATGAAAACTGCCTTTGTTTGGGCTTCAAGTGTCCCAGAACTCTGGGAACACTCACAAGGTCATGGCAAAATCGAAGATGGCATCATTTGGGGAGTTCAAAACAGTTTGCCAAAACTAACTTTCTGGCTGGTAAACACCTTCGAACTATCATTGGTCCATGGTGATTGTGTAATAAGTAGGTGTGGCTCTGAGGCTCCGCCTTCTTTGCTCTAGACATTTCTCTGGTTCATTTCTTCTGTTCAGTAATGTAAAGCTGCTTGCTTTAAAGCTGTCTATTGTCTAAAGTGATATATAAATCTGTGCACACCAAAAGCGAATTAATTTTTTTTTGCGCAAGTAGATTACATACAAAGTCAATGCAAAAAACGCGAATTGGCCTCAATTGCATATTCCGTGCAAGTTGAAAAATTTCAGCTCGAGCGGGAAGTTCTCATGACACGTTGTTGCGCAAGCCAATCAGCGAAGTGCTTATTGACACGTCCGGTTGTATCAGAAAATGGAGGAGAGCATTATTGTAGCCATTTGCAGACACCCCGAAATTTATGACACAACTTCATACAGAGATCAGACAAAAAAGTAAGCAAGGAAGTTGGACTACCTGGTAAGCGATGAAAATATGCATCTGTTACTTGATTCTAGCTATGAATTTTACATTACTATGAACTGGTTAGCATTGGCAAAGCCAATGTTGCTGTTGTTGATGATGTGCGTGAAGACGCTCCTCATTGTGCAATGTTTTTATTTGCGTGAGTGAAGCGAAAAACAAGTAATCTATAGTGAGTAACGCAATGCGAGTATTTGCTTCGCTTTTGTTGTGCACACACCATAATGATATATCACTGCTCAGGTATTTCAAACTAAGCAAAGAATGAAAATAACTTTGTCTTTAGGTTCCAAACACTGTACGCCAATGCTTCAAGCTATGCAAGCACTTGTAATGCACCGGCCAAAGTTTCCTCCCTTCCTCCTGTTGCTTTATCCATGAGGTGCCTCAACAAACAGCAGATAAGCGTCTCTTGAGTGCACCTTTCCTCCCGGGAGAACTCCCTGACCCAGTCGCGGTGGGTCCTCGCATGCGCTCCGAATGCTGATAAGTTTCCCATTCATCTCGTCTTCCCCCCTTGCCGCCCCACACCTCTCTTTCACTTCATATTTTCCATTGACTTTCTCCTCCTTTCAGAGCGTTTTTAATCCCGGCCTCAGTGTCCAGCTAGGCCCTCCACAGAGCTGTCTTTATTCGGAGCTTATTGCGCGTCCGCTGGCTGGTTTATCTCCGGCCCGCAGAGAGTCTTTTCAGGCCTGCTCTTAATGACCTGGGGAAGCTCACATGCTCGGCTTCCCAGGACTGCAATAACCCGATGAGGTCAGGGAGGAAAAAGACAGGGAGAAGGGAATTAAAAAGATAGGGTTTGACAATCTTGCTTTGGGAGGAGTGTGTGCGCTTAAAGGAATAGTTCACCCAAGAAGTTGCTCATAGTGACCATGACTGTCAAACAGTTCAGGAAAAGAGCTGCATGCAGATTTACATTCATGCATTCAGTAGATGCTTTTATCCAAAGCGACTTACACTTCAATCAGGATATACACTTTATTAGTTCATGCATTCCCTGGGAATCAAAACTTACGTCAACGCCATGCTCTACTACAGAAATGCTAAAAAATAAAAGCATATGGGTTTTGAAACAATGTGAGGGTGAGTAAATAAAGACAGAAATCCATGGAAACCATCTACATTCTCACCTTCAGACTTCTGAACCGCTGTAAGTTCGGGAAGGTGAAGGAGGTGCAGATGGGCTCCGGCAGCATTCCAAAGGGCCCGCGGGGGTCGGAGGCGTCAGGTTTGGGACAGCCGACAGTCAGCTGAACGGTTGCATAACGCACTATTGCAGTGACGTGGTAATTCTGTGCTTGCTACTGCAGGGTTCTGGAGGTTAGCCGGGGCATTTTATTCCTTGAAGCTCCATGTGGGAACAGCGAGCTGCTTCTATATTTGTCCCATGTCGGTTACCGCATGCGATGCAACACACCAACAATGAGTCCTTTCATGCATGATATGTGATCTGCTAAGAGAGAGTATTGAAAATCCTAATTATATAAATAACAGGCTTCCGATGCATTAACGCCCAGTGACACATGTTTGTGTAATTGTGTTTTTGACCTACTGTAGCAAGACTAAAAACTAACAAATGTCCTTTAAAGGCACAATATGTAAGATTTTTGTAATAAAATATCCAAAAACCACTTGCACAGTTTGATATATTTCATGCAGCTGTGTACTTACATTATCCCAAAAGTTCCCAAGGATTTGTAAATTCCAATTTTAAATAATGGTTCGTCCCTTGTCATTGTCACCAATCAATTACGTAATATCCGTGCCATCTCTGGTTTCCACTTGTAGAAACTATGGCAACTCACATGGACAAAGTGTTGGTTATACAGCTGTTGTGTCGTCCAGTCATAATGGATCACGATTATTCATTGGTGAGTACAGAAAATCCCAAAATAAAAAAATACAATAAACATAATTGTAGCTCAACTGAGGCAAGCAGGCTTTGGGACAAATGGAGAAATAAAACAAGGATCAAACTTGGACTTGTTTTAATAGACAGGTAAGCAAATATATATATATAATTTATTGTACAAGTAATAGTCATGTACAGAGGATTTGAATAGGTATGAATGTCAATAATGGCACATATGAACAATGCGAGATACAGATAAGATGTGACAGCTGATAATGCATAGGTAGATTCACTTGAAAAACTATCAAGTGTTCGTAATTACAGGGTTATTCTGATGAAACAGTTATATTGCACTTTGTTTTGTCAAGTCTATGGCCGTGAAATAAATTACACAAAAATATTTAGCCATTACTTGCAAATACTGTGGGTTCATTCAAATTTACTTTTAATACGATTGTTTTAAACACGTAAAATTGCGCAGCATTAATCCACCAAATAATTTGACAAATAGTTCCTTGCAGCGAATTCATTACGATGACATAAAATAGACATAAAATAGATAATACAAAAACTAATTTATTACCTCATCCGTGAACATGATTCGTGAATTTCATACTTCTGTGTAAAAACGACATCCCCCCATCGTTCCACTCTCCTTCACAGCGTCATCAAGCTTCGCCTTGAAAATGCAACCTCTGGTGGTAAAAACTTACATAGTGTGCCTTTAAGTTTGCTAAATCTGCAAAGCAATGCCTCGGTTAGCATTGGCATTAGCCAAAGTTGGAAAGTAAAGTAGAATGCCTCAATTATAATTAGTAATGTTGTCCTAATTTCAAGAAACCGCCACAAAACTTCAATAGCAGGACAGGGGGTGCTGTTTGTGTCTCTACAGTCCCAAAATACTGAGACAAAAGCCTGTCTTATCTGAAAGATCTCACAACTTACAAAGAACTTCCCCATTAGCCCTTAAAGTCTTTGTTTTTCTCAACTCAGATAGCAGTTTAATGTCCTTTTGTCCTTCTCACTGCAAAGAAAAAGAGAGAGAAATACAAAGAAAGAACTGCATCTTTGCAAGGTGAGGAGTTCATTCAAATTACAAACCTTAACTATTAGAAATAGTAAATGTGAGGCTTGACTCTAGCAAAAGGATTCAAATAAAATATTATGCATCGCAGCACAAAATATAAGGTGTCTCCCTGCGGAGACGTCATTCACAGTTTAAGCCACAGTGCTAATTAGCCACTGATAATTGGTGTGAGTCTATTGACAGAGAGATTTGGGCTTGTGCTCAGTGTTTCTCTCCCTTCAGCGACTCATTTCAGTTGTTAGGCTGCTTATCTGCATCAGTGCTTTCATTTACTACCAAACTCAAAAAACAAGGAGCCTCTGATTCCCAGTGAGCTTGTGGATTATTGCTGTGACTTTTCTAGCAGTGAGAAAAGATGAAATTTTGTTGACGCCTTTCCTGTTGAAACTGGTATCAAAGGGCTCAAAAAAATCCATTAATTTGGCCATAAAATCTTCTAACTTTACATCTAAACAGACTTTTAAGTTTTCACAGCACAAACATAGCCTATATGCATAGAAATCACGAGTTGCTCGTTCACACATGATCATTTCCATTACCGAAAATAGGTTTAGTTTTGATTTTAGTTAACAATGACGAAGCCATCCAGATCTGGCGTGTTACTAGCCTACATCAAGACAAACCACGTATATATATATATATATATATATATATATATATATCTTACATATTTCAGCAATGCAGAAACACTTGATGAATGATTTCAAAATTACACCGCTGAGGAACAAAGTGCATATGTGTGTACATGTCGAGACACCACTTTGTGCAAATATCCAGATAGTGTCCGATTTCTGAATCCATGGGATCTGTTTTCTATTTGTGTTGACAACA
Source organism: Elopichthys bambusa (assembly GCA_037101425.1). Lineage (NCBI taxonomy): Eukaryota > Metazoa > Chordata > Actinopteri > Cypriniformes > Xenocyprididae > Elopichthys > Elopichthys bambusa. Next base: position 635,765 of record CM074455.1, read on the forward strand.
TGAAACTTTATTCAAAGAACAAAGAACAATAAAACAGAGAGAGGCAGAGAGGCTGTTTTGATATCCACTGATTTTAATTACCGAATCTAAACGGGGGAAATTCCATAAAGTGATGAATTACAAGACAAAGTGGAAAGCGGTTTAAGACCTCCATCAGGGATGCACGGACATCCCCGACGTCTCCGGATGGGATGGCGTCACTTATTCCATTGGAAAAACAATGAAACCGAGCCAAAGTTAGTAATCCAGTCGAGGAACAAAGACAGAGATCATCTGGAGCAGTAGCTTTATGACTGAACATCACAGAAACACCATTTATTGAGTGTGTGTGGATCTGTTCCTAAACCTAGTGAAAACATCTGCTGTCTACCTGCACCGTGAGCCTCAGAAGTACTCTATGACAACATCATGCACAAGTGACTCAAATTAGATGTTAGTATGTTCTTAACCATGTGATCAAACGCACAAATACAGGGTAAAATAGTCCACTTAAAATGAGATTCAACCCTTTTTACTTTACTTTTTACCTTTTACAGTGCTTGTCGCAATGCATTCTGGGACTGTCTTCTCATGTGATGCTGCCTTAGAATTTAGCGAAAACAACATATGCTTGCAGCTTTTTTGCGTGTGTCGCATTTGAAAACGCGACGTGTGTCAACCATCATGTGTGTTTCGGTCATAAGCCTATGTGTTTTGTCTGTCATTTTAACAACAGCCACATTTGAGGCAGTAAGTGCATTGCATTACATTTTCATCAACTTACAGGTCATGAAGTTTATTGTATGTGGGCGCTCATTTTTTTCTGCCAAAATCTCATGTTATTAAAGATAAAGTGCTTCGCACAGGCACTACTGGATATGACTCAACAACAAATGCTAGAATAAGATACTCTTCTTAGCCTATATATATATATATATAGTGTTTCTTGAGTGAAGAAAATGCTGTACTTGTTCAGTCAACCAGTTCTTTATTTACCATTGCATTGCAAACAAGCAGAAACTATTCGGCACTTCATTCACGAGTTATGAGGTTTGAATGACGGTTTGAGGATCCAATAGAGTTATGAGGTTTAGTCACAAGCTCTTTTTTATACATTTTTCATTGGTTAAATATTTGCAAAACCCAGAGATAGATATAAAGGGTGACCAATAGAAATAATAAAAAAAGACAAAATACGGAGATACAAGTTTTCTGACGCAACAAATGCCCTTTAAAACATTGTATCATTACTCAATACCTAATTATACTTGGTGTCAATTTGTCTTATTCTCTATGCGATGGTGTGCTTGATGAATTCATCAGTCAAAAGACATTCATGCCACGTGAAGAGAAACACACCTACTGCAAATACATTACCGACCAAACTAAACCTTCATTCACAGTGTTGTCACGAGTCGCTCTCTTGCTGTCGATTTTGGAGTTAAATGCAATTTATATGCTTTTATGCACATATGCTTTTGAGTAAGATTGCTATGTTGTAATGCTACATATAACAGTAGAATTGTGTGTATTATGATGTGAGACATGATGTGTTTTTCTGTTGGTGCTCGACCCTTCTCTTTTATAGTCATATTGATATTTTGGCCAAATTGTCCAACCAAACGACTTAGGAAAATGCTCTTTAAAATTGCCATTTTAAACTGAAAAATCGCAATTAGATTGATCCCCCAAATCTTACAGCCCTAGCACATAAGATGCCTTAAAATGCTGTCTAGGTAGGCAGTTCACTAGGTTTTGGAACAGAGCCCATACATGTGTGTGTGTGTGTGTGTGTGTGTGTGTCACTCAAGGCCAAGCATGTAGTCATGTCTGGAGGTTAGAGTGTAATTTCTATTGATGTTCTAAAAGGTGTCATTACCACATGACCTGTGGAACCTCTCTTAACCTCCTGGGTTGAGGTCAGAGGTCAACCGCTTCACTTTGTAATGCGAGTGTTGAGCTGGAAGAGCCACAGAACAGAGAGATCACTGATATAAAACTCATTTTCAGACGCTGAGTCACACGCGTTTAACGTTACTTCTGAAAGACCAAAACGCATTTCATCTTCACAAGCAAAAATAATGTTCCTCGACAGACTAATAATACTAAATACTCCTACAAAAAACAGTTCTGTGATAATAACATGGCACTTAAATATATAATACCATCATGATTACCATCAAAAAGCAATAATACTACAAAAGTATAACCACAGTGGTGTGTTCAAGTACCATGTCTTAAACAATTCTACTGTGTAACTGGACACTATCTGAGATGATCAGCTGAACATCTAAGATCCAAAGTCCACAACAAGTGTCATAAAAGCCCAAAAATAATCTGGGGTCGGCAGTGAAAGCCTCAGGTGTGTCTTCCTGTTTATCTGTCTCTCATCTCGCGCTTGTGCTCGTGGATCAGGAACGGACAGGACCGAGCAAATAAACGCATGTGGGATAACATCTACACACCCTCGCTGAAACAATGAGCAGCGGGACCTTCAGCCCCGGGACGCAGAGATCCGTCTGGAGACTCGCGTTATCTCCAATATTTCCTCTTTTGAAGTCATTAGGGCCCTATGAAATCAGTTTTTCCTCATTCCGTTTTTTGTTTTAATTTTTCTGGATTCCGTTTTAATGTTAAATGTCAAATTTTAGCAATCAAAAAGAATGTCTAATTAATTGAAATTATGAAGCTTCTACAAAAAAAAACAACCATTTCTTAAACGTAGAAAAATATTTTTATTTCTCCAAAATGCATTTCCGGATTCCATTTTATTCTGTTTAAAATGGTTCTGGATTCTAAAAGCATGTCTAATTAATTGAAATCATAAAAAAAATAAAAAAAGTTTAATTTTCCCCAAATTCCATGAATTTTTCTGGATTTTAATGATTGAATTTTAAGAGCATATCAAATCAAGTGAATTCATAAACCAGAACATGCAGATTTCATATTTAATTAGCAGTCGTTTTGGTTTTAACTCTTTCCCCGCCAGCATATTTCAAAAAAAGTTTTCAGCCAGCGCCAGCATTTTTGATAATTTTCACAAAACTTTCATAGCGCCTACAATATTTTGTTGTGTGAATATGTTGTGTTCAATATGAACATTTTGAACAAAAAAGCTGAGAAAATCATGGATTCAGAACAGATAGATCGAGTCCTTACAGTCGTTTCCTCTTCATGGGTTCAACATTTCATTCAGTAACGTTAGGCAATTTTTTAATATGCTTTTTAACGTTTGATGATCGTGTTATTTATGTGCGTCAGCAATGCTTCAGTCGCTTGTTTCTGCTTCTTCTTCACCTGTGTTTTCATGTGTAATAGCGCCCCCTACTGTACATTAGGGCAAAAACATGGATCGCTAGAAAATTTCAGTCAAGTGTTGTGTCATAAATGACGCAAGATTCTCATCTTGTCAATTTCATATTCATCAACACTAGTCCATATTGTGATTTGATTAAATATAATGTTAATTCCATTTTTATGACTGGATTCCGTGTTTTTCGCATTGTGGAAATTCTGGGACACTAAAGCCAGCACTGAGCCGTCCTAATAAACAGAAGCTCAGACACATATGCTACACTGATCTAGAAGTTTATCTGCTCCATATTCATCCAGAAAAAGAGCTAATAATTTGATTTAAAACATCTTTCACTCAGCCTCATGTCAGTCTGAATGATTCTGCCATCATTGCTGAGATCTTTGGCGGAAGGGAAGATTTTCAGTGAATAACAACTTGAAGTTTTAAGATCACTAAGCATACGTCCAAATTATTAGGCTGAATGCTTTAAAACTTCAAAACCAGCATCTCTGCAGCAGCGGGAAGATTGCTATGCTGGGTAATTGAAGAGTACATCTAAAGAAAGTTGAGTTTTGGGCTCTGGAAGTGTCACGGTCGAGCTCAAACAAACACGCCAGCGTGAGCGTCAGGAAAGAGCAGATTACAGGGATGTGGATTATACTGAACTCTCAGGATGAAAAGCACATGCTGCGCCATCTTTGACAGCCAGAGCTGTAAATGTTCTACTTATAGCATTTACTACAGCGATTAGCACGTTTTAACACACTGAAGGGTGAGCATGAGCATGCAACTTTATTTTAGCTGTTTTATAAGATGCATTCTTGGAAAAAAATTGGAAAGTACAGTGTTTGTGAGATTCATGCCCAAGAGTTTAACTAGCATTCCTCTAGTTTTGTTCATTTGTTCTGTTAAACCGTGGTAGAATAGTTAGCGCCAACAGTAGGTGGTGTATAAACCACTTACAGATCCGGTGTAGTGGAATAATCAGATTGTGACATTCACTCTGTCAGCAGTAATACAGCAGCCAGTATGTTTATAGCAGCAAATGACTCTTTTACACGACGGGGCGTCTCCGCAGCTCACTGCCCACAGCCTTCCGCTCCATCACTGGGAATTTCGCTCTCACGCTTTTCCACTCCACCTCCTCTGGGAATTACAGAATCCTGGCATTCCATACAGGATCCAGGCCGGTATCAGAATGACTCAATCATCACGGCTTTCTCCGTGAACGCCACAATGGAATTTATCTATTACAAACTAACATTAAGAACAAATAAAAGGCGTTAGTTGAAATAAAATAACGTTAACTGGAATAAAATCAAATATTATAAAACAAAAAAATTAAGGCAACACTTCTCATTTTAATTTATTTTAACTTGATGTATTAAAATAACTAAAACCATAAAAAAAATCCCATATATATATATATATATATATATATAACATTTTTTGCAACATTTATAATTTTAATTTAGTTTAACTTGATGTACTAAAATACCAAAAACTAAAATTAAACTAAAACCATATATATATATATATATATATATATATATATATATATTACTTGAAATAAAATCAAATAAATATAAAAAATCTAATAAACTATGGCATTTCTAACTTTATGTACTATAATAACTAAAAACTAAAACCATAAAAAAAAGACATTTTTATTAAAATTAAAATATAAGTGGAATAAAATAAAATATAAAAAATACAAACATTTTCAAGGCAACATTTCTCATTTTCATTTAGTTTACCTTGAAATACTAAAATAACTCAAATTAAAACCATAAAAACATTTTCGCTACTTGAAATAAAATAACGTTAACTTGAATAAAATATTTAAAAATTTTAACTAGTTGCCATGGCCACATTTCTAATTTTATTTTTGTTTAACCTACTGCAAAAATGAAGAAAAACTACAGTATATAGACAAAAAAACAAAAAAAAAACAACAAAATGAAATGAAAATGGACACGTATGTAACGACAGCTACAGATAAAGCAACAATAGCAGTAAACTTGTCAATCTATCTTGACGGATGATGCTATGAGGAACAGAAACTGCTGTACTCTGACCAATAAGAGGGCTGTTTGACTCACATGTGACTTTGGTACTCTTTGAAATGCTGCCTTGTTGTTGTCAAAGCGAACTGAACCAAGAAGAATCTGCAACATTGTGACAATTTAAGGCTCGGAACAAAGCAAATGATCAACAGGTCTGAAAACGAATGACTGGAGTCTGGATTACAATGCTTCGCCGCTCTATTGGCGTGCAGGATTGAGCACTAACGATGCCACACATGGTGGCTGTTGTTTGTGGATCAGGAGACGTGGCATTAGGGTGCAGTGTTGTACCACACACCATGACTGAACCCCGTCCACCCTCTCTGAGGTGGCAGAAACAGACCCGGGTCATGCATTTGTGCTGCTTCAAAAACCCACCTAAAGCTGCTCAGACACACTTACACTTACACAATTAAAAACAGAAAACATGTCATGTTTGGAGAATGGCAACATTTTTTGATGGCCGATGCAGATACCGATATCTTAAGCCGATATATATATATATATATATATATGTGGTGTGTGTGTGTGTGTATAGAATTAATTTGAAATGTAGATTAATTTTACAAAATAAACTGTAAACTGTCAAAATAAAAGCTGCTTCCCACACTTATCGATCATTTAAAAAATGGCAAGTATTGGCCGATATATTATTCAACAACATTTCCATACATACAGTATATTATCTAGAGACAACTGACATCAACCTTAAACTATAAACACTGAAAGAGAATCTTAAACACAATCACAGTCAATCAGATGATATTTGATGTTGAACATGGAGTTATGCTAGACGGATTTTAAATCATATTTTTTTATTTGATTTGATTTGATTTATTTTAATAATTACAGGTGTAATTTTGTAATAATACGGTACCTGCATCGGACATCAAAAAGTGTTGCCATGCTTTAAAATTGAACATTATAAACACGTGTTTTACGTTTAATTATATAAGTGTAAGTGTGTCTGAGCACAAATTTTCATTGAAAGTTGAAAACTATTGGCCGATTAATCGGTTATCGGCTAGATTTTACAACTTAGTTATCATTATCAGCAAAATCCAATATCAACAAAAAAAGAAGCCAAACTTCATGGCTGAAAGCACAGAAACCTATAATAAAATAACCTAAAAATATAAATGACAAACAATTATGATCTGGACCATACTGATTAACATCCTACGCTTACAATAAAACAAAAGATCAGGCCGTATAACACCGCAAGTTAAAACTTAAAACTAGCAATATGACTCTACATTGACTATGTTTACATGCATCCTCATAATGCGATTAGGCAATTAACTGTTACCTCATGAAAACACAATTGATGCAATTAAGCTCATAATCATAGTAACCATAATTGTAGTAAAATATGTGGCGTATGCCGATTGTAATCACCATAAACAGGCATGTAAGACTGTTCATGTTTCATAAACATAGCGGTGAAGAAGGCATCACAAACTGAGTTCATGTTAACGACATTGCATGCCATAAATATAACGCAGTGTATTGATGGTCGCAAACATCAAAATCAAGACATTTTTAAACGCGTCACTGAAAAAATCCAATATGTCCGTAGAAATATGTTTTGCATTTGACGTAAAACAGCATCCAGAAACACACTTACTGTATGTGAGTTCATCATTTGTGCTGTGCATGTGAATAATGGCGAATAATCAGAATATTAAAAGCTGCATGTAAACAGTTTTGTTCGTGTCATGTGAACATCTTACTGTGATTAAGTTCTTACTCTGATAATTGGAAATTATTGCATTATTGGTGCACGTGTGAATGTAGTCACACATGCAGATGAACTAAATATGAGTGCATGTCATACTGCTTTAATAAACCCAAATTTCCCAAATAATAGCATATATGAGTGTGTCTGAACTCCTTAGATGTCTCGTTGAGCTGTTCAGGTACACCTGTAAGATCCGCGGCGTCCACTGAAGATCAGTGACACTGAAGAGCTCAAACACAAAGCTGAAACACGCACAGGCCCGCACAGGAAACCAGCGCTGTTTCTCGCAGATTCACTGCTTTTGTCACACGTCGCTTTTGTATCACAAGCTTAAGACTCTTTGAAGATTTTCAGAAATCCAGCAGCTCTCTGTTTATTTAGCTGCTGCGTGTGTCCGTGTCTTTTCAAACTCAAGACTGTGTAAAGCCAAGCAGCTTGTGTTTGTACATCTGTGAGAAGGGCCGAAACCTGAACAACGGATGGAAAACAGAAACTACAGCGCTTCACACAGTTTATGTCAATTCTACTCGAACATCCGAACAGGCAAATGTAAACACAGTCCACCAAAAAGCTGTTTTTCCTCTCCATCACAAAGAAAGCATTAGCAAACATATATTTCCATAAAGCTTTTCCAGTTGTCTTACGTGATCTCAACAGACTGCAGGTATGATTTACAACAGAGCGGCTGTGTTCAGTACACTACTATAAACCATAATGTTTGGTGAAATGGCAGCAGTGTTGGGGACAACAATTCAGATAAAATTACAAATTGTTCATATTCCCCAATACACTGAAAATAAGGTTTTTAAAAGGTTTTTAGGAAAAACAAAAACACATTATACATCTATTATAGAGTTAAAAATAAAATAAAAAAAACAACATTTCTACACTTGCACCAACAAGTTAATCTGTTGAAATGTACAGGTTCTGGTCATATAATTAGAATATCATCAAAAAGTTGATTTATTTCACTAATTCCATTAAAAAAGTTAAACTTGTATATTATATTCATTCATTACACACAGACTGATATATTTCAAATGTTTATTTCTTTTAATTTTGATGATTATAACTGACAACTAAGGAAAATCCCAAATTCAGTATCTCAGAAAATTGTGAAAAGGTTCAATATTGAAGACACCTGGTGCCACACTCTAATCAGCTAATTAACTCAAAACACCTGCAAAGGCCTTTAAATGGTCTCTCGGTCTAGTTCTGTAGGCTACACAATCATGGGGAAGACTGCTGACTTGACAGTTGTCCAAAAGACGACCATTGACACCTTGCACAAGGAGGGCAAGACACAAAAGGTCATTGCAAAAGAGGCTGGCTGTTCACAGAGCTCTGTGTCCAAGCACATTCATAGAGAGGCGAAGGGAAGGAAAAGATGTGGTAGAAAAAAGTGTAAAAGCAATAGGGATAACCACACCCTGGAGAGGATTGTGAAACAAAACCCATTCAAAAATGTGGGGGAGATTCACAAAGAGTGGACTGCAGCTGGAGTCAGTGCTTCAAGAACCACTACGCACAGACGTATGCAAGACATGGGTTTCAGCTGTCGCACTCCTTGTGTCAAGCCACTCTTGAACAACAGACAGCGTCAGAAGCGTCTCGCCTGGGCTAAAGACAAAAAGGACTGGACTGCTGCTGAGTGGTCCAAAGTTATGTTCTCTGATGAAAGTAAATCTTGCATTTCCTTTGGAAATCAGGGTCCCAGAGTCTGGAGGAAGAGAGGAGAGGCACACAATCCACGGTCCAGTGTAAAGTTTCCACAGTCAGTGATGGTTTGGGGTGCCATGTCATCTGCTGGTGTTGGTCCACTGTGTTTTCTGAGGTCCAAGGTCAACGCAGCCGTATACCAGGAAGTTTTAGAGCACTTCATGCTTCCTGCTGCTGACCAACTTTATGGAGATGCAGATTTCATTTTCCAACAGGACTTGGCACCTGCACACAGTGCCAAAGCTACCAGTACCTGGTTTAAGGACCATGGTATCCCTGTTCTTAATTGGCCAGCAAACTCACCTGACCTTAACCCCATAGAAAATCTATGGGGTATTGTGAAGAGGAAGATGCGATATGCCAGACCCAACAATGCAGAAGAGCTGAAGGCCACTATCAGAGCAACCTGGGCTCTTATAACACCTGAGCAGTGCCACAGACTGATCGACTCCATGCCACGCCGCATTGCTGCAGTAATTCAGGCAAAAGGAGCCCCAACTAAGTATTGAGTGCTGTACATGCTCATACTTTTCATGTTCATACTTTTCAGTGGGCCAAGATTTCTAAAAATCCTTTCTTTGTATTGGTCTTAAGTAATAATCTAATTTTCTGAGATACTGAATTTGGGATTTTCCTTAGTTGTCAGTTATAATCATCAAAATTAAAAGAAATAAACATTTGAAATATATCAGTCTGTGTGTAATGAATGAATATAATATACACGTTTCACTTTTTGAATGGAATTAGTGAAATAGATAAACTTTTTGATGATATTCTAATTATATGACCACCTGAGCTTGTTTTAACACTGCTGTTAATGTGTTATTGTCACATTAACTTTGACAGCCCTAAATTCAACACGAGAGATTTAATACCCAGGAAACTGCAGAACAAAGTGGTAAAAAAAAAATAATAAAAAAACCAAAGCAGCCACATAGAAAATCATTTTCAAAAATGTACAAATTTAGTTTTATAAAGTAAAAACTGCAAAACCACATCATAAAAATTGCTATGTGGAGCTAAGGTGTGTAATGTGGCTTTTACATTAAACACCTTAGCATCCACATAGCAACACCCTAGCAACCACACAGGACACCCTAGAAACTGCATAGTAATGTGGTAAAAAAAACCTTCAAAAACTACATAGCAACACCCTGGCAACCACCACAAAACTCTAGAAACAGCATAACAACATGGTAAAACACTCAAAATAACACACACACACAAAAACGTCGTAATAAAACATAAAACATTATATTTAAAAAGTCAATGAATAACAAAAAGCAAGTATATCCTTCAAACTTGAAACTATTCTTTGTTTTTGTCTTATAAAAAACACCAGAAAAGGGGACAGAACAGTTTACCTAATTGAAAAACCATATATTGATACAAGGATCTAAACTATCAATGTAATATCATGAACAAAAAGAATCACTATATTGAATCTTCTCAATCTTCCAGAAAGAGACATTTTAAGACTTCCTGTGATGTGAGTTTCCTGGATTACATCATAAAGAGACTCTTCAGTAACAGTGATATCAGAACACATCACAGTCATCATGAAGAGGGAACCCTGGGTAACAGCCTGAAGAGGTTCATTATAATCAATGATTGGTCAGCGCTGGAGGGAGTGATTTCTGTCTAATCAGAGGTCACTGGTTCAGCTCTACTCTTCTGATTCCCACAGTTAAGCCCTGATCAGCTTCACTGACTAGTGCCTTGAGCTCCTGCTAGACTGGGTTTGTAGTTCTGCCCTTTAGCTCTGACTTCAGATCAGTCTGAATGCTCAAGGAATAGATTTAGTCCCCTTATTAATCTCTTAATAAACAGTGACCTTCTCTCTCTTACGCTGTTCTTATCAAATGAACCCCCTGCAGGACTCTGAAATGTCAGGGTCAAAGTTCAAAGCAATGGGAAATGTATAGCATGAGTGTTCGCTAACATGGCTGTATCAAGATCAGGCTTTACTAGAAATGCTGAGAAAACCTTTAAAAACCAGATACATTTTTGGCAGAATGCAAGTTTGGTCAAACATAACTAAACACCAAATTAGTTAAACTGTTATGTTTCTCTTTTTTTTTTTTTTTTTTTTACAGCTAAGAGACACCCAGAATAACCTAGCAACAAGAAAACACCTTAGCAACTGCATAGCAACACCCTGGCAACCACCCAGAATACCCTAGAAACAACATCCAGTGTGGTAGAAATTAAAACCACACGAAACCCCAAAGCAACTGCATAGCAACACCCTGGCAACCACCCAGAATACCCTAGAAACAACATCCAGTGTGGTAGAAATTAAAACCACACGAAACCCCAAAGCAACTGCATAGCAACACCCTGGCAACCACCCAGAATACCCTAGAAACAACATCCAGTGTGGTAGAAATTAAAACCACACGAAACCCCAAAGCAACTGCATAGCAACACTCTGGCAACCACCCCAAAAATAACCTACAAATTACATAGCAACGTGGTAAAAGCCACATGATAAAACACATTGGCAACCACATAGCAACACCCTGGCAACAAAACAGAACACCCTAGAAACGGCATCCAGTGTGTTTAAAAGTAAACACCACATAAAATACTTTAGCATCAACAGCAATGAGGTAGAAAGTAAAAACAAAACAAAAGCAACTGAATACTAACACCCTATTAACCACGCAGAAACTGCACAACATTCTAAAATGTAAAAAACAAAACAAAACAAAATACATTAGAATACCCTGGCAACTGCATAGCAACTAACTACAATCATGATGGTGAATTTTGCACTCGCATGTTCAGAAAATGTACAGATCTTATCTTTCAAAATCTAACTTCACTGCTGCCCTCTATATGCTGTTGGGGAAACTACTAGTATTACATTGACAGTGTTTGAAAAGTTTAAAAATAATTTTACTGTCTTAAAGCATCAACAGCTAATAAAAACCATCATTCAGCTTCACTTTTTCAGAAAGGAAATGACATCACAAATGCACCTGGAGCCCTGTCTCAGTCCAACTTCCCATCAGCGTGGTTTCTTTCACTCTACTAACATGATTAATCCACTTACTTTTCTGCACAGACGCATCCATGTAATTATTTGTTTTAAGATATAAACGAGCCGAAAGCCCCTCTGGTGGTGTGTGCATTAAAACTATGACAGATGTGTATAAAACATCCTCTAATGCGCTAAAGCCAGGTGTCTCGAGTCAATGGGCCACCGCGGAAGTCCTTGTGTTGAAGAAAACAGTCCAGTCTTGTGTACGGCTGGAATCATTAATGCAATTATATGTGATAAAGGTCAGAATTCAGGGTGTATCCTGTTTTCTGAATGGTTTTCTCAATGAAACGGGCGGATTTTTGGCATCCAGTCTGAAGATTACAGATAGAACGAGACAATATCCTCCATGAATAATCTGTGCATCTGAGAGAGAAGTTTTTTTTTGTACACCAGTTTTCTCATGGTGAAAGACTTAAACCAGGACAAAACTCAATTCTATTACGCCACCTAGCGGTCAAACACCACAACGGCCTCCTGTTTGCTTAACTATAATCATTTAAATCTATTCACGCACTCAATATATGCTTTACTAAACCTCTGGATTACTGTTCCCCATGTCACAAGCTCTTTATGATCAGTCTGTTAGCTCTGTTATGAAATTTTATTTGGGTTTAATTGGAGAAACATCATAAAACTTCATTGACAAAAGCTGTTTCTATATCAATGACCTAACCAATAGAATAGACTAACCCATCCTAATAGAAAACTGAAAAAAGGTACAAAAGCTGTCAAAATGCACATTTAAGAGGTAAATAAGATATAAATGTTTATCTTATGAAAGGGTTCGACGGCAGTGACAGAATTTGTACACTTTTCCCTAAAAGAGTACATAAACAATACATTACTTCATATTTTCATTTTTTATTGAAAAATAAATGCAAATTCATTGTAGCTTGAGTGTCTAAATACTTTAGGGAGCCACTGTATATAAACATTATCTAAATCTTTACAATGTAATGCCTCATCGTTTATGAACATCTGTATGACAAATAAAAATGTGTGGTTTGTATCTATCCATCTACACAAAGATGAGCAGAAATTATCCTCATAGTTCTTGAATGAATGTGCTCTGGACTTTCTGGTGAAACACAAAAGCAGATGATATTCTGTACAAAGTAGAACAAAAGAACAAAGAAGAAGAACAAAGTACCGGCCGGTCAGTCCAGAAACACTCCTACTCTGTTAGAGGGGATGAAGGGGCAGATATGATGTTCTCTGATTATTGTGACGGACAGTGAATCTGTAACCAGAACAGTTCAGACTCCAGGATATTTTGTTGAATCCAAACTTACAGTGTCTCCTTCCTTTCCTGCTGATTTCTGTATATGTCACTGATATTCATTCAGCCTCCAGTAACAGCGTCCAGTCAGACTCTCTCTACACAGAACCTGACGACACTCATCAGATCTCTCTGGATGATCAGGATACGGCTGATCCTCAAACACGTGTGTCATATTTCTGTTGTCCTCAGACAGAATGAGACGAGTGTCTGCTGTGTTTGGATCCAGTGTGAGATTACTTGAGTCTGAAGACAAGAAGAGATCAAAACAACATTAACCACAGATTTAGCCTACTATTTTTTCCTGCATGTCATGTCCAGGGCTCCGTATGAACATATGACTAGAAAAAAATAACACTGCTAGATTATGATGCACTGTTGTTACTAAAACATCTGAGGAATGAAATAGCTGCATGAGGTGAAGCTCCGGTCTACTGAAGCCCATTTTATGACATCCAATGAGATTAATCAAATATCCTAGATACATAACATAAACGTAACATTACAACTTCTGTCTGCACAAAAGGATGAAAATGTAAGAGAACTTCAGCTAAGTTACATACTATATCCAGAGAGTGCAACTCCCATTATGGATGCACTCTTCCCATAACAGTGTGTTGAAACACGGGCAAGGAGTGAAAAAAGAATCCTACAGTGTTCTGGTTATAATGTATATGCGCACTGTTGAAAAAATTTGAAAAAGAAACATCTAAAAGCAATATGACCTTCTCAAATATGCTAACCCAGTCTCAGTCAACAATATCAGGCATTGCATCTGAGCTGTAAATAAAAACCACCCTGCGGTGCTTTGCTAGCGGGCTAATAAACAAAAGCATCTTATATTAGAATAATCAGATTTATACCTATTATCTTACATCTGCACAAAAGGATGCAAATGCACATGTGAACTTGATCATGCTAGTTTGAAAGGGGAACTCCTGTTGTGAATGCACTCTTCTCGTAACATCTTGCTGAAAAACAGGCAACTAAAGCACAGAAAATGTACAACATTCTATTACAATCATGTTCTCATTAAAATGTTATGTATAGGCCTGTGACAGACTGGCGCTAAACATCTTGCACTTAACTGTACCTCATGATCAAAGTAATTCCAGGCATCACTGTGGCATTTCAAATCCAGTTTCACTTTATTTCGCTGGTCTGGAAGACGTGCTGTCTAACGTTAACAAATCAGACTTCAGATACTGCCCAAAATGCCAGAATAAGCAATCAGAAACAAGCTAAAAAAAGTCAGGGTGATCATCATTTTCATGATCGATTGTCGCTGTCACCTCCGAGTATTCGAGTACTTGTGCCCATCCCTATTCAAAACCTGCATAGATTTCTTGTGCCGAACACAAAAGATGACATTCTGAAGTTTTAGTGACCACTGAATCTTACTGCTCAACATACTTGAGTTTTTCAGTTTCCAGTTTGGATCCTTCAGTAGATCATAGAGCATCTTGACTCCTGATTCTCCCAGGTCATTGCGACTCATGTCCAGCTCTATCAGACGGGAGTTTGTAGAAATGATGCCACAACACGGATTCACAGCACTGACCATACTCCAGATGTGTGACAAACAGTGATTAAACAACACAGCTGCAGCACGAGAGCAGAGAGAGACAGACCTCCAGATGATGAACTTGCTCGAGCCGACCGGCATGCTTGTGACATAAAAACATATTTGTGAATGTTTTTTATTAGCAAATTTCATTTTATTTATTTGTGAATTTAATTCATTTTTGTGAAATTCCTAACATATATTTGTGGATCTCATTCTATTTATTTGTGTACATGATTATTTTTTGTGAATCTATTTAAATTTACTTGTGGATCATAATCTATTTATCTGGAATACTGGAACGATTCTATCTCCATAAGTCACTGTCAACGGTGTCGGGCATTTGAGCTAAAACTGAAGAGTGAATGAACACCGGTCGGTAAACTGAGAACATGATTGTAATAGAATGTTGTATATTTTCTGTGCTAAAATAAAAGTAAAATAAAAATAAATTATAGAATTCACATTTTCTTATTTTATTTGTCTTATTCTATTATTTTAGTGAATAGAATGAGTAAATTAGTGCTAAATCATTTTTAAATACCATACTAATATATCGTGGTGGTACACAAGATGACTCTCTTCTTGTTCTGTTCCCGCTATAGATTAGGCTTATGCTAAATAGCAGACTAACTAAACTAAATGGATATTTATTCATCGTTTTTTAATAAACGCACAACTAAAGGAGAGGGAGCTCTAACTCTGATGCTTCCACTATCAACATCTACGCAACTCGTAGGCAGCTTCCTCTGCATTAGGTAACGTTAGGCCTAAAGATGTGTTTTTGACTCTTTGCATAGCAGTCGTTCATTATAAATTTTAAATGTAGATGACATGATTCATATATTTTATGAAATGTAGAGTATATGTTAGATATATTGTCACCATAGACATTTAGAGGGACTCCCCAAAGTTTCCCCAAAAATTAGAAATGTAAAACACCCCTAGTGGGACCCAGGAATGAAGGGGAAGTAGAAGTCAATGGCAAGGCATGTAAGGCTCTCATTGACTCCGGCTCGCAGATCACCAGTATTACGTATAACTACTGGCAGAGCCACCCAGTGCTGGGGGAAGTGCTGGGGAAAGAGCTCAAGGCTGTACCTACCTTTGTTGTTCTTGATTCCGACTATCGCTCATCAGTCCCTCTGCTGGTGGGAACCAATGTCATTCGAGCCTCCCGAACCCACCTTCAAGCAGCCTATGGCCCACAGTTCCTGCACCAGGTCAAAGAGAAGCATCCAGAATGGTACACAGCTTTACTGAAGCTGGGGAGCACCGAGCAAAGTGTAATGCATGACGTTGTGGGACCTGCTGTTTACACCGGTCGTACAATACACATCCCTGGTGGGAAAGAGATGGATTTAAGGTGTAGGATTAAAGCTGGACCTCAAAGGAAGACTTATGGCCCTGATAGAAGGCCATTCCTCTGTGCAGCTCCCCCAGGATATCCTGGTGGCCAAAGTGCTTGCGAATGTAAAAAGAGGTTGTGCGCCGGTTAGAGTGACGAATCTTTCCCAGCGAGTCATTACAATCAAACGACACACAAATCTAGCCAGCGTAGTCCTAGTGGACAATGTGGTGGAGTCCCCTGATAGGAAGCATGGTGAAGCCGGAAACAGAGGGGCATGTCTCAGTCTGGACCAAGTAGTGTCTATCTGCGGGGTTGACCTAAGCGAAGCAGCGGTGAAAAGTGAAGACCAACGTGTTCTACTTAAGGATCTGCTGGACAAGAACGCAGATGTGTTCTCCCAGCATCCCACAGACTATGGTCACATGACTGCCATACCGCAAAATACCCCCCTCCCAGTGGCAAGATGTGAGGCGGTTATTGATGGAGATGGAGACAGCAGGAGTCATTCGCCCCAGTAAAAGTCCGTACGCATCCCCGGTGGTGGTTGTGACCAAGAAGGATAGATCCCTTCGATTGTGTATCGACTACCGGAAGCTCAACTCCTGCAGCACCCGAGATGCATTTCCCCTGCCAAGGATAGAGGAGGCTCTAGAAGCTTTAGGGCAAGCAAAGTACTTCTCCACCCTTGACCTTACATCAGGATACTGGCAGGTAGAGGTTGTGGAGCACGATAAGCACAAGACAGCATTCAGCACTCCCATGGGGCTATTTGAGGCCAATAGAATGCCTTTTGGGCTGCAAAATGCACCCTCCACCTTCCAAAGGCTGATGACCTCCTGTTTTGGGGACTTAAATTTCACCCATTTCCTTATTTACCTTGACGATGTTATTATTTTCTCTAAGTCCTTTCATGAACATCTAGAAAGGCTCCAGCTGGCTTTTGATAGACTTCGGGAACTAAAACCATCCAAGTGCCAGCTTGTGAGGAAGGAAGTGCAGTACTTGGGTCACTTGGTGTCGGCAGAGGGCATAAGGACAGACTCAGAGAAGATCAGCAAGGTCAAGGATTGGGTGAGGTCTACTAATCATATGGAAGTGCAGCGGTTTTTAGGTTTTGCCGGTTACTATAAGAGGTATGTTAAGGGCTACTCCAACTTGGCTGCCCCATTATACCGCCTTACCTCCGGTGACCCTAGAAAGAAGAAAAGAGTAGTAAAGAAAAGCCCAGACTGTGACCAGCCATTTCTGTGGATTGCAGACTGATGCCTCAGGAATGGGGCTTGGTGCTGTGCTAGTACAAGTACAAGATAGGGTGGAAAGGGTCATTGCGTATGTGAGCAGAGTCCACCTGAGACAAGGTATCCGGCGCACAAGCTTGAGTTCCTCGCTCTCAAGTGGGCCGTGACAGATAAGTTCCATGACCACCTCTACGGGCGCAAGATCTCTGTTCTGATGGACAATTATCCTCTGAAATATGTAATGACCTCAGCCAAACTTGATGCCACTGGTCAGCGATGGGTTTCCTATCTGTCCATATTTGACTTTGACATCCAATATCGGAGAGGACAGGATAACTCCAACGCTGATGCCCTCTCACGTATGTCCAATCAGCAGGTGGCGGAGACCCTGCAATCATGTCTGCAGCAGGTGAGGACTGGTGGACCGAGAAATAAGGAGGCACAAACCCCCCAGGAGCCTGAGGAGGTCTTAGGCGAGGACACAGCTGTCACAGAGGAGCCCGAAAGCTGTCTGCTGCTGGAGCCCAGGGAGGTGTATGTGGATGTGGGGATGGAGGCATTACCTGCTATGACCACACAGGAGCTTCAAGCAGGACAAAGTTATCTGTCCCATCCTCCACTTTAAGAGCAGGAACCACAAACCAAGCTACAGTGAGAGGATGAAAGTGGGTGCCACTGGGGGTCTCCTTTTAAAAGAGTGGAGGAGGTTAGTTGTAAAAAAAGGGATCCTGTATCGCAGTGTCAGAGATTGCCATAAAGGGGTGGTGGAGCAACTAATACTGCCAGAGAGGCTGCGTGAAACCGTTAAAACAGCCCTTCACAATGACTCAGGGCATCTGGGATTTGAAAGGACACTACAGATGATAAGGGAAAGATTTTACTGGCCAAGAATGTTTCAGGAGATCAAGGTTTGGTGTGAACAGTGTGAGAGATGCTGCCTTAGAAAACCTCTCACAGCCAACGTCAGGGCCCCTCTCGTCAGTATCCATACCAGTACCCCCATGGAGCTAGTTTGTGTGGACTTCCTGATGCTGGAGAAGTCCAAAGGGGGTATGGAGAATGTGCTCATTGTTACAGATCACTTTTCTCACTATGCACAGACCTACCCCACCAGGGACCAAAAGGCAGGCACAGTGGCCAGGGTCTTGTGGAGGAATTTCTTCTGCCGTTTTGGTTTCCCTGCAAAATTGCACGCAGATCAAGGGCGCAACTTTGAAAGTGCAATTGTGAAGGAGCTATGCAAGTGTATTGGCATCACTAAGACCCACACCACACCCTACCACCCCCAGGGCAACGGGACCACCGAAAGATTCAACTGTACCCTGATGAACATGCTGGGAACTCTAGAGCTGCATCTGAAGCCCCGGTGGCATGAGCATGTGGATGCCATGACACACGCATACAACTGCTCGCGACATGACTCCACTGGATATAGCCCGTACTACCTTATGTTTGGTAGACATCCCAGGCTCCCAGTGGACCTCATCTTCGAGTCCCCCACAACGAATCAACCATGTAAATACAGCGAGTATGTCCAGACCCTGTACGACTCCCTGTCGCAGGCCTATGCCCTGGCTAATCAGACATCTCAGCTGGCGAAAGGACAGCAGAAAAAGTATTATGACAAAAAAGCAAAGAGTGAAGACTTTAGTCCAGGGGATAGAGTCTTAGTCAAGGTCTGTCATGTGGAGGGGAGGCAAAAGTTGGGAGATCGATGGGAGGCACGGCCATATGTTGTGGTGAAGAAGCAACCAGGTTTGCCTGTGTACGTGGTGCGACCAGAAGATGGAGGAGAACACTGACAACAGAACACTGATTGGAACAACAGATAAAGAGGAGGAGCAAATGAGCACAGAGGAGGCTGACATGCAGACAGAAGAAACAAGTAGCGGAGAAGGAGTACTTGTGACTGGTAGTGGTGCCAACCCCACTCAAGGGCCCAATCCTCCAAGAAGAAACCAGAGAAGGAGCCGGCATCCCCCAACTAAACTCTCACTCGAGTCCCAAGTTGTGAGACTAGAGAGTGACCACCAAAAGATAGAAAGAGGGAGAAAGTTATGGCTAAAGGCCAGAAGTAAGAGGTGCAGCAGGGAGCCATACTGCATGCACCCTGATAACAGTTAGCTACCCACGCTAATTACACACACCATGTGGTATACATTCACTCACAACACATTCATTGTATTGAGTGTCATAGATTAGACCGCACTTGAGTTTTAGGTCAATCAGATGGCTGGGACGCCAAGAAGGGGTGGGTGTAAGGCAGTGTATTGTGTTGTCCATAAGATGTCGCTATACCACTGTAGTGTTAAGGCAAATTCAAGTGCCTTTAGCATGGTTTGAGCCTCTAGTGTTGATACTTTTCTTCAGTTCATGTTATCAACGCTATAGGTAAGCCATGTTAAGGATAGTGGAGGTTGCAATGTAAAATATCTTTGTTGTTATCAGTTTTTTGAGATATTTTGTGTTTTAAACTGTTAACGACCTAAATGCAGAGTAATATGGAGAGTTAAAATGTTTTATTCTTTCTTTTAAATGTGATTGATGTGTGGTGGCTAATACAAAGCTATCTATTATAATAGAGTACAGGCGGCGGTGCTGGACAGGGCTACAGTCAGTAACTTAAAATATTCACTAACTTACCTTGAATAATGACAGTGTTGCAGATGTTTCTCTCCTTTTTTTTAAATTTTTTTTAAATTTTTTTTTTCTTTTAAAATCTTTTTTTTTTTTTTTTTTTTTTTATTCTTCAGCGTCCCCTGCGGGAGTAACACGTTTGTGTAATAGTTCATCTATCTCTGAGGTAAAATCTCACTTTTTTTTAATGTATAAAACTGACTTTGATATCAGGTGATGCGTGGAGATCCACGTTTACACCGTTTATAGCTCGTATATCTCGTTTAGTTTCAGTTTAAAGCGGACGTTAAAGGAAGGGGAAATGACAACAGATCACGGAAGTTACTCAATCTCGGAAAACACAAGAAAAAAGCCCTGATTGTGTGTGAAACCTTCAGGAGAGATCGGAGCGTGTTTATTAAGAATAAACTCGGATTCGGATCGGCATGTGTGACGTCACGCGGGACACACCGGTTCAGAAGCTCCGGTTCTCCACACTGAGAGCTTTATCTGACCTGCTGGACCCGCAGGACACCTGGAGGAGCGTCATGATGGACATCAGCAAACCCTCCGGAGAGCCCAGATACACACAGCTGCACATCCGGTACATCATCATCCACAGATCTCTGGATGTTCAGAATCACAGTCAGATTGAAACGGGAGTATAGGAAAATAAATTAAGTATTATTTTTTTTTTTTTTATGTCAGTTTTACTTTTAATAACGTCAGCTTCAACTAGTTATTTGCCCAATGCAACATCTCTAATGTTTAAAAAAAAAAAAAAAAAGTTTATATTTTATACCCCCAGTTTCACAGAAAAGGTTTAAACTAATCTTGTCTCAAGATTTACACCAGTAATGTTTTTTTCTAAAACACGTTTATAAAAGCTACTTAAATGTTCTAATTCTAATCTAAACTCTGTCTGCGAAACCAGGCTATAATATTTTATTTCAGCGTAATTTCATTACCCAAGTACTGGGGTGTTTAGGATGGTTGCTATTCATTTGCTAAGGTGTTCAGTATGGCGTCTGATTTCAGGAGGTTTGAAGCAGCGGTTCTCCAGGGAAAGAGTCCCACGATGGAGATGCTGTTCGACTGGGGAACCACAAACTGCAGCGTTGGAGATCTGGTGGAGATTCTGATCCGACACCAGCTGTTCGCCGCCGTCAGGATCCTGCTGCCAGACGACGAGATCTGCCACACTAAAGCAGGTATTCTCACCGGCCATGACCTTCTTTGAGAATCTCACTGTCTACATTGTTCCAGATATATCTGTGTTTATGTTTTAAAACGCACTCCATCAGCACTAGCATTTCAAGCGCAAAGTTTCTCGTCCACACTGAAACATCAGAAAATGATGCTTTTTAAAATGTATCTGTAGATGTATTAAAGTCAGCATGAAACTGAACGTGTGAGCGAAACGCTTCTCAGACAAGAACAAATGTAGGGCGGGGCTTGATTTTGATTGGATGGTTGTGGTTTGCTATTGGTGGATCTCATGTGAGTGACAGGTTGCCCCGCCCTCGTCATCAGAGAAGAGATTCTGATTCATTAAAAAATATAAATCACTCTTGAAATCAGGCTCATCTGGGGTGTCTGTCTGCGCAGCGCGGCGTGAAGAAGAGCTTCGTCCGTCTGCGGCCTGCATGCAGCGATGTGTCCGTCCCGAGGTCACTAAACCCGTTCAGCAGGAGACACATGTGATGGAGTCGGACAGCAGCACTGGACCGGAGGAAAACTCATGGAGCAGCTCTGAAGGTCTTTATATAACCGGCCACTACATCAATTCAGTCATCCGTTACCCATCAGCCCCTAAAACCTCTCTTACCCAGGTTTCTACACGTTCTCTCACCGCGAGCTGACGGCCATCACGGGGGACTGGGACGATCGGCCCGTGTCGGACGGAGGCCGTCGTCTGGGCGCCGGCGGGTTCGGCGTCGTGTTCAGAGGCCGGATGGGCGACACATATGTAGCTGTGAAAAAGCTCAATCCTGTGAGTTTGAGCTCAGTAGTGAAATGCCACTAAATGCAAACCATTTTACTACTGCATTTGAATGAAAGTAGACAGTAAATATGATCTAAACAAACTTAAAAAGTGTCTGTCCGCACATAATGTCCTAGATGGACGACGGATCACCTGAAGACCTCAAGACTCAGTTTAACCAAGAGATTCAAACTCTCAGGAGGTACAAATATATTTAAAGATATAAAAATAACTATGGATTGAATATATGAAGGTTTTCTATAATTTTAGAATATTATGTATAATATTAAACCTGCCAAACTTTATATATATATATATATAGGGGATTTATATGAGCGTCTCTCTCTTCACACAGTCTGAAACATGAGAATCTGGTGAAGATGGTGGGTTTTTCCAGTGACGGGCATCATCTGTGTTTGGTGTACGCGTTCATGCCCAACGGATCTCTGCTGGACCGGCTGGCGTGTTCGGATGGCAGTTCTCCTCTCTCGTGGCAGAGCAGATGTTCGATCAGCGCAGGAACCGCTCGAGGTCTGCAGTACCTGCACCAGAACAACCACATCCATCGAGATGTCAAGAGGCGAGTTTGTAACTTCAAAGAACTGCACCAGAAACGTGATGTGACCTGGTTTCTGTTTTAGACACAAACATGTTCCATAAACAAAAGTATTTTTAGTAAGTTGTCAAAAACATTTCATTTCGACAGACTGAAATGAAAACAAAGGTTGCAGTTCAGTTTGATTTTGGCGTCTGGGTCGCATATATATAAAGAATGGAACAATTAAGATGTTTTTGAAAGAGTCTCTTCTGCTCACCAAGGCTGTTTTTATTTGATCAAAAATACAGTAAAAATGATTATTAGAATGTAAATCAGCTGTCTTTCTATGTGAATATATAGTAAAGTGTAATTTATTCAGCATCATTACTCCAGTCTTCAGTGTCACATGATCCTTCAGAAATCATTCTGATATGATGATTTGCTGCTCAAGAAACATAAATGCAGCTTTGATGAGCAGAAGACACTCTTTCTCAAACACTTTGACCTCATCATGTTCAGTAATGTTTGAATCCAGAGTAATTCACAAATTTATAAAACTTTCATCCGTTCAACAGCGGGAACATCTTGCTGGATGAAGGCTTTGTTGCAAAGATCTCCGACTTCGGTTTGACGCGAGCTTCATCCAAACAGTCGTGCTCGACGGTCATGACGGGGAGGATTGTGGGAACTACGGCATACATGGCGCAGGAGGCCCTGAGAGGAGAGATCACTCCTAAATCAGACATCTTCAGCTTCGGCGTGGTACATTCATCATTACAGTCAGCAAAACCTCGTATATATCTGAGTGAAACAAATGTAGGGCGGGGCTTGATTTTGATTGGATGGTTGTGGTTTGCTATTGGTGGATCTCATGTGAGTGACAGGTTGCCCCGCCCTCGTCATCAAAGAAGAGATGCTGCAAGAGGGAGGGGACGATATTCTGATTCAAGATAAAACAATAATAAATAAAAAATTATTAACAATAGAAATGATATTTTGTGTTTATTGTGCAGGTGTTGCTGGAGATTTTGTCTGGTCTTCCTCCGGTGGATGAAAGCCGTGATCCCAAACTACTGGTGTGTGAACGTCCAGTCAGATCTTCTCAAACTCTCCACGTCTGTGTGTCCGTCTCAGTCATCTGTGTGTGTTTCAGATGGAGATGAAGGATGAGATCGACGACGACGAGGTCTCTCTGGAGGAGTTCATTGATAGTAAGATGGAGGGATGGCAGATGGAGGAGGTGGAGAGGATGTATGACCTGGCGTCTCAGTGTCTCTGTGAGAAGAAAAACAAAAGACCCCCAATCACACAGGTGTGTGTGTGTGTGTGTGTTAATGTGTTTTCACGGACAATTCAATCACTTACCAGACATTTGCATCAGTTTAATCAGAGACTTTGTGATTAAAATATGCATTTTATTCTAAACGAATTGCTTAAAACGTATATTTACTAATGTAAAGTGTTACCGTTTTTCAAAAATATTTGTCAAAACATAATTTTGACATTTGAAAGCTGTTTTTGCTGTTAAATTTTGACGCTTATGTAAATGTGTTTAGATATGTAATTTATGTATGTGTGTTTTTAATTGTCAGGTTCTCTCTGAGCTGGAAGATCTTCCTCGCAAACATTCCCAGAGCTCCGAATGAGTAAATCAACATTTATATTTCAATCCTGTATTCTGCAAAACGGTCATTTAACATGATCCTGAGTGTCCGTGTGAATCTCTCCTGTGTAATAAAGGACAGTCCATTCAATGATTTAAATACTTTATTTTTTTCTCTAAAAAACAAGTATTTCAGGCGTCTGAACACAGACAGGCTACATGTGAAACGTAAGAGCGGCTGCGTCACAGTACGGACGTTAAACAGTGGTTTGCCAAATGACAGTAGATACTCAACATGACCTGCGTTAGTTTTGACCCCCTTGACCTAGTAGTGAATTCATTCCCGTCTTCCCTTTTTAGATACTGTGAACGTAATAATTGGCTGTGTGTCCTGATGTGGCTAATGGAATGGAGACGATTGGGAGATACAAAAACATGTTCAAACTAAACAGCATTTGCATAGAAAAATGAGCATCCAAAACACAATCATATCAAAAAATGGCGTAAAAAAAGGACATGTGCGAACCAGTGTTCGATCCATCAGATGTGAACTGTGATTAACATATGAAAAATAAAAAATAGAAAAATAAAACAATGTAACAAAATAAGACTCAATTAAAGGAATGGCGAATGTTCAGGAACGGGGACGTCTTTTCGCTTCATGCTTCAGCAGTAACTGCAGTTGTGAGTTTGGCACAGTTTAAAATCACAAAAGCCTTTCTGAATTTCATTTATCATGTTAAAATAATTCTATTTGTTCGTTTTAATATGAAACTCGCTCTTAAATCGAAGCACACCTCAAAAAACGGCCCACAGAGGCATTTGTGTTTTCGTGCATAGTTCACCGCATCGCTTTCTGCAGGAAATCACGGAAAGTAAACGCTCGACAGCTTTGTGTCCTACAGACGTGGCCTCTTGGGTTTCTGCTGATGTTGGGTTAATCGTCGGCGTCCTCGCCGTCTCCGCGTCCTCGCGTGATCCTGCGGTCACCTCTCCGTCCAGGCGGCCCACGCGGTTTGGCGAAGGCCTGCTTGTGCGCGTGCTGCTTGGGATGAACCTCGTCGTACAGGAAATCAGCCGTCAGCTCGTCGCCGTTATCGATCTCCAACTGCGGGGGAAAACACACTGAGCTTTGTGTCCGGAAATACGTTCAACATTTAGAGAGAGTTGGTTTAGCTTTAGAAATAATAAAAAAGTGAAAATTGGAATAAAAATAAAGTAAAATCAAAAAAAAAAAAAAAAAAAAAAAATCTAAAATAATAAAAAACAAACTTTTTATTCCTAATAATTAAAATGTAAAAAGAAATAAGAAGTACAATCAAATAAAATTATAAAAATAATTTAAAATAAAAATATACTATTTATCTAATTTAATTAGGAATAATCTTAAATTATTTTAAGATATTTAAAAACAATTTTTTTCCTAATAAATATGAGAATTAAAATGTAAAAAGAAATAAGAAGCAAAATCAAATAAAATGTGAAATACAGTTATAAAAATAATTTAAAATATTATTTAAAGTATAAAATGTGTATTCCTCATTTAATTCAGATTAAAATGATTTTAGGATAATAAATAAATATATTATCATTTTAAATAATAAAAATTAACTATTTTTATATCTAATAAATGTAATAAATAATATTGGTGACACTTTACAGTAAGATTTCATGTACTAAAAATAATTTTACAAATATATATAAAAAAAAATTATAAAAATCAAAAGTTATATCTGTTAATATTATTTATTGAACCTGAGCTGAATGCAGTGTTTTATTAACTAACATTAACATTAACGCAAAATATTCTTGTCCCGAACAGAACGAGCCAAACCAAAACTACCAGAAATAAACAAATATGAATCAAAATAAATAAATTAAATATTTAGATGAAGTTTGTTTAGAATTAGAAATAATAAATAAATAAACAAATTAATAAATAAAACAAATACAATTTTAAAACGAAATAAGTAAAATCACATAAAATTACAAGTTCTAAATGACACAAATCATTTTTTATACGATTTTTTTTTTTTTTTTTTACAAATTAGAATTAGAATTACAAACAAATAAATACAATTTTAGAAAGAAATAACTAAAATAAAATAAGATAAAATTATTTAAAAAAAAAAACATTTTATTTTTATTCCCATTTTAATTTTTAATAGTGTATATTTCCAAGGAGCTACAGAACTGCTGTAAACTGTTTTTGCTCGTTTTTTCACACAGCAGACAAATGGAAACGATCTACTGTATGTAGAGCTGAACGTCCTGAACGGAAGGAGTGAATCCAAACTGACCTTCTTCTCCACCTCCATCTGGAGTTTGTTCTCCACCATCTCCAGCAGCGGATTCTTACAGCTGGAGTACAGCATCCGCTCACGGATCCCACAGCTGTATCCCGGCATGGAGTAAATGAACACTGACACAAACCAGAGAGGAAATCGTGTCATTTCGCTGATGGTCAAACATGAGCAGTGGCCAACATCGGAAAAAACTACCTTTATTCAAATATGATTAAATGTGTGTTAAAGATGAGTTTTAACGTGGCAAATTAAAATATTAATAACTGATTATGTGTGCTTTTTCCTGTCCTATTTTGCACAGTAAAATAAAACCTGTAGTTTTTTTTTTTGCCAAATAATTTTGTCAGATAAATACCAAATGTAGTGTTTTGTTTTTCCTTCATATTTAAAATATTAAATATTTCTCATATTTTGATCTCCGCTCTGAACATCACTATTCCCTATAATACATATGCATTATATTTTTACTTTACCTGTTTCAATAAATCTGATTTTACATCACAGCCACCGTTTAAATGTTTATAATTCAACAACGAATTTGAGTAAAAACATATAAAACTAAAATGGTAGCTAGATTATCATCTACACCAACATACGATATTGTTCTGTTTATTATAAGCAGGCGCTGCAGTTTCATCGTCTGTCGTTTCAAACGCTCGAGCTTGTTAAAGCAGGATGGATTCTCAATGTTTTTATCGTTCATCAGCTGGAAAAAAATTTTTTTATCGTCCGTCACACTCAAACGATGATCAAACGTGACTGAAAGTACCTGCAGACTCCAGGTAGTCGCCCTCGTGTGAGTGTTTGAAGCGGAAGAAGTGATACCGCGCCGCATCTTTGGGGATCCTCTTGGGTAAATCCTTCACCTCCGTTGCGTCCGTGTTCGACAACATGATCAACTCCTTCTCAAAATTGATGATCTTTGGAGATAAAATGGCGGATATCAACCACAAAAACTCTCTTTACTGTCGAATGAACTGCTGAATGAACGTGTGTGTCTCTCACCAGCTGAACATAGTTGAGTTTTTTGTCCTTGAACTGTTGTAACGCGGTTACGGCCTCTCCGTCCAGAGGGAACGCCACACCCTGAAGGGTCTGCTTAGTAGTGTTCACATGAATATCTGTATTGACCTGCACACACGGTGACCGATTAATAATATTTATTCACATTTATGCGACTTGCATTGCATTCGGTTTGATTAGTTCATGCAGGACGGTCAGGTTCATATCGATTCATGATGTATTTTCAGGCATCGTCCGCTGTGAATTATATAAATTAAACATTTAGATGCAATGAGAAATAATAAATACAATTATAAAAATATACTATATAGTTTTTTTTTTGTTTCACACACTGCAGACGTGTAAATTAAGGTCATTTATTCAGTGCTGTCAGCTCTTATTTTAAACCTGAAAGTGGGCTTTTTAAGGAAACTGAAACCTCTTCTTCCTGTTTGCATTGTATCCTGTGCTGATTGGCTGATTTTAGGAATGGGGCTTTCATTACATGTCCTTATATAGTCATGATAGCCACTCAGAATCACATGACCAACTCTATTATCCGTATAAACAAGAGTCACTCACTTAAACAGGACAAAAATGTATTTTAAAAGACCCTAACAAATATTTAGTAACAAAAAGAGAGATTATATTCCCTTTATTACTTAACTTGTCTTCATTATATAATGTATGTTTGAGTAAATCTGTCATTTTTATCACAGCCAGCATTTAAATGTTTATATTTCAATGACGAACTAGAATACAAACATAATTATATCATTAAAAGGTTGATGTAAAAACTTTATTTTTGGCTTTGGCTCAAAAATATCAGTTCACCATTCATTAACTAACATGCTACGGTCAACATGCTGAGAATTCTGGGCCGAGAACGGTGTTTGTACCTCACTGAGTTTAATCTGTCGTAGCTCCTCCTCGGCTGCCGTCAGTGGCAGAGGGGCCGACTGAGCCGTGACGTGTTTCTTGTATCCGCTGAGAGAAACATCATCCTGCCACAGAGACAAACACACTTTATACAAGCAGATGATATTCTTAAAATGTTTCTTGAGCAGCGAATCAGCATATTAGAATGATTTCTGAAGGATCTGGAGTAATGATGACTTTGATCACAGGAATAAATTACACTTTACTGTATATTCACATAGAAAACTGCTATTTTACAATGTAATAATATTTCAGAATTTTTACTGTATTTTTGATCAAATAAAAGAAGAGACCCCAGACTTTTGACTGGTAGTGTATGTCCGCTTCATTTCATGTCCGCACTGTACTTCACAAACCTTCACAGTGCCGAATATCTCATCCTTAATGTGTCCGAGGCCGAACTCCTTCTTCAGCGTGGCTCTGGTGGCGGCGTACAGCATTTTGTGCCGCACCTGTTAGAAAAAACGATGACAGACTGACTGTAATAAGAGTTTAATATGAAAACCAACTCGAGCACAAACAGACTGTCAGTCGCACGACACACTCGCAGCTGTGATCGGAGCCAAAACACTGCCATCTGGAGACTGACGGGATGATGGACGACAAACTAAAACATGGACGATTACAGGCGAAATCTTAACAGAGAAATACAGTCATTTTAACTTAAAAAGAACTAACCCAGATCCACAAATCTGTGAAAAAGAGTGTGCTCAGATCTCAATACAATATTTTATAATGATACTAATAACAACTATTAAATAACTGATAAATAATTAATTAATAACGAAATTAATATTTATAATGAATAATATTATTTAATAATTATTATTAATTAAATAATATTCAGAATAAATCTACTAAATGGATATTTATAATGAATAATAATAATGATTTTTAATTCTTATTCATATGAATTTTACTGAATATTTATAATAATATAATTTATGATTAATAATTATTAAATGACTGATAAATATATAATAACTAAATAAATATTTATGACGAATAATATTATTTTATAATAATTATAAGAATTATTTCGGATTCTTATAAATATAAATATTTATAATAATATATTTTATAATTAACAAATATAAAATATAATTATTAAATAACTGATAAATAAATAACTAAATGAATATTTATAATGAATAATATTATTTTACAATTATTATTATCAATATAAATTATAAAATAATTCATTATAACTATACTAAATTATGGTAATATTTATAATAAATACTACTACTACTAATAATAAGAAAATTCATTTAAATTTTTATTAATATAAATTTAATTAAATAGTATATTAAATGTAATATAATAATTATTAAATAATTTATAAATAAATAACTAAATGAATATTTATAATGAATAATATTATTTTACAATTATTATTATTAATATAAATTATAAAACAATATTCATTATAACTATACTAAATTATGGTAATATTTATAATGAATACTACTACTAATAATAATAATAAGAAAAAAAATAATTTAAATTCTTATTAATATAAATATTATTAAATAGTATATTTTATAATTAAATGTAATATAATAATTATTAAATAATTTATAAATAAATAACTAAATGAATATTTATAATGAATAATATTATTTTACAATTATTATTATTAATATAAATTATAAAATAATATTCATTATAACTATACTAAATTATGGTAATATTTATAATGAATACTACTACTACTACTACTACTACTACTAATAATAATAAGAAAAATAATTTAAATTCTTATTAATATAAATATTACTAAATAGTATATTTTATAATTAAATGTAATATAATAATTATTAAATAATTTATAAATAAATAAATTAATAACAAAATGAATATTATTTAATAATTAATCATAATAATAATAGTTATTAATTAATTATATATTTAGTTATTAATTATTTATGTATTATTTATTTAATAATTATTATTTTATATAAATTAATAATAAATAATAAAGCTATAAATATTCAATATTTATAAGAATTAAAAATAATTCTTATAATAATAAGAATAAATTAAATATATAAAAAGTACTAAGAATAGTAACAGAAGCAGAAGTCTGTTTCTGGTTTCAGATCAGTTTGACTGTTTCCACTAGAACCAGATGTAGGCCTAAATAAGTGAAGCAGGTTCCAGATCAGTGTTTATCAGCTCGACACACACAGGCATCAGTTTATTGTCTCCGTCGTGCCTGAACACGTTTGAGAATGTGGGTAAGAATGTTCAGTCAGGAGAACTTCGTTGATTTCCAACAGATCACAGTGATCTCTTACGGGGGAGTGGTCAGGTGACCAGGCGATGAAGATCCACTCGTGTCCCAGGCTGTTGGTGGAGTCGAGGCGGAACAGGATGTAGCACGGCAGCTCTTTATCCAGCACAGGAAGTAGAAGGCGGTCGTAGTCTTCCTCCCAGCCGCCAGCCGCCGCTTTGGTGAGGCCTAAAACCAGCTTCTCTGAAACCACATCAATAACTCATACTGCGCACTGACTTCTGTCTCTATGAATTTTTAAGTTACAACTGTTAGAGTGTTTATGATTATTAGATACCATTTTCAATCACGATCTTCAGGAGTCTGTACTGTCCATTCCTGGCGTTGCCAAAAACATCCTTGACCTCTTCAGCCGCTGGAAGACGAGAGGACAAACACGTGAACTGCACGCAAACACTCGGAAACACACACGCGCGTAGAATACTGTTTATTAATATTATTTTGATGACTGCAGAAACACTGTCAATGAAATAAAGGAAAATGTTGCATGAAAACAAACATTATATTCATATTAGCTAATATGAAGATTTTGGTTCAAATTTATATTAATATCTAAAGGAACATGTAGATTGTGACTGATCATTATTTGCATATATAATAATAATAGTGATGATGATGATTGAGATATACTGTTATAGTTTATTTTTATATAATATCTTAGTCATAATTATGATTTAATATGCCATGATTTTAACTTTTTGTCATAATTATGACTTCATTTCAGCTTTTTATGACAATTTCTACTTTTCATCTCATAATTTTGACAATTAATGAATTATTACCTTTTATGACATCGTTTCGACTTTCGTCTCCTAGTTATTAGTACGCCCTAATTTCAACTTTTCATCTCATAAAATATGACTACTATTTCATAATTTTGACTTCTTGTCACAATTTTGACTATTCATCTCATTAATATGACATGATTCTGCCTTTTTATATCATAATTATAACTTTGTATGTCATAATTTCAACAAATATGACTTAGCATGTCATAATTTCAGCTTTTTATGTTATAATTATAACTCTTATCCCATTATTTTGACTTTTTATCTTATAATTGACTTTTTGTAATAATTTTGACTTCATCTCATAACTGACTCATGTCATAATTTTGGCTGTTTATATCATAATTTCGACTTTTCATCTCATGAATATGACTTACTATGTCATAATTTCGACTTTTTGGCACAATTCCGACTATTCATCTCATAAATATGACTTAGTATGACATAATTTCGCTTTTTAAAGAAAATCATAATTACGATTTATGTAATAATTTCGATAAATATTACTTAGTATGTCATAATTTCGCCTTTGTATGTCATAACTATGATTTACAAAAGCATGTTTTATTTCTTTATGTGGCGGAACGGGTTTCCATAGTAAGAATGATGATCATATATATTACAGTATGGTGATATTATAGGCTTCATATGGAGCGTGAGCGCGCGCGCTGAAGGCGTTGCCCGTGCTCGTGATCACTGAAGCACAACTCTGCCCATCTCTAGACACTGATACGATAAATAAATTATCAAGATGGCTTTATTCGTAAAGGTGAGATCTGAGTGAAGCCACTGCTGACAGATGCGGTTTATTCACATTTTCATTGATTTTTCTGAATGAATCTCGCCGCTAAGTGAGTCTATCGCCGCTCGTGCATTGTCATCATACAGATTCAGATTTATAAATCATAAGAATATCTCACTCTTACCCTGAATACCCGTTTGATGAGACATTATTTCACTCGGCAGAGGATGTTTGGAGACTCTCAATCCCGGAAGAAGGAAGCGGAGCAGAGGTGACGTCACGTGTCTCTGTCGCGTCAACCCTCCCTCCGCACTGCGCATGCGCGGACATGATTTGTAAAATATCGTTATTTTTGAATTTTTCTCTTAATACTTATATGTATATAACTATTTCGTTTTGTTCTCGTATCCTTGTATTCTATAACATACAAATATTTCAATAAAGCATAAAAAAAATCAAATAAATAAATAAAATGCTACAGTAAAGTAATAGTCCTGTCGGGACACAATTATTAATATTGCTGAGGGAAAAAAAATATCATATTATTTTTTTATATTATTATTATTAAATAAAAAAAACAATAGTAATAAGAAAATTATACAAAATAAAAAATACAAAATAAGAAAATTGCACACATTTATTGTCACCTTTATTTATATAGCGCTTTTTACAATACAGATTCACTGTAAAATATTGAGATAATAATATTACTGAGAACAATGTTAGTTATATTAATTTGAATTATTTTTAATTATTATTAAATAAAAATAAACGACAGTAATAAATTTGATTTACACAACAAATACAGCTGTTAAATAAATAATAATAAATAAATAAATAAATAAATAAATACAAATATCAATCCTAACACACACACAGAGAGAGAGAGAGGGAGAGAGAGAGAGGGAGAGAGAGAGAGGGAGGGAGGGAGAGAGAGAGGGAGGTCTGTCTCCATGTTGTGATGATTGTGATGTTTTGCTTCTCCTTCTGTAATCGCATGTGGCGCGCGGACGCGTTGAATGAGGCGCGTGAAATCAGACGCGTTGAATGAGCGGCGCGCGGAGGATTATCATCATCATCATCATCATCATTGATGTCGGAAGACAAACACTGATATGGCGATGGGTTCTGAATCTGAGTCTCCCCACGACTGTCTGCGTAAGACTCTTTACATGTGTTATCATCTGTGTTTGTGTGTGGCGCTCGTGGAACATGCTGGAATACTGTGCTTTGATCCGGACGCACGTGCTGCTGATCGAGAGTTTAAAGTGCTGCTCCCATATTAACAGCCGTCCACAAACATCCGCTCACGAGCCTATTGCTTTATTCATCTCATTACATTAGGTGCACGCGTCATGCAGTGATATACGTGCATTTGTTGCTGAGATTGATTGTTTTGACATGTGATTTAAGGGAAGGGTTTCAGCGTTGCACAAGAAGCAATAACCAATGCATGCACACACACACACACACACACACCTACTTAAACAAATATGATTTAGATAGATATAGATAGATGCCTTGATGGATGTTTGTATTTATATCATGTGAGTTTTTCCCTATATGTTCTTTATTATTTTCTTACAGAAGCCTATCTATCTGTCTATCTGTTAAAAAAAAAAAAAATATATATATATACATATATATATATATATAATGAAATATTTATTTATATAGACATTTTATTTATATCCCTTTACAAAACCATCCACACTGTATGGGTGATTTCAGGGTTAAGTATGTATGTGGGGACATTTGGTGAAAACATGGACATGTGGACACACAGGCTAAATGAGTCCAGCAGCACATGGTTTCCGAGCAGATAGTTATTCCAGAACTCTTGCGTCATCATCACATATGCTCACGTCAGATATTTTGAGCCACTGATGGGAACGTTAGAGCATTTGTGTGACATGTCTGTCTGAATGTCTGTTTGTTTGTCTTTCTGAATGTCTGTTTGTTTGTCTGTCTGAATGTCTGTTTGTTTGTCTTTCTGAATGTCTGTTTGTTTGTCTGTCTGAATGTCTGTTTGTCTGTCTGAATGTCTGTTTGTCTGTCTATCTGAATGTCTGTCTGTCTGAATGTCTGTTTGTTTGTCTGTCTGAATGTCTGTTTGTCTGTCTATCTGAATGTTTGTCTGTCTGAATGTCTGTCTGAATGTCTGTTTGTCTGTCTGTCTGAATGTCTGTTTGTTTGTCTATCTGAATGTTTGTCTGTCTGAATGTCTGTCTGAATGTCTGTTTGTCTGTCTGTCTGAATGTCTGTTTGTTTGTCTGTCTATCTGAATGTTTGTCTGTCTGAATGTCTGTTTGTTTGTCTGTCTGTCTGAATGTCTGTTTGTTTGTTTGTCTGTCTGAATGTCTGTCTGTCTGAATTTTTGTTTGTCTGTGTCTGAATGTCTGTTTGTTTGTCTGTCTGTCTGAATGTTTGTCTGTCTGAATGTCTTTGTTTGTCTGTCTGAATGTCTGTCTATCTGAATGTCTGTTTGTCTGTCTGAATGTTTTTCTGTCTGAATGTCTGTTTGTTTGTCTGTCTGAATGTCTGTTTGTTTGTTTGTCTGTCTGAATGTCTGAATGTTTGTTTGTCTGTGTCTGAATGTCTGTTTGTCTGTCTATCTGAATGTCTGTCTGAATGTTTGTCTGTCTGAATGTCTGTTTGTTTGTCTGTCTGAATGTCTGTTTGTCTGTCTATCTGAATGTCTGTTTGTTTGTTTGTCTGCCTGAATGTCTGTTTGTCTGTCTGTCTGAATGTTTGTCTGTCTATCTGAATGTCTGTCTGAATGTTTGTCTATCTGAATGTCTGTTTGTTTGTCTGTCTGTCTGAATGTCTGTCTGTCTGTCTGTCTGAATGTCTGTCTGTCTGTCTGTCTGAATGTCTGTCTGAATGTCTGTCTGTCTGTTTGTCTGTCTGTCTGTCTGTCTGTTTGTTTGTCTGAATGTCTGTCTGTCTGAATGTCTGTTTGTTTGTCTGTCTGTCTGAATGTCTGTTTGTTTGTCTGTCTGTCTGAATGTTTGTCTGTCTGAATGTTTGTTTGTCTGTCTGAATGTCTGTTTGTTTGTTTGTCTGTCTGAATGTCTGAATGTTTGTTTGTCTGTGTCTGAATGTCTGTTTGTCTGTCTATCTGAATGTCTGTCTGAATGTTTGTCTGTCTGAATGTCTGTTTGTTTGTCTGTCTGAATGTCTGTTTGTCTGTCTATCTGAATGTCTGTTTGTTTGTCTGTCTGTCTGAATGTCTGTTTGTCTGTCTGTCTGAATGTTTGTCTGTCTATCTGAATGTCTGTCTGAATGTTTGTCTATCTGAATGTCTGTTTGTTTGTCTGTCTGTCTGAATGTCTGTCTGTCTGTCTGTCTGAATGTCTGTCTGAATGTCTGTCTGAATGTCTGTCTGAATGTCTGTCTGAATGTCTGTCTGTCTGTTTGTCTGTCTGTCTGTCTGTCTGTTTGTTTGTCTGAATGTCTGTCTGTCTGAATGTCTGTTTGTTTGTCTGTCTGTCTGAATGTCTGTTTGTTTGTCTGTCTGTCTGAATGTTTGTCTGTCTGAATGTCTGTTTGTCTGTCTGTCTGTCTGTTTGTTTGTCTGTCTGTCTGAATGTTTGTTTGTCTGTCTGTCTGAATGTTTGTCAGAATGTGTTTGTTTGTCTGTCTGTCTGTTTGTTTGTCTGTCTGTCTGAATGTGTTTTTGTCTGTCTGTGTCTGTCTGAATGTTTGTCTGAATGTCTGTTTGTTTGTCTGTCTGAATGTCTGTTTGTTTGTCTGTCTGAATGTCTGTTTGTCTGAATGTCTGTCTGAATGTCTGTTTGTCTGAATGTCTGTCTGTCTGAATGTCTGTCTGTCTGAATGTTTGTCTGTCTGAATGTTTGTCTGTCAGAATGTCTGTTTGTTTGTTTGTTTGTCTGTCTGTCTGAATGTCTGTTTGTTTGTTTGTTTGTCTGTCTGTCTGAATGTTTGTCTGTCTGAATGTCTGTCTGTCTGAATGTCTGTTTGTTTGTCTGAATGTCTGTCTGTCTGTCTGAATGTTTGTCTGTCTGAATGTCTGTTTGTCTGTCTGAATGTCTCTCTGTTTGTCTGTCTGTCTGTCTGAATGTTTGTCTGTCAGAATGTCTGTCTGAATGTCTGTTTGTCTGTGTCTGAATGTCTGTTTGTTTGTCTGTCTGTCTGTCTGAAAACTCTAAAAAAGCACCATAAAAATATCATAAAGTGTCTCTTGTTATGTTCCATGGCACAGAAGAAAGTAATACTTGTTTGCAAGTATGAGTAAGTAACGGTTCACTGCTGATTTACAGTATGAATCTCAGGCCTTTAGATTTAAACATCTCTGTCTGGTGTCTTTCAGGTGGACGATGTCTGGGCTTCCTCAGACGGATGGAGATTAACTCCCGCTTCCGCTATTATTTCCAGCACCCGTGGTCCCGTCTGGTAGTGGCCTACCTGGTCACCTTCTTCAACTTCCTGGTCTTCGCAGAGGACCCAGTGTCGCACAGCCAGACAGAAGCGCACATGATTGTAGTGGGAAACTGCTTCTCCTTTGTGGTGAATAAATATCCCGGAGGAGGCTGGAACGTCCTCAAAGTCCTGATGTGGATCCTTGCCATCATCACGGGCCTCATCGCCGGGAAGTTTGTGTTTCATCGTCGCTTGTTTGGTACGTCTGTGATTTCATTTCTTTTGAAGTACTTTTTTTTGTATGGTATTATGCTATTCTGAATTAAACCTGCCTTTTTAAATATTTATTGATGTATTATTGGGGTAAAAGTGTGACCTGGATATTGTTATTAATTTCATCCCATTTTGATTCTGCATCCTGAAATGACTTTTTTATCATGGTAGTATGCCAATCAGAATCTCTTTAAAGAGCTTGAGTATTTAAAGTGACAGACTACAAAACTGCAGCACGCTTATAATAAACAGATTTGTTATAGTTATCGTTCTTGGTGCGAACTGGCTTTCATACGGACTTGTGTGTGGACGGGCCGTTTGAGAGTGTTTCGTGTTTTATATATATAAATGATGCATCTCATCTTCAATCTGAACATGCCTGCATGAATCTCATTAATAATAAACATCCAGACGTTAGATAACAACAGCCGTCTGAGGCCTCGAGAAGTTTTTGTACATTTTAAGTCAATATGAACTCAAAATTGACCTTGTTTACTTTGTAAGTACACGTTAGCATTGGCTCTTTTCCATGCATTAAAATGTTTAAGCAATATTTAGTGTGTTGCTATATTAGTGCAAGTGCATGAAATCATCCTTCTATTCATTTAGTGTGTTTGTTCATTGATCGCGCTGGGCCCGAATGGAATCGACACACTTGTGTTGTATTTTCTGCGCAGGGTTTTGATTTAATTTGTTGAACTAAACATGGTAAAGTGTGTTAAATGATTTATTAGATTAAATTAAATGAGCTCAAAACATTTAATGAGTGCAGTGTAGAACAGCCGGTGCAATTATGCAAAAATCAGGGAACGTTCTGTGGAGATTCAGATGTGCATGAAAAAATAATTAACAGCATAGAAGTAAAACAGGAGGGATTTCAAAGCAAACGTTGTAATCGAGTCCGAATTGAATGAACTTGATGCTTGTTGACAGTGTGATAAATGTTGTTCCATGAGCCTTCAGACCTCATATATAGATGTCGAATTAATATACGATATAAATTGGACTATATAACACAAACGTGTGCTGATGATGTTCAGGTGTGTAGGCATCAGTAGATGGCAGCGTTGAGTCAATGAACACATCCACTGCTCTGAGATCAGTATATACTTTTAGCATCCCAAAAAGTATTTGCACTTATAAATGTCTGAATGTCATTTATTGTTCAGAAAGAAACACATTTGTTGTGTTTGAAATGCTGAATCAATAGTTTGCATGAACTGCACCTGTTCATTCACTAAAACACCAGAAGAGAAAATATCATTTCAGACACTTGATCTGATGAATCACATTCAGAAGGTTTTTTTTTTTTAGAAGATCTCGAGCTCTTGATATGAATGTCCTTCATTCATCATTGAAGATCTGGAGGTGTGTGTTTTATTCCAGTGATATGTCTATCGATTGACTCGGTGTCTTGTTTTATGGATGTCTGCGAGTGTTTTCACTGGTGAGAAGCAAACCGTGCAGGAAAATGAGCTGCTGAATAAAGGAACGGCCGCACGTGTGTCTTCAAGTCTTCAAGTTTATAGTGGTATTTACAATATACCAGTCAAATTTTTTAATGTTTTTGAAAGAGCATCTTCTGCTCACCAGGGCTGCATTCATTTGATCAAAAATACAGTAAAAATTGTGAAATATTTTTACTATTTAAAATAACTGTATATAGTAAAGTGTATTTTCAGCATCATTACTCCAGTCTTCAGCGTCACATGATGATTTCTGAAAATCGTTCCAATATGCTGATGTGATGCTCAAGAAACATTTATGATTATTATCAGTGTTTTTCAGGATTTTTTGATTAATAGAAAGCTTATAAATATCTTTACTGTCACTTTCGATCAGTTTAATTTCTGATTATCTTGCTGAACCCAAACGTTTGAATATTAGTGTAACACGGTTTCCACAAAAATATGAAGCAACATTGATAATAATCATAAATGTTTCTTGAGCATCAAATCAGCATATTGGAACGATTTTCAGAAATCATCATGTGACGCTGAACACTGGAGTAATGATGCTGAAATAAATTACACTTTACTATATATTCACATAGAAAACAGCTGATTTACACTGTAATAATATTTCACAATTTTTACTGCAGCCTCTGTGAGCAGAAGAGACTCTTTAAACAATGCTAATTGTTTCAAACTTTTGACCAACAGTGTAAATAAAAAAACCTGACCGTAACGAGAGGCTCCTGTTTCCAGCAGACAATGAAACGCACATCAGGCCTGATTAATCGATGTGACCGCCGTTTCCATGGAAACCGCCTCTAGAGACCCAGCTGGGTTTTGTGGGGCCGCCGGAGTGCTGAACCTGCGCGCAAATCGCCTGTGATGAATGAGTTTCGTCCCGGTTTGATTCTACCGAGACCCGGCGGAGGTAGTTAGTTAAGAGCAGGACTGAGGCAGCCTACATTCACCCAGCGGGGCCGCGGGCCCCTGGAGGGCCTCCTGACACTGTTTTTAGCACACGACATAATGAATGTTGCACAGATGCGAAGAATCATCTTCACCAGCCCTAAATTACTGCACAACTGGCCGGATCTGCCTTTGTGTTGGTCGTATTTATATCTAGATGGTTTCGGAGCCCTATAAGAGCGTGCTTTAACCTTAAATCTTGTTTTCTGGAGCGCGAAGCGGCCACCTTTGGCCTGCTAATCTGCTGCTGTAAATGAGGAAGCGCTGCAGTTTCC
The DNA here is from genome assembly GCA_037101425.1 of Elopichthys bambusa. Classification (NCBI taxonomy): domain Eukaryota; kingdom Metazoa; phylum Chordata; class Actinopteri; order Cypriniformes; family Xenocyprididae; genus Elopichthys; species Elopichthys bambusa. The sequence continues at coordinate 675,211 of CM074455.1, forward strand.
TGCTGTTTCCACAACTATGAACGTCAGTGTAATCTGGAGACGTAGATAGACGTGCAAAATCAAGCTTAAAGACTGTGAAAACTCTAAATAAAGACTCGAATGAGAGTCACTAGCCATCATCCATCCATCATCTTCATATCAAGATCTCTGACGTATGTTTGCGGACTTTGGGATTTTTTTAATTTTTTTTATATATATACTGTGTGTGTATGTATGTGTGCATATATATATAGCTTTATATATTTATTTCAGTTTTAGTAATTTTAATACTTGTCAATGCAACATTTCTAATTTTTATTTTTAATTGTATTTTATCTATTTATTTAATTGATTTATTTCAGGTAGTTCTAAAGACATAGTTTCTAATTAGTTCATATTAAGTTTTTCATCTAATTTTTATATTTTATTTCAGCTTTATTTCACTTTTTAGTTGCTGTAGTTTTAGTAACTCCATCATAATCTTAACCATCTTTCCATTAACTACTAATCAGAGGGAAATTATGAGTTTTTCAGGAATAATGGTTTAATCCAGTCTTTGAACATGTTCTGCACCAACTGTGATGTTGATGGATAAAATCCCTCATTAAAAACAGAAAAACTGCTTAAACTACAGCGTCAGCACGTCTACAGTTTGCCAAACTCAAATTAAAATGCAATTCGCTGAACACGTCCAAATTAATAAACTTCACTACTGAGCCTCGCATATGATTTACATATAACATGAGCCCTTAGGTTGATGAAATATGAGCCAGTAAGTTTATGAACTTCATCTAAGCAATATTTGTGTAAAATGCAATTAGATATAAGATCAAATATAATTTTTTTTTGTATAAAAGAGCAAAGACCTGATTGTGATTCTTGATCAGTGCAGTGTGTGACTGTTTCCACCAGAGGGCGACGTCTTTCAGGACATGAAACCTCAAGTGCTGCTTATGAGTGTGAATCAAATTGACTTTTTGGACAATATCTTCTTCTTCTTTTTTATTTTTTTTAAGGTTTTTATCACTAGCGCATATATATATATATATATATATATTTTTTTTTTTTTTGACAGCCAAACCTCTTAGACAAAATATTTACTTGAAGTTTTAAGATTTTAAGTTAACATTCTAGTAAGTTAACGACACATTCACATGTTCGTGATTCTCTAATATTGGTTAATAGTCACATGACAGGCAGGTGAACAGATTTTTTTCTTAGTAAAACTTTTATTTGGAACTATTTCACCCCATAAACCAAGTTTTTAATCAGCCTTAATTAACTGAATTCATATGAACCGGCATGTAAATGTGAACGGAATTACGATCAACGCCGTTTGACTTTTACCATGATTTTCTTCTCAACTCTGAGATTCTGGGCTTAAAATCATTTTCCCACTATAATAATCCTGACATTGTGACGACGTTCATCTCATAAATCCCATCATTCTGACTCCAGCAGCTTTAACCGTGTGAGAGAAATGGCCACCTAAAGCTGATTGTGAATATAACACTAGTGTTTTGCACACTGCATTTGTCCTCCAAAAAATAAATATATAGCTGCAAGCAGCAGTTAAGGGGCCAGGCACAGCTGGAAGCATCAGACTGATTGCAATTAAAGACATATTAAGATCATTTTAGGCAAAATGACTGAAAAATCAAATAGAGTCACTATTAATTTAGTGACACACTTTTAACCAATAGGTGGTGCTGTGGCCAAATCGATATGGTGTGGTCAGAGTGAGGTGACAATGACACATGCAAAGTTTGGTTTCAGTATGCCAAAGCATTGCAGATATACAGCCTCAAGAGTCATTTTGGCATCATGCCTCAACTTCGTTGTTGCGGTATATGAAAACAATTTTGTTTATTGACATAAAAATACCATAACTTTTTGTCGGCATACTCTGTAGATGATTTTGGTGAAAATCGGACTAGGAGGAGTTTGAAAAAGTAGGTTTTGAAAGAAAGTCAACAGACCGGACAGGAAGTTTGGCCAAATATGGCAACATTCGTATCGATGTTCTCGGCATGACCCAGGGAATCTATCAAGACAAAAGGCAAATTTTTGAAAATTTTATTATAACTTTTGACCCAAAATATTTTGAGCAGTGTCAGGGCACGGTGCCAAAGATACATACCAAGTTTCATAACAATAAGCTAATACGTTCATGAAATACAGCATTTTACGACAAAATTCAAAATGGTCGATTGCCTAAAATGGCTGAAAATTGGATATCATTCTACTCGGCATGACGCCCCGGATCTAATGAGACCACTTTTATAATTAGAATTATGAGCACATTTTTTCATTAAATTAGAAGTTATGAGCAAAAAATCCATATCTCCGGACCAGTAGGTGGCAATACGCCGAAATGCGGCATGTAACCTAAGGTCATGCTTGTGATGACATGTACCAAGTTTGGTCAGAATACGACAAAGCGTCGAAGAGATACAGCCTTACGTCTGTTTTTGCAAGCGCTACGTAAAATCAGTTCGCACGTTTTTCAAAAAACGCTTTGACAAAAACCATAAATTTTTGTCGGCATGGTCTCAAGATGATCTGGTTCGATTTTCGATTGATATGGTGCAATCGAATCGTATTGAGCCAAGGAATTTTGTTTCTAGACCTTACAGTTCATAAGTTATTAGCATAAAAGTAAGTGCAAATTGGGACAGATGGTGGCGCTAGAGCGATTGAGATAGAGACTCTAAATTTGCTATGGTGACAGTTCAGACTGTCCTCTATCTGTGTGCCAAATTTCATAACTTTCCCACAAGCGGTTCTATCAAATACTGCATACTGAACTTTTTGCAAATGTAGGTCTTCCAGATGTTCCATACTGAAAATAGACCCAATTTTATCCCACCCCTGATTCAATACAACACTGCATACTGCACACATCACACACACACTACATACTTCATTCTACACATTATTCATGAACACTGTTTTGCAATCTATATGCTGTACACTACGCAATGCACATTACACTCTATACACTATAGAAAACACACTACATAGTACACACACACAGCACTTCAGAATATGAGCTCATAAATAATTACAATAAAACGGACACATTTTCCTTATATCAGGGGATAAACTAAGAAGGCCGTCATTAATCATCTGGCCCGTTTGTCCCAGGTTACGAGATCTTGTCAGCAGTTTTATCACTCAACGTCGCGGTTTCCATGCAGACAGACGGTTAGTTAATGGGCTGAAGAGGTTAAGCAGAAGGGTTGAGTTGAGAGCGTGGGCCAAATGAGGTGTGATTTTGACGCCGATGGATCCTCGTGGGGGTTTGGCATCTCTAATATGTTGTTTCAGAGGTTGATCACGACGCAGACGTTGGAGAATCAGTCTGAACTCGGTTAATGTCCATGATGTGACCCGTCATGCTGCGTTTCTGATATCTAGACATTTCAGAGACGGCCACATCATCACCGTGTCATTTCAGGTTGAACGTCTTGAGGCAAATGGAAGCGTTTCGAGGCCTTGTGCTGAACGTCTCTATAAAGCTGCTCTGTCGCAGTTCAGAGAAATCTCAAGTCCATCTCATTTCCTCGACGTCAGCTGATGCGACTGTGATAGCGGCGCTTGTGCCTGCACAGTTTCTTCTGCATTTTGAAGTGAAAAAAATAGGATTTTCCCTGTAGACATACAAGATGCATTTTGAACGTCAAAAAGTCTTGGTCTTTGGGCTCTACTAGATTGAATGTTGATTATTTTCCACATTGTTGCAGCTCCTCTATTCCCAGTCTGTCAGTAACGCTCTGTTTACTTCCTGTCTCTATGAAGCCCCTCCTTCTGAAAAGCACAATGTGCTCTGATTGGTCGGCTGGAGCAGTGTGTTGTGATTGGTGTTTGGGAAATGTCCCGCCCCTTACCATAACCGCCAGTTTCGACACACTACTGACTAACTCAACCAGGCCCCGCCCCTTTATGAATTATTTAAATGAGGAATAATGTGAAGAAGACTACAATGGAGTTCAGAAACACTGACACTGATATAGAGAAGAACTCGCGCTGGAGGGGCTTTTTCTTGCTCAAACAGCAAAATTACACACTAAATAAACACGTCTTGTAGTTCCTGTAGCTCATCAGGTATAGAATGACACAAGCAACACTAATGTCATGGGTAAAACTCACACATACTGAATGACGTAAATGCCAAGACTATGGTAACATTCATTTCAGGAAACACTTGGTCATTAGAGGAGCCTGCTAAAGGAATGATTAGGGCGACTTGTTCTCGGAGCCGCTGTTAGCTAAAGTGAGTTTGACAGGGTTAGTGGGACAGATGGAAATGTTCAGGTCTAATGAGCAGGACGGTTCCTCTCATCGCCACAGTATGTGTAATATATTACTGCTGATTCAGGCCGGTGTGGTCGGGTCGGTCTGTGGCCCTGAGCGCGAATCTAATAGAGAGATGAATCGCTCGCTGCTGCAGCGCTGACAGGAGAAAGTCAGTTTCCGGGGGAAAAATTAACCGTCAGCTGCTAAACAAACTGCTGGAAAAACAAACTAAAGCTCACTACACTGTGTGTGTGTGTGAGATTTTCAAAACTTGGATGTTTTGATTTAACACAACTATTTTTTTTTTTCCCAAATGAGATTTTTCTGTCTGGCCGAGACGTGATGCAACTTTAAGAAAGCTTTGCGAAATAAATCATTCACTTTGAGAAGAGTTTTCTTGATGATTCCCTGATAGCTGTGAACGGACTGAATCTTTTCCGGATCTCTGAATGATTGAAGCATCTAAAACAGTCACACAAGCTTCGTTTCTGATGGAGTAAGACGTTACAGGCGCTCGTGTGACGGGAACACAGATGTGAAGATTACGCGTCATGAATGTTTAAGGGCTGCTGTCGTGAGGAATTTAAATGAGCTTGATCTCGTCTGGTTCTTTGCGTTATGAAACGTTCTGTAACTTTCACAGCTCAAAACTCCCACCTGAAAAACAAAAACACATTTATTGCTATTCACTGAATTTACAATGCTTTCACAAAGAAGTGTCGGTTGAGCTCAGTAAAAAAAACAAAACATTTAAGATTATGGCTTAGTAAACATAACATGCTTATGGATAACCTTATTAGAATCAACTGTGAATCTAATTTATTGCAAAAATGGTTTCTTTTTGTGTTTAATGTATCTGAATATTCATAAAACAAGATAAATTGTCTTGAGAAGCAGCAGTAAGATATTAAGAATGTTATTTCTTGAATATACTGTGTATTTTATCTTACTTTTTTTTACTTTCTTATATTAAAACAAATGCACTTATAGTCAAGAAACAAACAGACTTAATATCTTACATAGTGGTGCTTCTCAAGTTACCTGGAAAAAAAGCCTGCAATACTTGTTAAAAATGATCTGTTGTCTGTCATTCTTACATTCCATCTGTTATTGTAACGTTTTAACGTTCTATCTGTCGTTCTAACATTCCATCTGTTATTGTAACGTTCTAACGTTCTATCTGTCGTTCTAACATTCTATCTGTCGTTCTAACATTCTATCTGTCGTTCTAACATTCTATCTGTCGTTCTAACATTCCATCTGTTATTGTAACTTTCTAACGTTCTATCTGTCGTTCTAACATTCCATCTGTTATTGTAACGTTCTAACGTTCTATCTGTCGTTCTAACATTCTATCTGTCGTTCTAACATTCCATCTGTTATTGTAACATTCTAACGTTCTATCTGTCGTTCTAACGTTCTATCTGTTATTGTAACGTTCTAACGTTCTATCTGTCGTTCTAACATTCCATCTGTTATTGTAACATTCTAACGTTCTATCTGTCGTTCTAACGTTCTATCTGTTATTGTAACGTTCTAACGTTCTATCTGTCGTTCTAACATTCCATCTGTTATTGTAACGTTCTAACGTTCTATCTGTCGTTCTAACATTCTATCTGTCGTTCTAACATTCCATCTGTTATTGTAACTTTCTAACGTTCTATCTGTCGTTCTAACATTCCATCTGTTATTGTAACGTTCTAACATTCTATCTGTCGTTCTAACGTTCTATCTGTTATTGTAACGTTCTAACGTTCTATCTGTCGTTCTAACATTCCATCTGTTATTGTAACGTTCTAACGTTCTATCTGTCGTTCTAACGTTCTATCTGTCGTTCTAACATTCCATCTGTTATTGTAACGTTCTAACGTTCTATCTGTCGTTCTAACATTCTATCTGTCGTTCTAACATTCCATCTGTTATTGTAACATTCTAACGTTCTATCTGTCGTTCTAACGTTCTATCTGTTATTGTAACGTTCTAACGTTCTATCTGTCGTTCTAACGTTCTATCTGTCGTTCTAACATTCCATCTGTTATTGTAACGTTCTAACGTTCTATCTGTCGTTCTAACGTTCTATCTGTCGTTCTAACATTCTATCTGTTATTGTAACGTTCTAACGTTCTATCTGTCGTTCTAACGTTCTATCTGTCGTTCTAACATTCTATCTGTCGTTCTAACATTCTATCTGTTATTGTAACGTTCTAACGTTCTATCTGTCGTTCTAACGTTCTATCTGTCGTTCTAACATTCTATTTGTCGTTCTAACATTCTATCTGTCGTTCTAACATTCCATCTGTTATTGTAACATTCTAACGTTCTATCTGTCGTTCTAACGTTCTATCTGTTATTGTAACGTTCTAACGTTCTATCTGTCGTTCTAACATTCCATCTGTTATTGTAACATTCTAACGTTCTATCTGTCGTTCTAACGTTCTATCTGTTATTGTAACGTTCTAACGTTCTATCTGTCGTTCTAACATTCCATCTGTTATTGTAACGTTCTAACGTTCTATCTGTCGTTCTAACATTCTATCTGTCGTTCTAACATTCCATCTGTTATTGTAACTTTCTAACGTTCTATCTGTCGTTCTAACATTCCATCTGTTATTGTAACGTTCTAACATTCTATCTGTCGTTCTAACGTTCTATCTGTTATTGTAACGTTCTAACGTTCTATCTGTCGTTCTAACATTCCATCTGTTATTGTAACGTTCTAACGTTCTATCTGTCGTTCTAACGTTCTATCTGTCGTTCTAACATTCCATCTGTTATTGTAACGTTCTAACGTTCTATCTGTCGTTCTAACATTCTATCTGTCGTTCTAACATTCCATCTGTTATTGTAACATTCTAACGTTCTATCTGTCGTTCTAACGTTCTATCTGTTATTGTAACGTTCTAACGTTCTATCTGTCGTTCTAACGTTCTATCTGTCGTTCTAACATTCCATCTGTTATTGTAACGTTCTAACGTTCTATCTGTCGTTCTAACGTTCTATCTGTCGTTCTAACATTCTATCTGTTATTGTAACGTTCTAACGTTCTATCTGTCGTTCTAACGTTCTATCTGTCGTTCTAACATTCTATCTGTCGTTCTAACATTCTATCTGTTATTGTAACGTTCTAACGTTCTATCTGTCGTTCTAACGTTCTATCTGTCGTTCTAACATTCTATTTGTCGTTCTAACATTCTATCTGTCGTTCTAACATTCCATCTGTTATTGTAACGTTCTAACGTTCTATCTGTCGTTCTAACATTCTATCTGTTATTGTAACGTTCTAACGTTCTATCTGTCGTTCTAACATTCTATTTGTCGTTCTAACATTCTATCTGTTATTGTAACGTTCTAACGTTCTATCTGTCGTTCTAACATTCTATTTGTCGTTCTAACATTCTATCTGTCGTTCTAACATTCCATCTGTTATTGTAACGTTCTAACATTCTATCTGTTATTGTAACGTTCTAACGTTCTATCTGTCGTTCTAACATTCTATTTGTCGTTCTAACATTCTATCTGTCGTTCTAACATTCCATCTGTTATTGTAACGTTCTAACATTCTATCTGTTATTGTAACGTTCTAACGTTCTATCTGTCGTTCTAACATTCTATCTGTTATTGTAACGTTCTAACGTTCTATCTGTCGTTCTAACATTCTATTTGTCGTTCTAACATTCTATCTGTTATTGTAACGTTCTAACGTTCTATCTGTCGTTCTAACATTCTATTTGTCGTTCTAACATTCTATCTGTCGTTCTAACATTCCATCTGTTATTGTAACGTTCTAACATTCTATCTGTTATTGTAACGTTCTAACGTTCTATCTGTCGTTCTAACATTCTATTTGTCGTTCTAACATTCTATCTGTCGTTCTAACATTCCATCTGTTATTGTAACGTTCTAACGTTCTATCTGTCGTTCTAACATTCTATCTGTCGTTCTAACATTCTATCTGTCGTTCTAACATTCCATCTGTTATTGTAACGTTCTAACGTTCTATCTGTCGTTCTAACATTCTATCTGTCATTCTAACGTTCTATCTGTCGTTCTAACGTTCTATCTGTCGTTCTAACGTTCTATCTGTCATTCTTACATTCCATCTGTTATTGTAACGTTCTATCTGTCGTTCTAACGTTCTATCTGTCGTTCTAACGTTCTATCTGTCATTCTTACATTCCATCTGTTATTGTAACGTTCTATCTGTCGTTCTAACGTTCTATCTGTCGTTCTAACGTTCTATCTGTCATTCTTACATTCCATCTGTTATTGTAACGTTCTATCTGTCGTTCTAACGTTCTATCTGTCGTTCTAACGTTCTAACGTTCTATCTGTCGTTCTAACATTCTATCTGTCGTTCTAACATTCTATCTGTCGTTCTAACATTCTATCTGTCGTTCTAACATTCCATCTGTTATTGTAACGTTCTAACGTTCTATCTGTCGTTCTAACATTCTATCTGTCGTTCTAACGTTCTATCTGTCGTTCTAACATTCCATCTGTTATTGTAATGTTCTAACGTTCTATCTGTCATTCTAACGTTCTATCTGTCGTTCTAACGTTCTATCTGTCATTCTTACATTCCATCTGTTATTGTAACGTTCTATCTGTCGTTCTAACGTTCTATCTGTCGTTCTAACATTCTACATTCTATCTGTCGTTCTAACGTTCTATCTGTCGTTCTAACGTTCTATCTGTCGTTCTAACATTCTACATTCTATCTGTCGTTCTAACATTCTATGTCGTTCTAACGTTGTATCTGTCGTTCTAACGTTCTATCTGTCGTTCTAACGTTCTGTCTGTCATTCTTACATTCCATCTGTTATTGTAACGTTCTATCTGTCGTTCTAACGTTCTATCTGTTATTGTAACGTTCTATCTGTCATTCTAACATTCTACATTCTATCTGTCGTTCTAACGTTCTATCTGTCGTTCTAACGTTGTATCTGTCGTTCTAACATTCTATCTGTCATTCTTACATTCCATCTGTTATTGTAACGTTCTATCTGTCGTTCTAACGTTGTATCTGTCGTTCTAACGTTGTATCTGTCATTCTTACATTCTATCTGTCATTCTTACATTCCATCTGTTATTGTAATGTTGTATCTGTCGTTCTAACATTCTATCTGTCATTCTTACATTCCATCTGTTATTGTAACGTTGTATCTGTCGTTCTAACGTTCTATCTGTCGTTCTAACGTTCAAATCTGTTGTGACACATTGTAACGTTCTGTCATTCTAAAGTTCTAATATTCTATCTGTCTATCTGGAGAACTGTTTGTACAACACACCGAGTTGCTGCCTATGTAGTGTGTTCCAAATCACTCACTTGAGGGCAAATGTCAGCTAGGCAGCTCACTAGGTTTCGTAAACGAAGCTCTTAAGTGTAGTTTAAATGCTCTACATGTGTGGAATGATCAGACTCTGTCCGTGTAAGCGCCGTCTTTAACTTTAGTCTTCTTTAATCACTTTAAACAGACACTCGTGGAGCCCTTCCTCTGCACTCACAGGACTGAAGTCACCTCCGCGACAGTTCAGAGGAGATGCTGAAGGACGCGATTAAGCATTCAGAGCGGATTCACGGACATCGGAATCAATCTCACGCTTTGAAAGAGAGCGAGAGCGCGCCCGAGACAAAGAAAGATGTTCCGTACTGTCATTTGATCCTTCAGGTGAAAAAAAAAAAAAAAAAATGAATGGAAATTTCCTCGCAGGTCATGAATAGCTCGACTGTAATGATTTCGGCCTCTTCATGAAGCCAAAACACGGGTTCTGAGAATCAATTGCTGTTGAGGAAGGTACAGAAGCCTTGTGCACGCGGCGGGTTTATTCGGTCTGTAAGGCAGAACTTGGCGCCAAACGTAGGGACAGACGGTTTTAATCAGCAGAAATTACAGGTTGAAAAAATGATTAGTTGTATAGAGCTTTCCAGGTGCTAATTATCGTGTCTGGATCAGTGAAGGTCGTGCTGTAATGAACAGAAACTGCCTGCACTGCAAGGTTATCATTAACTAAAACCGTTAAAAAAACATTTTGTAAATTCAAATAAAGCTGAATTCTGCTTAAGAGAAACTTAGTTATTGCATCACATATGTTTATGTGTCTGCTAACTAGTATTGTTGAAGTCAAGCATGGAAACGTGCATCACTCACGTTGCTTTAAAACGTTCATTGTCGTTTCACTTTTGTGTCTCAGGTCGTCTACTGCGTCTGAAGATGTTTCGTGAAGACCACGGCTCTTGGATGACCATGTTTTTCACCACAATTCTCTCGCTCTTTGTCTTCTCTCACATCTATAACCTCCTCCTGCTCATGAGCGGACGGATGGGGTAAGAGATTTCGTCTTTTTCAAAAGAGTTGTTCCTTGATTCCCTATTCCCAGGTTTTCTCAGTAGGAATTCAACGATGGCTCTTTAATTCTATCAATATTTCCTTTATAGTTTTTAGAAAGCACCCGATAATTGGTTGTAACTATTAGTAGCGTCAGTATAGTAATGACTTCTAAAGAAGTATCACTGAGTCTAGAACATCTGGATTGATTCGAACAAAAAACCGAGCAAATCTGATTCATGATTCGTTTTGAGCGATTCCATTAAACGAACCGAGCATGAGATTTATCTGTTCTTAAATCAGGCTACGTAATAACCGTAGAGTTCAAGACATAATGCGAGGTGTTTTTGAAAGATTTGCTATAATTTCTAAATAATAACCGTAGCCTGATCAACACATGAAAAAGAACCAGCTAAAAGAATCAGACTACATTCGTCGTTCTGTGTGTTTGTTTTTGCATGCAGAAAAGTACTTACTCAGTCAAAATTAAAACATAATTTCCACCATTGCGAATCTGAATAAAAATGGTTCTCTATTCCCGACCTTGTTCTTCATCCTCTTTGTGGAATTGAATTGACCAGCCGTGCATGAGTCCATTAAGCTTTAAGCGAATTTAAGCACTGACCCGGGAATCAGCGTCTTCAGTCTGCTTTACATTATCACCAGGAACAGAATGAGGACGTATGATCTCAGATCAGCACGTGTGCATACAGTCAACCGTGGGCCGTTTGAGAACACGCCGCCACTTCAATTTCACGCAACAAGATGGATGCCTCACTTACGGTTTGATTCGCCATCTAATGTTCAGCTCTGCACACGGCCGATGCTTTCACATTACAGTCGACTGTTTGGAGAACGACTGCACCATTTTTCTGCGAGATTGAACGTTGAGTGATCGTGCCGCCATACATCTTCTGAAGGTTAAATGCGGCCAGCATGGCAATCCTGCCGATTGTTTCTGGCCATAAAAGCAGAATCAGAATGAGCAGAGGTTTGACTGATCAAAGACTAGTTTGACAGCATCTGATACAGTTATGAGTGTGAGAAACCTTTGTTGTTTTATTAAATCATCAAAAACTTTGATGAACAAAGATATGAAGGTAGCAGGGTTGCGCTCAACAAATGGGTGCCAAATGCGAGTATAGAAACCCGTGTGTGTGTGTATATATATATATATATATATATATATATATATATATATATATATATATACATATAAACATCATAATACATAATTTGCTTTCACTGTGATTGGCTGGGAAACAGTCCATTTATTTATTGTAAACAATTTGTATTGTTTTGCCTCCAGTAACTAACTTCATCTGTTGGACGTCTAAATGAAATAAAAATTAAATATATAAATATAGCACCAAACCTAAGTAAAAGTTGGCTAGTTTATAAACCTATTTATTTAAAAAAAAAAAAAAATTATATTTAAATGCTTGATTTTTAATCAGTTTTATTTATTTATTTATTTTTTGTTAATTAAAACAATGTATTTTTCTTCAATAACTAACTTGACCTGCTGAACATCTAATAAATTTGAATAAAAATTAAATAAATAAATGAATAAGTAAATAAATAAGTAATGTGTCTATATATATATATATATATATATATATATATATATATGGCACCAGATGTTAGTAAAATTTATATAAATAAAAAAAACCAAATATTCTTCATGAACTAATTTGACCTGCTTGATGTCTTATAAATGAACTGAAAATTAAAGAAATGTGAGACCGTGGATGTGTTCAGTTCATTGACGGGTTTGGTTTAATAATTGAGCGTGATTATAATGAGGTTGATCTCAGAGCAGGTGTGATGTCCTCTCTCACAGATAGGTGGCGCTGTTGTACAGTCAGTCGAGCAGCACGTTCCCCTCAGGAGCCGTCTGTCTCTCGCTTCTGTCTCTCTGACAGCATGTGTCTGATGTTTTGGGCTCTGTCATGAGAAATTATTGTTTACACCTGTGAGGAGAGAGGACCTGCGTGAGTCCTGGTGCTCGCAGCACAAACCCTCTCGTTCACAGCCGCAGACAGACGCATCTGATGGCCGTGTCATTACGTTCTTACTGTGACTCTGATTCACTCTCGGAATAAATGTCAGATTAACGTCGCAGAAGTGTGCTTTAAATGCTTTATCATGGTAACTGCTATCACTTATTGTGATCTTCGTTTAGTGAAATTTTGATTGTTTTAATGACAGTGTTCAATACTAAGTGACTACTCTAGAAGTGGTTACCGTGGTAAATTCATCTGTTGTTAGACACCCGCATACAGTAGAATATGTTTGTCCTGTGTTTATGTTCACATAAGGAAATGAAATGTTACCAAAAATCGAAAAGGAAAGATCTAAATCAAATCAAAATGTGTCTCTCTCAGCATCTGTTGCCTCTCATCCTCCTCATTGATATTCTTTTATTCTCTGTGAACCCCCCCACCACACACACACACACACACACACTCACACACGCACACACACACACACACACTCACACACACACACACAGACACACACTCACACACACACACAGACACACACAATAACACCCGCTCAAACCCCCACATCACACACACTCAACAACCAGTTCTGTTTCCTCCCCCTTCACACACACACACACACACACTCAACAACCAGTTCTGTTTCCTCCCCCTTCACACACACACACACACACACTCACACACACTCTCTCTCTCACACACACACACACACACACACACACACACACACTGGTGGCCACTCAATAAACATCATAAACATTCTCTCTCTGCATGTCATAAAAAGGCTGTTGAGAGTCCAGCAGTCCAACTGATTTCATAGCATCTTTTTTTATAAATGACATCATTTCCACCTTTATTAAATCATTACAGCCTTTATTGCGTCATTACCTCACTAGAGCCAAACACACACATGATGATGATGATGATGATGATGATGATGACACTACTTCATCCTCAGCTCAGTGTGTTGTGTGATGTGGGCGGGGCCGTGGCAGGAGGCGGAGTCAGCGTTCAGCCCCTTTACCTCATCACCACTCAAGGCGTCCGTTACAGGCATACATCATGTGCTAATTAAGCAGCGTTATTTAATTAAGAGTGCAGATCGCATTACTCACGGCCAATTAGGAGCCGCAGCGACACCCGTCTGAGAGACACAGCTGCACGCGCTCAGAGAGAGAGAGAGACACAGAAACCAGTGCAATAACATCAGCAACATTGCTGGTAATCCCACAATGCATTGCAACAAGAATCCATCCCAGTTTAAGTGTAAACAATTCATCAGTGCGCATTATTCAAAATCTGAAGTCTCGCATATTGAAACTTCTGCATTCAGTGGATTTTTTCAGCGGTTTATAAAAGCGCATCTCTGTGTGAGTGTGTGTATTTGTGCCTCCATTTCAATCTGGCACTTGTAGGCAGACGAACTGGGCTGTAACGGTGCTGCGCTCTCGTGTAATTGAAAACGCTGAAACATCCTGTTTGGGTCCCTGGATAAATGTTGTGGTTATGGCGAAGAGGTCCTGAAGGTGATGTTTCTGAGCCCGGCGGCGTTGACACCTCACCACTTAATCAATATCTGCTGGATAGACCCAGAGCGCAGAGAATATCTCATTTTGAGACAGATATTTGAAGGTCATTGGCTCATGGATCCAGAATGACCTTTGACCTTTACGGACTTGCAGACTGGATGGAGATAATCTGTTTTATTTTATCAGTAGAAGAGCATTAAATTTCATTTTAATCAATATCATGCGTTTCAGACGAAACCTAATAAATCAGCCGCGCGCTCTGATAATTGTTACGATAAATCAGAAACGAGCGTCTAGGTTGTGGCTTTTCATATGCAATTATTAAACTATGTAAATCTGAGGAATATTAATATGTCAGAATGACTCATGACGTTATTATTTCATACTGATAAATATGTGTGATTTAATTTAAAGGAAGGATTTTTTTATTATTTTATTTTGGAGCGTTACTGGACGTTTTATTTTGGGGTGAACAAAACAAAATCAATATGTAACATGGTTCTGAATTAGTAGAATATTCATATGACATGGTACATGGCCAAAATATATGGTAATACCATGGTGTATGTATGTCCAAAACCTGGTATTAACATGGGAAATGTAAAAAAAACAAAAAAAAACATGGTAATTCAATGGTACATGCACAAAAAACCTGGTAATACTATGGTACATGTTCAAAAAACATGGTAATTCAGTAGTACATGCACAAAAAACCTGGTAATACTATGGTACATGTTCAAAAAACATGGTAATTCAATGGTACATGCACAAAAAACCTGGTAATACTATGGTACATGTTCAAAAAACATGGTAATTCAACAGTACATGTCCACAAAACATTGTAATACTATAGTGAATGTCCAAAAACATGGTATTAACATGGGAAATATTCAAAAAAATAACATGGTAATTCAATGGTACATGCACAAAAAACATGGTAATTCAATGGTACATGCACAAAAAACCTGGTTATACTATGGTACATGTTCAAAAAACATGGTAATTCAATAGTACATGCACAAAAAACCTGGTAATACTATGGTACATGTTCAAAAAACATGGTAATTCAATAGTACATGTCCACAAAACATTGTAATACTATAGTGAATGCCTAAAAACATGGTATTAACATGGTAAATATTCAATAAAATAACATTACCATAGTAAATGTTAAAAAACCCTGGTAATTCAACAGTACATGTCCACAAAACATTGTAATACTATAGTGAATGTCCAAAAACATGGTATTAACATGGGACATATTCAAAAAAATAACATGGGAAATGTAAAAAAAAACCAAAAAAAAACATGGTAATTCAATGGTACATGCACAAAAAACCTGGTAATACTATGGTACATGTTCAAAAAACATGGTAATTCAGTAGTACATGCACAAAAAACCTGGTAATACTATGGTACATGTTCAAAAAACATGGTAATTCAATGGTACATGCACAAAAAACCTGGTAATACTATGGTACATGTTCAAAAAACATGGTAATTCAACAGTACATGTCCACAAAACATTGTAATACTATAGTGAATGTCCAAAAACATGGTATTAACATGGGAAATATTCAAAAAAATAACATGGTAATTCAATGGTACATGCACAAAAAACATGGTAATTCAATGGTACATGCACAAAAAACCTGGTTATACTATGGTACATGTTCAAAAAACATGGTAATTCAATAGTACATGCACAAAAAACCTGGTAATACTATGGTACATGTTCAAAAAACATGGTAATTCAATAGTACATGTCCACAAAACATTGTAATACTATAGTGAATGCCTAAAAACATGGTATTAACATGGTAAATATTCAATAAAATAACATTACCATAGTAAATGTTAAAAAACCCTGGTAATTCAACAGTACATGTCCACAAAACATTGTAATACTATAGTGAATGTCCAAAAACATGGTATTAACATGGGACATATTCAAAAAAATAACATGGGAAATGTAAAAAAAAACCAAAAAAAAACATGGTAATTCAATGGTACATGCACAAAAAACCTGGTAATACTATGGTACATGTTCAAAAAACATGGTAATTCAGTAGTACAGGCACAAAAAACCTGGTAATACTATGGTACATGTTCAAAAAACATGGTAATTCAATAGTACATGCACAAAAAACCTGGTAATTCAATAGTACATGTCCACAAAACATTGTAATACTATAGTGAATGTCCAAAAACATGGTATTAACATGGGAAATATTCAAAAAAAAACATGGTAATTCAATGGTACATGCACAAAAAACATGGTAATTCAATGGTACATGCACAAAAAACCTGGTTATACTATGGTACATGTTCAAAAAACATGGTAATTCAATAGTACATGCACAAAAAACCTGGTAATACTATGGTACATGTTCAAAAAACATGGTAATTCAATAGTACATGTCCACAAAACATTGTAATACTATAGTGAATGCCTAAAAACATGGTATTAACATGGTAAATATTCAATAAAATAACATATTACCATAGTAAATGTTAAAAAACCCTGGTAATTCAACAGTACATGTCCACAAAACATTGTAATACTATAGTGAATGTCCAAAAACATGGTATTAACATGGGACATATTCAAAAAAATAACATGGGAAATGTAAAAAAAAAACAAAAAAAAACATGGTAATTCAATGGTACATGCACAAAAAACCTGGTAATACTATGGTACATGTTCAAAAAACATGGTAATTCAGTAGTACATGCACAAAAAACCTGGTAATACTATGGTACATGTTCAAAAAACATGGTAATTCAATAGTACATGCACAAAAAACCTGGTAATACTATGGTACATGTTCAAAAAACATGGTAATTCAACAGTACATGTCCACAAAACATTGTAATACTATAGTGAATGTCCAAAAACATGGTATTAACATGGGAAATATTCAAAAAAATAACATGGTAATTCAATGGTACATGCACAAAAAACCTGGTAATACTATGGTACATGCACAAAAAACCTGGTAATACTATGGTACATGTTCAAAAAACATGGTAATTCAGTAGTACAGGCACAAAAAACCTGGTAATACTATGGTACATGTTCAAAAAACATGGTAATTCAATAGTACATGCACAAAAAACCTGGTAATACTATGGTACATGTTCAAAAAACATGGTAATTCAATAGTACATGCACAAAAAACCTGGTAATTCAATAGTACATGTCCACAAAACATTGTAATACTATGGCGAATGCCCAAAAACATGGTATTAACATGGTAAATATTCAAAAAAATAACATATTACCATAGTAAATGTTAAAAAAAACCTGGTATTTCAACGGTACATGTCCACAAAACATTGTAATACTATAGTGAATGCCTAAAAACATGGTATTAACATGGGAAATATTCAAAAAAATAACATGGTAATTCAATAGTACATGCACAAAAAACCTGGTAATACTATGGTACATGTTCAAAAAACATGGTAATTCAATGGTACATGCACAAAAAGCCTGGTAATACTATGGTACATGTTCAAAAAACATGGTAATTCAATGGTACATGCACAAAAAGCCTGGTAATACTATGGTACATGTTCAAAAAACATGGTAATTCAACAGTACATGTCCACAAAACATTGTAATACTATAGTGAATGTCCAAAAACATGGTATTAACATGGGAAATATTCAAAAAAATAACATGGTAATTCAATGGTACATGCACAAAAAACATGGTAATTCAATGGTACATGCACAAAAAACCTGGTTATACTATGGTACATGTTCAAAAAACATGGTAATTCAATAGTACATGCACAAAAAACCTGGTAATACTATGGTACATGTTCAAAAAACATGGTAATTCAACAGTACATGTCCACAAAACATTGTAATACTATGGTACATGTTCAAAAAACATGGTAATTCAATGGTACATGCACAAAAAACCTGGTAATACTATGGTACATGTTCAAAAAACATGGTAATTCAATGGTACATGCACAAAAAGCCTGGTAATACTATGGTACATGTTCAAAAAACATGGTCATTCAGTAGTACAGGCACAAAAAACCTGGTAATACTATGGTACATGTTCAAAAAACATGGTAATTCAATAGTGCATGTCCACAAAACATTGTAATACTATGGCGAATGCCCAAAAACATGGTATTAATATGGTAAATATTCAAAAAAATAACATATTACCATAGTAAATGTTAAAAAAAACCCGGTATTTCAACGGTACATGTCCACAAAACATTGTAATACTATAGTGAATGCCTAAAAACATGGTATTAACATGGGAAATATTCAAAAAAATAACATGGTAATTCAATAGTACATGCACAAAAAACCTGGTAATACTATGGTACATGTTCAAAAAACATGGTAATTCAATGGTACATGCACAAAAAACCTGGTAATACTATGGTACATGTTCAAAAAACATGGTAATTCAATGGTACATGCACAAAAAACCTGGTAATACTATGGTACATGTTCAAAAAACATGGTAATTCAATGGTACATGTCCACAAAACATTGTAATACTATAGTGAATGCCCAAAAACATGGTATTAACATGGGAAATATTCAAAAAAATAACATGGTAATTCAATAGTACATGCACAATAAACCTGGTAATACTATGGTACATGTTCAAA
Source organism: Elopichthys bambusa (assembly GCA_037101425.1). Taxonomy (NCBI): domain Eukaryota; kingdom Metazoa; phylum Chordata; class Actinopteri; order Cypriniformes; family Xenocyprididae; genus Elopichthys; species Elopichthys bambusa. The sequence continues at coordinate 693,999 of CM074455.1, forward strand.
AAACATGGTAATTCAATAGTACATGTCCACAAAACATTGTAATACTATAGTGAATGCCCAAAAACATGGTATTAACATGGGAAATATTCAAAAAAATAACATGGTAATTCAATAGTACATGCACAAAAAACCTGGTAATACTATGGTACATGTTCAAAAAACATGGTAATTCAATAGTACATGTCCACAAAACATTGTAATACTATAGTGAATGCCCAAAAACATGGTATTAACATGGGAAATATTCAAAAAATAACATGGTAATTCAATAGTACATGCACAAAAAACCTGGTAATACTATGGTACATGTTCAAAAAACATGGTAATTCAATAGTACATGTCCACAAAACATTGTAATACTATAGTGAATGCCTAAAAACATGGTATTAACATGGGAAATGTTAAAAAAAACATGGTTATTTAATGGTATCTGTCCAAAAAACCTGGTAATACTATGATGCATGTCCATGGACAAAATGTGCTATTACCATAAAAAACATGATATTACCATGGGACATGTCCAGAAACATGGTAATACTATGGTGCATGTTCAAAAAACATGGTATTTCAATTTCAACATTAGGGTGAGTAAATGATGACATTTGTTATGGGGTTAACAAAACCCTTTAAACTAGGTCACGTTTTTTAAGAATTTGATGCTGTGAACCAGAGAATAAATTGGGGAAAGAAAAACAGTTTGACTATGTAGGCCAGGGGGAGGGGTCTGTGTGGAAGGGGGCGTGGCCAGTGATTTCTCACAGGTCAACCCAGCTGGAGATGAGCCGCTTCCACTGTTACTGTGACAACTGCAGAACTCCCGTGAGATTAACAGATGCACATATAGGCCGAATCGTACATCAGGAAGTGACATGTAGTTTAAGTGTGAGAATGTGTGTGTGTGTTACCAGCAGCCAGACTAACCGCTCAACATGATAATCATGTTAAGTGCTGTTTTACAAGCTGCTGGTACCATAAATCAGCCCGTTTCTGCACTAGTAGCTGTCTAATCTAACACTCGGTGTTGCTTATAAAACTTTGGCAAATTTTGCCTTTAGTCCAGAATGAGGTTCCCTCAGGGAGATCTGCAGAAGTCTGCATAATTTACATTTGTGTCTGTGTAAGAAGGAACATTTACTTGCTAATTCCTCTTAATAATCAGCTTCGTTTATTCTGTTTCTGGTTGCTGCAGTTCCGCTTTAAAACTGCAAACGGAAACTCGCCTAAATGAGAGCAAATAATACAGCGCTGACATTTACAGATTTATTGATTTGCATTTGTTCTTGTCAATCTGACCAGATGTAATAATCAGGAATGTGACATATTTATAGTTATTTATGCATTTAGAAGATGCTTTTGTAACCCCTCCTGTTTGAGGCTCTTACCGGCCTACGTCCATTACACTCACCCCCCTAAACCTCACTCCCATCTGGGTCACGGCACCAATTGAACCCCTTCTGTTCGAAACGCACACTCTTAAGAACCCAGGTCCGCTGGCATGGGAGGCGGGGGCTCTAACAAGGAGGCTAAAGACAGCAGTCTCCAGCATCAGTCTCTAGAGCACCTCTTGAGATCAGGGGAGTGAGGTTTACACCCACAGCTCTTTCCGCCCTACATTTGTTACACTCGCCCCCCTAAACCTCACTCCCATCCGGGTCACGGCACCAATTGAACCCCTTCCGTTCGAAACGCACACTCTTAAGAACCCAGGTCCGCTGGCATGGGAGGCGGGGGCACTAACAAGGAGGCTAAAGACCGCAGTCTCTAGCATCAGTCTCTAGAGCACCTCTACACTCACCCCCCTAATCCTCACTCCCATCCGGGGAGTGATTGATAACGTCAGATGAAGTGGAAATTTGGTAAATGGATAAAATTGGTATAGTTGCGACGAAATGGAAGTAGTGACAGATCTTTTCTTCCGTATTGTGACGTACATCCGAATTAAACAATGTAGGGCAGGAGGTTGTTGATTGGATGTTGCGATGTGGGCGTGGCTCTTAAAAAACAGGCGGGGTCTGAATGTGATCTAAATGATTGGAAAAGTCCTGATTTATTGTTCACAATCAGATAAAAAACATTCATCTAGAAAGTAGTCAACTTTAAGCATTCTAAATCGATTCTTGTAGAGAATCAGACTGATTGTAATTCTGTCCTGTAAAGTTCCTAAAAGGGCCAGTGAGGCTCTTGGAAGAGTTTTAGAGGGGACTTCAGATTTGTGGCTTCCGAGACGGTGCCTAATTAAAATTCAGTCCTGCCTTGGGAGCTGGTGAGAATGTCACAAACATCTCTGAGAGTCGGCCAGCGGCTGTTTTCACAGAATCAAACTGATTCCGTCTGCGGCCCTGAAAATAGACCAAAGGCAAACTGAAATTTTAGCAGCGACTGGAGTTTGAATTTGTCAAATCATGACTTGGACGTTTTGTTCTCTGTGAGACTCGACTCATTAGCAGCCGCTCGGGAGCATCATTCATATTAATTCTCATGGCTGGAGCATCTCTCCTCATCCCTGGAATACCGGCACGCCGCACACATCAGTAATCCTGTCACGAGTCTCTCTGACTTCCAGGAACGAGGGTCTGTGCAGCTGACGTTCTTCCCAGTGCAAGTCGCCTCATCAGGGCTTGTTGTTTCCGATAGTAACGTGTTGTTTGTTGATTCGGATCAACCCGTGCAGCATATGTGACCTCATTTTTTACCAGTGCATCTCATATTTCATAAACTGGGCTGCTGTAGAACTATAATTAACAGAAGAGACTCTGGGGAATCGTTTGGATAAACCACATGTGTACGAGCAAGCTGTTGAACGGTCCATTATTTGGTTACATGTGGTTTAAGTGTGTGTGTATAATATACAGTTTTTCTTTAAATCCAGTGTCATCACACGTTAATTATGGTACAGTGATAGTATCAGATGTTACTTTGATATGTAACATGGTACTGAATGAACAGCATGATACATGTTTAAAAAAAACATGGTATTACAATGGAAAATTTTCAAAAAACATTGTTATACTATGGTGCATGTTCAAAAACATGGTATTAACATGGGAAATGTACAAAAAACATGGTATTACCATGGAAAATTTTCAGAAAACATATTACGACCATGGAAAATGTAAAAAACTTGGTAATACCATAGTGAATATTCAAGAAAACATGGAATTTCAGTTATACATGCACAAAAATAATTGTAATGCTATGGTTCATGTCATAAAACATGGTATTAACATGGAAAGTATAAAAAAAAAACAAAAAAACATGGAATTTCAATTATACATACACAAAAATAATTGTAATGCTATGGTGCATGTCCAAAAACATGGTATTAACATGGAAATTGATTAAAACATGGTATTACCATGTTTCTTGAACATTTATCATGCTATTTCAATTGTACATGTCAAAAAATTGTTGTAAATACTATGGAGCATGTCCAAAAACATGGTATTAACATAGGAAATGTAAAAAAAAAAATTACTATAGTAAAAAAAAATATATTGTAATACAATGGTGCATGTCAAAAAAACATGGTATTACCACCATGAAACATGTCAAAATCTTAGCATGTTCAAAAAACGTTTCAATGGTACGTGTCCAAAAATAATTGTAATGCTATGGTACATGTCATAAAACATGGTATTAATGAAAAAAACATGGTATTAAAATTGTAAATGTTCAAAAAACATTGTTATACTATGGTGCATGTCCAAAAACATGGTATTACCATGGAAATTTTTCAGAAAACATATTACGACCATGGAAAATGAATGAAACGTGTCCAAAAATAATTGTAATGCTATGGTACATGTCAAAAATCATAGTATGTTCAAAAAACATGGAATTTCAATTATACATGCACAAAAATAATTGTAATGCTATGGTGCATGTCCAAAAACATGGTATTAACATGGAAATTGATTAAAACATGGTATTAGCATGATAAATGTTCAAGAAACATGGTATTTCAATTGTATATGTCCAAAAATTGTTGTAATACTATGGAGCATGTCTAAAAACATGGTATTAACATAGGAAATGTAAAAAAGAAGAAGAAGAAGAAGAAAAAATTACTATAGTAAAAAAAAAAAAATGTAATACAATGGTGCATGTCAAAAAAACATGGTATTACCACCATAAAAAACATGTCAAAAATGTAGCATGTTCAAAAAACATGAAATTTCAATGGTACGTGTCCAAAAATAATTGTAATGCTATGGTACATGTCATAAAACATGGTATTAATGAAAAAAACATGGTATTAAAATTGTAAATGTTCAAAAAACATTGTTATACTATGGTGCATGTCCAAAAACATGGTATTAACATAGGAAATGTAAAAAAAGAAGAAGGAAAAAAAAGAATTACTATAGTAAAAAAAAAATATTGTAATACAATGGTGCATGTTCAAAAAACATGAAATTTCAATGGTACATGTCCAAAAATAATTGTAATGCTATGGTACATGTCATAAAACATGGTATTAATGAAAAAAAACATGGTATTACAATTGTAAATGTTCAGAAAAATGTGGTATTACCATGGGAAATGTTTAAAAATATATATTACCACCATGGAACATCTCAAAAACATGTTAAAAAAATGTGTTATTTCAATGGAACATGTCCACAAAAACATGGGATTTCAATGTCATGTCCATAAAAAATAATGCTTTTGTCCAAAAAATACTTGTCTGTGAATGTTGTGTGTGCATGTGTGTCATTTGTGCAGCTGAGCTGATGTGACTTTGTCAGGTCACCCAGCAGTACTGCATTAAAATTACAGCCATAATGAATAAATGAAGACATGAGACACTAATCAGAGAGTGTGTGTGTGTGTGTCTCACTTTGCCACATCACACTCCCATTCCCCTGCATGTTATTAAACCGTACCGCCCTAAACTAGTTGCTCCATTACTTAGATACTAACACACCCGTGAGCATCGGATGGTTCCCGTATTATCGATTAGCTCGATGCCCTTGGTGAACGACTCCCAGCGGAGCAGCTCGCTGGCCGTGGTCCACAACCGTGGGGTGTTTGAAACTGACTTAATGCGCCAATAAATCTTCCTTCTAATCAAAGCGGCTTTATCGGTGAGCTGTGAGGGTGATAAGTCGCGCTTTGGACATGCGCTCTCATGACTGGCCGTAACGGACGGAATACAGATTCAATCTCACGCGTTATGAGGCCGTAACGACAGCGGGTCAAGCGTTCGTTTGGTTCACAGATTTGTTGATTGGGCAGCCATGAACGTGCTAATGAAGATAAACGCATGCTCTCGTTTTCAGGATGACGCGGTTCAGAATGAGATCATTTAAAACTTAGTATGCGATTATTAATTAATTTGATTAAGGGTTATTATTGTAAACTCGAAATAAACTTTTTAACTGAAATGGCTTAGTATCAATTGGCCTTTCAATTAACGGTGCCAATTAGGGAAAAAAAGCTCGTTAAAACGTGTTCTCCTTTACAGAATAATGCCGTTATTATCAGAATGAGACTAAAAACCTGGGTGGAAACAACCCGCTCGTTCTGACACTTGATCTGCGTTTCCCGCCATCTGTAATCCACACACTGACGTGCTTAAGCAGATTAACGAGTTTGTACCTGTTCAAGGCCTGTAAACACTTCTGACGGCATAAAAGCAGCGTAAAGAAGATTACATTCGCTCGCTGTCACAACATATGAACGCTTGGCTGTGTTTTTATATGCGTTGGATCATTTTCTGGAAGCGATTCGTTCCCTGAATGCATTATAAAGGCCTCTGAAGTTTATTTGTGTTTGTGATGACGTTAACATGTCCTGTAGCGTTATTGAAACGCTTTATCCAGTGAGTTGTCACGTCGAATAAAAGCTTTTGGAGAAGACGCGGCTAAAGATGCGAAGCGCCACACCTCATGATCGCCGCGGCTCGCTGGAGCTGATGAGCGGTGACAGAAACATGGACTGACCGGATCTGTGTCTCTCTCTCTACAGTCCTCACATGGTGACGGAGTACATGGGCATCAGGAACGAGAGTTTGATGAAGATGGCTGCTGTAGGGACGTGGATGGGGGATTTTGTGACGGCGTGGATGGTGAGACTCTAACCAGAACCTGTTTAAAGTCCACACGAAACGACACTCAAAACTTCCGTAATTGATTTTATCCGTCGGGAATGACTTGTAGAGTAAGAATGGATGTTCTGTATGAGAATGGTTGAACAGCTTGATGGAGAAAATTTTATATTTTGATGAAAGATTTACAAAAGGTTTACAGATTTTTAGATTAGGGTTTTCCAAACTGAGGTTTGCGATTAAGCTAATAATTCATTATTAGCTTCATTATTAATTCATTATTAGCTTATATATATATATATATATAATATACCTCAGTTTGGAAAACCCTAATCTAAAAATCTGCCTTTGTAAATCTTTATATATATATATATATATATATATATATATATATATATAAAATATATAATATTTTATAAAATATATTATTTTAAGGTTTTAATAGGTCACTACTTAAGTTAACAATACTTTATTAATCTTAGTTAATGTTAATTTCATCATTTACTAATGTTATTTAAATCAAATGTTGTATTTGTTAACATTAATACACTGTGAACTAACATGAACAAACAATGAACTAACATTAATAAGTACTATAACAAATGTATTGCTTACATTTAGTAGCGTAATTATTTATTGGTGTGTTTTATCATGCCACCATTTTACAAAACCAATAAGCCAATTATAGTTGTGCATAATTTACATTTGTGTCTGTGTAAGAAGGAACATTTACTTGCTAATTCCTCTTAATAATCAGCTTCGTTTATTCTGTTTCTGGTTGCTGCAGTTCCGCTTTAAAACTGCAAACGGAAACTCGCCTAAATGAGAGCAAATAATACAGCGCTGACATTTACAGATTTATCGATTTGCATTTGTTCTTGTCAATCTGACCAGATGTAATAATCAGGAATGTGACATATTTATAGTTATTTATGCATTTAGAAGATGCTTTTGTAACCCCTCCTGTTTGAGGCTCTTACCGGCCTACGTCCATTACACTCACCCCCCTAAACCTCACTCCCATCCGGGTCACGGCACCAATTGAACCCCTTCTGTTCGAAACGCACACTCTTAAGAACCCAGGTCCGCTGGCATGGGAGGCGGGGGCTCTAACAAGGAGGCTAAAGACAGCAGTCTCCAGCGTCAGTCTCTAGAGCACCTCTTGAGATCAGGGGAGTGAGGTTTACACCCACAGCTCTTTCCGGCCTACGTTTGTTACACTCGCCCCCCTAAAACTCACTCCCATCTGGGTCACGGCACCAATTGAACCCCTTCTGTTCGAAACGCACACTCTTAAGAACCCAGGTCCGCTGGCATGGGAGGCGGGGGCTCTAACAAGGAGGTTAAAGACCGCAGTCTCCAGCGTCAGTCTCTAGAGCACCTCTTGAGATCAGGGGAGTGAGGTTTACACCCACAGCTCTTTCCGGCCTACGTTCGTTACACTCGCCCCCCTAAAACTCACTCCCATCCGGGTCACGGCACCAATTGAACCCCTTCTGTTCGAAACGCACACTCTTAAGAACCCAGGTCCGCTGGCATGGGAGGCGGTGATTTTACCATGTTTTTAATGAGGTAAATATATGTATATTTTAATCCACAATAACACAATCACAAATTGTGGCATTTTATTTGTTTATCTGTATGTCATGTGACCATTAACCAACATCAGAGAACTTTGAACATGCAAATGTTAAATTATTGAAATATTTACTTAAAATATCAAGTAAATAATATATAAGTTTCAAATATTGTGCACCGATGTAACACCAGCAGTGTATATTAAAGTAAAAAGGGTGTATTTTGATTTCATGTTGACTGTAGCAACTTTAAAGCAGCATGAAATTGTTTCATGAGTTTTCTCGACCTTGACGAACCCGACGAGCCAGTCAAATGTTTCTGTAATTATTTGTTGGTAATTGACTTTAGTGGAAAAGCGACGAACGTTTCCAGAGGCGGCGGAGAGAATGTGACATTAGAGATTGCCCAAACCAACAAACTCCTCATTTAGCCCCGAAAACTCTGCGATAAGACCATCGGCACGTCGAGGAAGCAATAATGTCCGCCTTAAAGGTGCAGCCGCAAAACAGTGAAATTAATAACGCTTGAAAAATATGATTAAAATGGAAGCGATTAATGTCACATTGCTTCATCCTGTTTACACTTTAACAGTGAAATAATTTTACATATAATAGTTTTGGTAACACTTCACAATAAGGTTAAAACATGAACTAACAATAAAAAATACTTAATGTAAATCTTAATGTTAAGTTCTGTTAATAACAGTGAAGAGTTTTTATTAATTACATAAAAATAATGCATTTTGATTAATTACTGTAACTAATAGGACCTTATTATAAAGTGTTACCATAGTTTTGTATAAACATATGATTAATTTTGATTTTATTATATTTTGAAAATGATTTATGAATTTTAAATAAGGCCCTATATATGTT